>QXTE01000070.1:4607781-4916910 GCA_003942145.1 Platysternon megacephalum | reverse complement strand
ATAACACGTCCACTGCTTTCCCCTCATCCACAGACCCAGTTATCTCCTCATAGAAGGCATTTAGATAAGTCAGGCATGACTTGCCCTTGGTGAATCCATGCTGACTGTTCCTGATCACTTCCTCTCCTCTAAGTGCTTCAAAATTGATTCCTTGAGGACCTGCTCCATGATTTTTCCAGGGACTGAGGTGAGGCTGACTAGCCTGTAGTTTCCCGGATCCTCCTTTTTCCCTTTTTTAAAGATGGGCACTACATTAGCCTTTGTCCAGTCATCCAGGACTTCCCCCGATCGCCATGAGTTTTCAAAGATAATGGGCAATGGCTCTGCAATCACATCCGCCAACTCCTTTAGCACCCTCGGATGCAGTGTATCCGGCCCCATGGACTTGTGCTCATCCGGCTGTTCTAAATAGTCCTGAACCACTTCTTTCTCCACAGAGGGCTGGTCACCTCCTCCCCATGCTGTGCTGCCTAGTGCAGCAGTCTGGGAGCTGACCTTGTTTGTGAAGACAGAGGCAAAAAAAGCATTGAGTACATTAGCTTTTTCCACAACCTCTGTCACTAGGTTGCCTCCCCTATTCAGTAAGGGGCCCACACTTTCCCTGACCACCTTCTTGTTGCTAACATACCTGTAGAACCCCTTCTTGTTACTCTTAACATCCCTTGCTAGTTGCAACTCCAGTTGTGATTTGGCCTTCCTGATTTCACTCCTGCATGCCTGAGAAATATTTTTATACTCCTCCCTGGTCATTTGTCCAAGGTTCCACTTCTTGTAAGCTTCTTTTTTGCGTTTAAGATCAGCAAGGATTTCACTGTTAAGCCAAGCTGGTCGCCAGCCATATTTACTCTTCTTTCTACACATCAGGATGGTTTGTTCCTGCAACCTCAAGAACGATTCTTTAAAATACAGCCAGCTCTCCTGGACTCTTTTCCCCCTCAAGTTATTCTCCCAGGGGATCCTGCCCATCAGTTCCCTGAGGGAGTCAAAGTCTGCTTTTCTGAAGTCCAGGGTCTGTATTCTTCCTTGTGTCAGGATCCTGAACTCCACCATCTCATGGTCACTGCCTCCCAGGTTAGGCTTCAGAATCCCATAATTGTGAAGAATGAGGCAGGGGTAAATTCAGGGTCAGAGCAAAAGTCCGGATTTCAAAGAGAGAAAGGTATAACTGAATGTAAATGCATACCATACCACTTTCACCCATTCAAACTCCCTGCTGATGATATATATCTGAATATTGACCTGTAGCATGTCCTGCAGTTTGCCTCATTCATGATCTGCAACAGACAGCTCTGCTAAAAAACTGGTACGCTTTCCATCCTCTGTTCTTAATGTACCGTTCATGGGACCCTCACACAGCCTTGCCAGTGCACCATGCTGGTGAGTTGTAACACTCCCTAGTCTTGCACAGGCACTGCCTACAATGTCCAGACTATGTGGGCTGCTTTAGTGCTGTTGACCAATTACTAGGGCCCTACCAAATTCACTGTCCATTTTGGTCAATTTCACGGGTCATAGGATTTTAAAAATCGTCAATTTCATGATTTCAGGTATTTAAATCTGAAATGCCACGGCGTTGTAACTGTAGGGGTCCTGACCCCACTCTGAAGGCAGCAGTGCAGAAGTAAGGGTGGCATGGTATGGCATTGCTACCCTTACTTCTGTGCTGCTGCTGGCAGGGTGCTGACTTCAGAGCTGGGCACCTGGCCAGCAGCCGTTGCTCTCCAGCCACCCAGCTCGGAAGGCAGTGCAGAATTAAGGGTGGCAATACCGCAACCCCCTGCTACAATAACCTTGCAAACCTCCTCCCGCAAACTCCTCCCACAACCCTCTTTTGGGTCAGGACCCCCAATTTGAGAAACGCTGGTCTCCCCCGTGAAATCTCTATAGTATAGGGTAAAAGCGCACAAAAGACCAGATTTCATGGGGGGAGACCAGATTTCACGGTCCGTGACATGTTTTTCACGGCCATGAATTTGGTAGGGCCCTACCAATAACTGCTAAGGACTAGCCTAGACCGGGGCTGTCAAATTCATTTTCACTTGTGCCCCAAGTAAGGCACAGAATTTAGCTCTCTGGTGGGTAAAAAGTTAAGAATGGAAAAAAATAGGGCCCTCTGTGCGTGGGGGAGGGCGGGTGATGTTAGGGACTCCTCTGACCAGGGCTTTCCTGACCCCACACAGCTGCGTGACAGAGTGTCAGATGGAGTCTCACTCAAACCAGTCAGACACAGATGGGAACCAGATCTAAGGCTCAGGTAATAATAGGGTCTTTAAGAAAACTCTTTTACAAGCTTAGGACCTTTGAATTTTCCTCCCTTACCAACTTCTACCAAAGCTTCACTGTCTGAGTTCTGCTTTAGACGGCAATAGTCATTAATTCTGCCCACCCTGGTGCTCAGCAAATCCTCCCAAATAGCAGAGCAGGATCAGTGTCCCATTATGGCTCTGGTGCTTTAATCTGTGAGGCTTCATGGGCTGATCAGCATCAGACTGTGCTTAATGCTTTCGCCGTAGGAGCATAGACCCCAGGTGAAAGAACAGCGGTAAAATGCTGGTCCTGTTGACTTCAGGGAGCCCAGGATTTCACCCCAGGAGTGTATCCTTCAAGGAGTGAATCAGAGGTCTCATCTCAAAAGCTGCCGCATTAACGCTTTGGGGGCTATTAGGCTAGCTCATCAGACATCCTCTGAGAATAAAGAAGCAAATGCAAAAGGGTTTTAAAAAAAACCCTGGTGGTAACCCTTTTGGTGGTCAGCTTCTTTCTGGGTGGTCCGCCTCAGTCTCAGGGCACAACAACAGTCACTGTGGTCTGTACACCGAAGGCTGGAATGACCTGTTGCAGTGACTTCAGCTGAGCTGCAGGCACAAAGAATGGAGCAAAGAGTTAATGATGCTAATTAGAGTCCTGAGATAGGTCCCCAGCTGAGGATGGTTTGGGCCAAATAAGAATCTTTGCCCAAAGATGCAACCAGAAATTGAAGGGTTAAAATAGCGTAAGAAAGTTTGGACAAATTATATTTCCCGCTGCCCAATCAAACACAAGAACTGCCAGAAATCTTCCAAGGATTTCATAACATTTTTGTCCCAATCTTGGAAACTCGTGAGGGCCAGCTACTTTGGAGAGGCTTGTGCAAAACCAAACTAGAATTCTGACCTTCTGGAGGTTTGGCCATCACTTCCACGTCTTGCCTGCTAAGAATTAAAGGTCAGATTTTCAGCAGTAGCCATCACTTTTGCAAGTGTATTTTTCCCCTCTGCAAATATCTGTGCACACATTTTGCATTTGTAACAAATTGCAGGCATAACTGTTGGAAGTTAAACATTTAAGTTTGCAAATCACGTAGTCAAATTACTTAATTGTGCTCAAAGTTCATAATGTGTGCAAAATTACAGGGTCAGTTATTTGCAGGAGGAAAATTACACCCAAAAATATCAGACTGGATTAATACCAAACTGAAAATCTGGCTCATAAACTACATTCTTCCAGTTAATATATGGAAACTACATCCTATGAAGAACATATACTATAGCAGTTAGATCACTTGAAAGAGGCATTTTTTCTCAGAAGGATGTTTCCTAGAAAGCAGGAGTGTCTCTGTGGTTTGGTGTATGGGTTTGGCGCTCGTGTGTGAAGAGGGGAGAATTTGAGTCACGGAATAATCATGATTAGAAAAGGGCAGGATGCTTTTCAAGAATGACAGCAGGAAACGGGCACAATCAATCCCATTCTGTCTGCAGAGTGGTTATTGTGTCCTTCTGTGTGAATCAGACCTAAAAAGTTTAGTTTAAAGTCTGTATATTGCCTCTCTAGCATCTATAGATAGAAAAAAAAATGATGAAAAATAATATTTAGCTCTAGATTAGGATTGTAGCTTCCCACAGAGGGCCAGAACTTCAGGTGATGTAAATCCATTGACTCCAGGGAAGCTACACAGATTTACATCAGTTGATAATCTGACCCACGTAGCCTCACAGTCCAATTACATAACCAGCATGCCCATTTCACATGGAAATGCCCCTAAATTACCAACAAGATTCCAGGTTAACACTGATGTGATTTTTTTACAGTCTCCCAGCTGGGTGTCCTGGTTAGCACTGATGGAAGATTTTTTTTTTTTTTAATGGAGACTTTTTAGCCATCTGTCTGGTCCCGGAAGGAGTGGTTGCAAGGTTGTCCCCTCCCCCGTCCCCACTTGCCCCCATCCCGATCCTCCCATTTAGTTTAGGAGCTGCTAGTGTTTCCTTCTTTGTTCTTCACCCCCACCCCCACCCCCACGCTTCCTTTTGTGCAGTGGTGTAAAAGCCATCCCCTCTGCAGCTGGGAGTAGTAGCCGCTCAGCTGGTTCCAGGGCTGCCCGCGGAGCCCTTGTAAAGGTCAGTTGAAAGGGAGTTCTGAAGAGCAAAACAAGTTCGGTTGCCCCCCTCCCCCACTCTCCACCATGTATTTTGACTGCATCGCAGCCAGACTCACTTGTATACATCCCCACCTTGTTGCTCTGCAGTCTTGGCCAGCAAGAATGCTCTTTCAGGGCAGAATGTCTGGCACTTTTCCTGTTCAGCTACTAGCTTGGCCAGTGCTGCCGCTGATTTGCTTCCCTAGCACATCAGGCACAGGAGCTGATTTGGGTTTATGAAATGAAATCTCATTCTGAACTGCCGGTCAGCTGATGGGCGTTGCGTGCACTTGTCCAGTGACAGATATACTCCATAATCCTTCCAGAAGGACGTTTCCTTCGGGGACTCTCTGGCTGTCTGATCTACTTTAAGGTTCCCTGACCTCTCTTGACCCAATTTATGGGCCAACTTTCCATGTTGTCTAATATAAGCCCAGAAATATCGAGGCCTTCATTATTTAGATTACATAATTTAGATTAGATTTAATTACGATACAGCTTCTGTACAGAGCTTGCTCCCTAGCATTAGCCCTCGGAATGGAGAAGGAGGTGCCGCTGGGTTACCATGAACAAAGGTACATTATTTTCCTATAGACCTTTGAAGGCTAACCAATGTTTCGGTCTAAGACAGAGGGGAGATAAGAGCTGTGGGAGCAGAGATGTTCATGTGTGTGGATTCTTATGTGTGTGTATGCAAATATTTTTTAAATCCTTGTGTGTGCCTGGGTGTATATGTCCCTCCATGGGTGTATATGTAAATTGGTTAGTGTGTGCGTGTGATACATCCCTGTGTATATCCCTCTCCTTATTGTGTGTGCTCCTTGCCCGCTTGTGTATGTGTTTATATCTTTGTGTATGTGACTCTGGATATGTATCCCCTTAAAGTCAATGGAGTGTTACTACTGAATTTCTATTAGAGACTATGTGAGGTAAAATAGGAACTGTTGAGACCCTTTGCCCAAAATTCACTCAAATTTGAAATTCAAAAGAAATATTTTGAGGTTAGAAAGAGCTGGATATAGAATAGACTGTTTCATTTTTGCAGTGGGACTCTCTGCTCCCTGATTATGACAATGGCTGCAAGCAGAAATGATGAAACCCCAGGAGAAAATCTGTTCTTCCAGCAAAACTGACTTGTTGGAAACAGAAAGTTCTGGATGTCCAATAGGGAAACCTTCTTCACACTTGATTCCTAGCCAGGTTTTGCCGACCCAGTTAGAAGTTCAGCTAGTTTGGAGGAGCATCCAAACTTATGGGTGCTGTACTAGAATTGAGCCAAACTCATGAATGTCTTGAGAGTTCCTCATCTCATTTTCTATATTTATAGCACAGCAGCCTTTCATAAATATCACACACAGCTCTGTTATTGGTGGACTAGATCCTGACGGCCTTCCTCTGGTAAGCTCCTATTGGAGTCTTGCCTGAGGAAAACTTGAGGGGAAAAAAATCAAGATTTAGCCTTATATATTTATTACATGCAAAAAAAGTTGTTAAAACATTATTGAGGTTGCAAAGGCAAGCCTGCAAAATTTTGGAAATGCCAGAATTAAGTTTTCCTGGGCAACCTTAACTCTGCCCCCATGTGCATATGCATTATGATAGTCTTTAATTACATGATCACATACTGTTTCATCTCCACAGGACTCGACCCTCATATTTAGGTAGCACCTCCTATTTATAAGTTTGTTCAACACTTCCCTTTATAAGATTCTTTTCAGTTGCTTATAACTTTGTCAATTGTTAACCCTTTAGGCAGAAATTTTTCATGGTGGGTGTTTTCTACTGGGGCTGAATTCATTTTGAGAATTTTAGCCAAAATTATTTAGAATAATAGAATCATAGAAATGTAGGGCTGGTAGGGACCTCAAGAGGTCATTTAGTCCAGCTACCTGCACCGAGTCAGGACCAAGTAAACCTAGACCATCCCTAACAGGTGTTTATTCTTGAAAACCTCCAGTGATGGGGATTCCACAACCTCCCTAGATAACCTATTCCAGCGCTTAACTACCCTTATAGTTAGAAAGGTTTTCCTAATATCTAACCTAAATCTCCCTTACTGCAGATTAAGCTTATTACTTGTGGTCCAATCTTTACTGGAGATGGAGAACAGTTTATCACCACCCTCTTTATAACAGCCCTTAACATATTTGAAGACTGTTATCATGGCCCCCTCCCCCCACAGTCTTCTTTTCTCAAGAAAAAACATGCTCAGTTTTTGTCTTTCCTCATAAATCAGGTTTTCTAACCCTTTATCATTTTTAGCCATTTCCATGAATGAGACTAGGGTAAAATAAGTTGATTTGCCCATGTTAAAAATCCTTGAGACTTTTAAAAAAACATTCTAACTCCCCTGTGCTTTGGAACAGGGATCTGAAATTTGGTTGGGGGCTGGGAGGTGGAGATAAACTTTGTGTCATGGATGTGGCTTTTGCTGTCCTGTGAGAATCTGCCCAAATGTGGCCTATATCATTTAGGATTTGTGTCAGTATAGAAAAAAATCAAGTCACTACCACAGCAGCTGTTTGGTGTTTATTGATCCATTGTCTCTTTGAGGAATCTGGATCATGAACAGTTACAATTTGTTAACTGAGCACCAATCTCCACAGATCCTGCAGCAATTGCGAAATGCTTAGGGAGATTTAGGTAAGGAGCCACACACCCTCAGCAGTACTCCTTTATATTGATACTCTAAATAATGAAGCCCTTTAAAAAGAGGTACCCATTAGAGAAATGACGCTGTTAAAGTGCTGACTGGTGTAGTACTGAAGCAGGGCCGGCGCAACCCATTAGGCGACCTACGCGGTCGCCTAGGGCGCTGCTATTTTGGGGGCGCCGGCGCCCCGGCCGTCCGTTCAATTTTGGGAGCGGGACCTTCCGCCGCCGCTGTTGGGGGCGGCATTTCGGGGGCGGGACCTTCTGCCGCCTAGGGCGCCGGAAGAGCTGGCGCCGCCACTGTTAACTGAAGCACACTCTTCTATGCTGTCAGATCTTGCTGTGTGCTTTGAGTTCTTACTCTTCATAATACAGTANTAACTGTTAACTGTTACTACTCTTCTATGCTGTCAGATCTTGCTGTGTGCTTTGAGTTCTTACTCTTCATAATACAGTAACTTCTCTCTGTCCCTACCCGCACCAGATCAGTCTGTAGGAGGTTTATTGTCACGACGAGGCTCAGTGATGTATCACTCACATTGTTGGGGCTCCTAGGTCCAGGCCAGTAGCTGCTCTGTTACAACATAAATGATTGAGTTATCACAAAGCCAGGACTTCTATAAAGTTCATAACTAATCAGCCACTGCACATGTCTATTTCTCATATTTAGGTGTGCTGTTCATGCCTGCCCACTCTGATACTACAAGGCATCATGTCAAGCATATGGGGCAATCTAAACATAAAGCAGCACAAGGAAAATTCACCTAAAGCTGATGCCTGCTGGCAGATACTGTAAAGACCTCAATATCGCAGAGAACCAAGGACCAAATCCTCAGCTGGTATAAATTGGCATAGCTCCATCGAAGTCACCATGTATGCCAGAAGTAGACCTGGCCACTTGTGTAAAAAATGAACGTATATAAAGATAGAGCTGTCTGTCTATCCTGGACCTAAATCAAATCCTATAGCATTGCTTGTGAGGTGAATGGCAAGTACCCGATCTGAATTCAGCGAGGCAGGCAGCAGCAGGAAAATAAGTACTTGTTCCTGGCCTGAGCAGTAAGCTGCCACCTGGGCAATTCTTAGGTGCTTTGCTTGAGACAATACTTGCCCCTGGGAGCGCCCCAGAGGCTGCTTGGCAGCATCGGAAATGGTATAGATGGAGTTGTTTTCTTAAGTACCTTGGAGTTTGAATTATTTAACTGTTCTGGAGGAAAGTGTGTGGAGGCTGGGAGGGAAGGGAGAGATTATTTCTTCCCTTCATAAAAGAATATTGGGTTCAACATTGTACCATGAAATATCCAATGCAGAACTCGAGAAGCTGCTCCAGTGGATCTTCCCTGACTTGTCCAATAGCATGGAGCATGGGGATACTTAACCCAAATCTGTCTGTTTTAATTATTTTCCTCTGGACAGATAAAAGCTTTCTATAGGTTCCTGTAGAATATTTGCTCTGTCAAGCATTCCTCTGTGGCTTTGATACTAAACGATTAAAGCATGCTAGGGGGAAAAAAACAGCCCCAACCTTTAGCTCCCTCTTCTTGGGCCCCTGACTGCAGCTTTGATTGTTGACCTAAATTCCCCTTTCATAACGGAGTCCTGTCACCTCTGGTTGTATTCTCCCAGCAAAGCAGGCATGGCCAACTTCCAGAAGTGCAAGGTATTATTCCCTCCCCGCCCACTTCTTTTCAAGGCTGCTGTGGACTCTACAGCACACCTGGTGGGTTCAAAGTCAGCCCCCCCCGCCCCAAAAAATGCCACCACAAGCTCCCATCCCCCGTTGCTCAGTAAAGTGAGAAACCTGCTTTGAAGTAAAGATTTCAAACCGTAGCTAGTTCACCGGCTGGGTTGGTTACCAGGAAGTTGTTGGTAGCAAGACACAAGAAATAGTGCTGAAGTGATGGAAGGAGGCCTGGAGTTTGTTATTGATAATTTGAAAATGGATTGCAGCAGTTTGCACAGGTTACTTTAGCTCCCTTTCTAGTGAACATTGCTCACTGAGAATACTACTTATAACTTTGGCATGGAGAGCTTCTAGCTGTGTCCCCCAGCCTCTGTAGCCGTTGCTGATGACCATCTGCTACAGCCTCAGCATCATCTGTGCTTGGTAACAGCAATGCTTCATAGAATCATAGGGTTAGAAGGGACCACAAGGGTCATCTAGTCTAACCCCCTGCCAAGATGCAGGATTTGTTGTGTCTAAACCATCCAAGGCAGACTGTTCCCCCAGTGACCTTTCTTACAAAAGTTCAGCAACCGATGTCATATATTATATGCACAGTGCAAAATTCTTCCCTGCGCAAAGGCCACACACAAAGATAATGCACCATTTCTGTCCCTTAAAACGAAGTGGGACTTCAGTGGTATATAGGCCTTGTGCATGGCCTCCTGGCAGGGATCAGTTATGGTGAGCAGAGGTATACTGTAGCAACCATGGGTAAGGCTCCAAACATCATGAGTTTGGCTTAAAAATCATGAGATTTTTTGTTTTTTTAAATAGACTTCTGGTTATTTTTATCTGCTTGCTGGGTTTTGAGACATTGGGGCTTACATTTTCAAGCTTTCCTCTGCAAGCACAAGGGCTAAAACTTCCTTTTTTCTTCATAAATGAAAGCTGAGATTCTGACCTAATCCCCTGACCCCAAGAGCTGGGGCTTTGAGAAAGCAAGAGATATCATGAGACTTGGGAGTTGGCAACACTGTTAGAAAGTGCCATCCATCCCTTTCTAGCAGCTCAAGGCAGGCAAAAGTGAGGTAGAACTGCAATGTGAAAATTGTGCACTTTTTCTGGGCGGTGGGAGGAGGGGCATTGGTTTTATCTCACACCATTTTATGGCCGAGAAACTTTGCTTTTCAAGACATGTTTGTCAAATTCTGGTATTGCACTGAATCACCTGCAGCATCATTGGCCTGATTTTCCTGTACTCTGAGGCCCCTTTACGCCACTCTTGAAGGGACTTTAAAGTGGGTGAAAATCTACTGTACCAGAGCAATGGGAAGGGGCCTTAGTGTATTCGTCCTGTATTTGTACAGCGCCTGGCACAGTGGGGTTGTGGTCCATGTCTGGATCTCCTAGGCTCCACCACAATACAAATAATTAATAATAGTAACAATAAGAGTATAAATTATGTGAAAGTTGATCATCTGAACTACATTTATAAAATTTAAATTTCAGTCATTTTGCTCAAAAACAGGCTTGATTTTGGGGATGCAAAGGGGTGCTTTTTGCTCAAAATGCTTTAAGTTATTTCTAAGCCATAACTCACACCGATGGACTCATTTTACAAAATCAAAATAAACTGTGAAAACCTCAGATTTTGAAGTTTTCTGCATGTCTGTCAATTATTTCACATGTCCCTATTCCAGAGCCCTTTCCTTTGTTGTCATTAGTGGGAGTGATAAATATTTATATTTTGATAGAGTTCATAGACCCCAATTGGGATTGGGGCCTCATTGTGTTGGGCATTGGACAAACACAGAAAAAGAGACCGTCCCCTACCTGAAAAGATGTATAAACTGAAGATACAAGCAGATGCAGGTAGGGGATGTGGATGTAACATACAAACAGATGGATGTTGTGAAGGATTGGCACAGTTTTGTTAGTTACAGCTATTGTAGGGTTTTCCTCTCCTTTCCCCTGTTTTCCCTCTCCCTTAAAAATAAACAGCACACAGATATTCTGTCCTTCCATAAAGCTAGTCTGTCTTGGAATGGAACAGGTCCACTCTACCCTTGTAGCTGTGGTTGGATACCTGCGATGCTAAATGCTTGCAAAAGGAATATTGCGTGAGAGATATGGTCATTTGGGTTGACTGATTGGCCTTTGCCCTAAACCAGAGAACATAAGGAATCAGAATATTAAACTGTTCCATCTCAGCAGCATTCACACAGGCTGGTTCATTGGTGTCCCCATTGTCACTACTTATGTGTCCTCTGTTGGCTATCAATCTTGAATTGATAGCAGCTGTTTGAGCCAAACTCAAGCCACATTGCATCACATCAGAGTTAATCGCAAAAAGGAAGGAGAAGGTTTGCTACGTTTCTGTAGTATTCCTGCAGCAGCTCCATCTGTTCTACTGAGGTCAGTTGCTAGCCCCATGCAGTGCCTAAGAGGATGGCTTATTATGGTCAAGAAGAGACCATTCTAACTTTCCTCTCAAATCTCCCTCATTTCGAGGGACATCACTCATCTGAGATCCAAAGTTGCTAGGATTTGATATCCCTGCACTTTAGTTAGTGAAAATTTTCTATTTCAGAAATAAAAACCAAGGCTACAGAAACAGACATTTACACTAAATCCCACAGCATTTTAAGATTTCTGTGTGAATGTTTTTTTGTGCCCGAGTTTTCAACCTTGGCAGATATGGAGACTGTATTGTTATGTGCAACTTCTTAACTGTTCCTCTAGCAAACGCCCATAAAAGTCTGTATCTTACTATCAGAAAGGTGTGTCTTGCACCTCTCTAATCCCCAGGTGTCCCCCCGGTCTGGGAGGGGCTCTTTCCATACCAATACGCACCTCAGGGCTCCCTCTATCCCACGCTGGAGATTCTAGATTTCTAGTCCCAAGAACTTCTCCTTATGTGGTTGAAACTTGTCTTTCCAATGTTCCCCTCATTCACTACAATATTACTTACCCAACACCATTACATGGTACTTCCATTGGTACATTTCACTTAGTACATTAAAAGAAAGTGCAGAAGAGAGGGCACATCTGAAAATGAATGTGTGTGTATATATATATATATATACACACGCGCGTGTGCTCACACACACACATATATATAGTAAAGAAATAAAGCAAGCTGGGACCCCTGACACCAAAACATCATTGGCAGCTTTGAATTTGATAATATTCATTTCCTGGGTAAACATTCACCTTAGCCTGACTGGAAAATGTCATTTTTAAACCTACTTGTTTTCCTTCTCCCTTCTCTCTCCCTCCCTCTCTCTCCCTCTCATGATCAGAAGTGGCAGTATAAGCTTGAAGCTGGTCTTGTAAAGGTTTTGAACTGAGTGCGCCCTACAGATGAATAAACACATTACCTTCCTAACCCTGGGATCTCTCTTCCAAAGGAAACAGGAAAAGGGGGAGCTTAGAGCCCCTGGCAAAATAACAGTGTGCAGAAAAAAGGCCTGTTTAAAAATGTTCAACCTTCCCATCAGAGGATTGGGGGGGGGGGGGGGGGGGGGGAAAAGGTGGGTGACAGAAGTGGGGGGAGGGAAAAAATACAGTGAATGCTCCCGTAACCTTTGCTCTGTTGATATTAGACAAGACCACACTGTTAATGAGTGATTGTTAACAGATGGCTGTTGAGCAACTTGTTCAGAGTCAGAAGCAAAAGACGTCGTTTGGTGGTGGTGGTGCTGGGAGGGTTAGGGTGCAGAGGTGAGGTGGAGGGATATTTAGTCTTTTCATGGAGATAGAGCTGTCAAAGCTTTATGATTTCCAGTCAGGCCTTTTGGTGGCAGAGGGTGGGAAAGAGATTGTTTTTATGCATTAGGGCTAGAATGCCATTTGGTACTGAAATCCTTACTTTTGTTCAGTCAAGGTGTCTACTGTTAAGAACGGAGAGGAGGAAACCTGTATTCCTTTATCTGCCTCTGTCCCTGTACCCGACACTGGGAAAGGGCTTTCCCTAAGACGGGGTGGGCCAGGGTTCTGAGGTGGCATTGAGCATGCGCTCTCGCAGGTGCTTGACTGGCTGGTCCTTGTTCACATGCTCAAGGTCTAACTGATCGCCATGTGTGGGGTTGGAAAGGAATTTTCGCCCAGGTCAGATTGGCAGTGAGCTTGGTTGTTGTTTCACACCTTCCTCTTCAATGTGTGGGTGCATGCCACTTGCCAGGATTATTCGAGTCTATCTCACTGAGTTATTTCCCTGCCATTGTGGGGGCCTTGGGGCACTGGAGCACCTTGGTCCCTCCTATTCTCTGCCTGTGGCACATCATAGTCGCATCTCCTGTGGGTTGTAATACTTTGGTCTCATTTCCCTTGTTGGGTTTAGTGTGAGTGGCTGGGTGGTGTTGGTGGCAGGTGACATACAGGAGGTCAAACTAGACGATCTGGTGGTCCCTTCTGTCCTTAAACTCTGTGACTCTATGACTGTGACTAAGACTTCTAACCCCCAGAGTGCTCTCTCTCCCACCCTGGGAAGTGATTTTCTCCATACCTCTATCCCCCCACCGCTCCCTGTAACCCTGGGAGTCCTCTATCTTCTAAAGCAGGGGTGGGCAAACTTTTTGGCCTGAGGGCCACATCGGGGTTCCAAAACTGTATGGAGGGCCGGGTAGGGAAGGTTGTGCCTCCCCAAACAGCCTGGTCCCTGCCCCCTATCCAGCCCCTCCCACTTCCCGCCCCCTAACTGCCCCACCCCATCCAACCCCCCCCTGCTCCTTGTCCCCTGACCGCCCACTCCTGGGACCCGCCGCCCCTAGCCGCCCCCCCGGGACTCCAGCCCCATCCAACCCTCCCTGTTCCCCATCCCCTGACCACCACCCCAAACCTCTGCCCCATCCAACCACCCCCTGCTCCCTGTCCCCTGACTGCCCCCCGGAACTCCCTGCCCCTTATCCAACACCCCCGCTCCCCGCCCCCTTACCATGCTGCTCAGAGCACCAGGACTGGCAGCCTCACCACCCGGCCGGAGCCAGCCACGTCACCATGCAGTCTAGAGCACCAGGACAGGCCTGCGGCTCTCACAGTCACGCTGCCTGGCAAGAGCTCACAGCCCCACCACCCAGAGAGCTGGTGGCATGGTGAGCTGAGGCTGCGGGAGAGGGGGGACAGCAGGGGAGGGGCCGGGGGCTAGCCTCCCCTGTTGGGAGCTCACGGGTCGAGCAGGAGGGTCCTGCGGGCCAGATGTGGCCCACGGGCCATAGTTTGCCCACCTCTGTTCTAGAGCATGCTTTCTCTTTTCATTCCTTCCTCCCTTCCATTTCCCTTATATATTTAAATTGAGCTATTTGGACACACGGTGAACCAGAGAGCACTTTGCATGTAGGTGAGTAGAAGCATGGATATGTAGTGTATGAGAGAGATCATTAGTATCGGTTCTGTTGTGGTGCAATAAATGGATACACATCTTTGGATGTGTGGGGGATCTGGAATACAACTTGTTCATCAGATTCAATATAAGTGTGTATATGTTTCTCTCACCAGTTTTCATTGGCTGGGATTTTAAAAGGAGCCTGTGGAAGTTAGGTACCCAAATCAATCTCAGTAGGATTTGGCCATTTAGCCCTTAGGTTCCTATGGAAATCCCATCCATTTAACATTTCTCCTGCTGTATTAGGACTGGATCTCATATTCATTTCTCCTGCTAAACTTTGCATACAGGGGATGTTCCTCCTGGTTTCAGGGGGAGAACAGACCGGGGGCAGGGGAGGCAGAGAGGGAGAGAGAATTAGCAATCAAGGACGTTTCATGAGACTCTACTTGGTTTAAACCAATGAGGTCAAATTTATGGCTCAAATGAAGTTAATGAGACTACACAGACCAGCTCTCAACTGCTGTGAAATTACAAAACAGTTCTGGTCTTTGGCTAGGGAATGGGGGTCCCGTTCACACTGCATGCCTCTGACAGTACTTGACCTTTGACGCTAAGTTCTCTTGTATGGCCACCCGGCCACCAGATGGTTTAACACCACTGGTCTGCCCCAACCCTCTTAATACCTCTATATTTTTAATGTCAAGAAAAGTAAATACATTAAATAATCTGTTGTCACCCTTATTTATTCCTATTTCTTTTTTGGGGGCCCATAGGATTATATGACAAATGTTCTTACACCTCCCGTGACCGAGGATGGGTCCTGGGGATTAAGACCGTCAGTGACCAGGGGAATAGAGACCCCCGCTATTTCTTCTCGCTGAGGACGGACCGTGCTCGCAAAGTCACCACCATTGCCACTCATCGTAGCTATCTTCCCAACCAGTGGGTGCATCTGGCTGCCACATACGATGGGCACTTGATGAAACTCTATGTGAACGGAGCCCAGGTAGCCACGAGTGGGGAGCAAGTGGGCAACATCTTCAGCCTTCTGACCTTGAAGTGTAAAGTGCTCATGATTGGAGGAAATGCCCTGAATCAGAACTATCGGGGTTACATAGAACACTTTAATCTCTGGAGGACGGCCCGGTCCCAGAAGGAGATCTTGTTTGACATGGGCCAGGTGATTCATGAACTAAACACCCCTCTACCTCAGCTAGTTCTTCAGGAGAGTTTACTGAATGTGAAAAACACCTGGTCTCCCATGAAGGATGGCAGCAGTCCTCAGATCGAATTCAACTATCACCATGGCTACTTGTTGGATACCAGTCTGGACCCTCCTCTTTGCGGGCAGACAGTCTGCGACAACGTGGAGGTGATCGCCAGCTACAACAAGCTCCCCCGCTTCCGCCGCAACAAGGTGGTGCGCTACCGGGTGGTGAACCTCTATGACGACGCGTACCTGAACCCCACCGTCAGCCGGCAGCAGATCGAGTTCCAGCACCAGCAGCTGAATGAGGCCTTCAGCCGCTACAACGTCACTTGGGAGCTGGAAGTGCTGGACGTGAGGAACTCGTCCCTCCGCTGCCGCCTCATCCTGGCCAACTGCGACATCAGCAAGATCGGAGACGAGAACTGTGACCCCGAGTGCAACCACACGCTGACTGGGTACGATGGAGGGGACTGCCGGCACGTGCGTCACGCCCTGTTCCACAAGAAGAAGCAGAATGGCGTGTGCGACATGGATTGTAACTATGAGAGGTACAACTTTGATGGTGGGGAATGCTGTAACCCGGAGATAACTGATGTAACCAAGACATGTTTTGAACCAGATTCTCCTTACAGGTAGGCAACTTCTTAAACAAATGAGGTATTTATAATAATACCTGTGAACATCAGACTAATGGCAGTCCTGCCAGCTGTCCATTCCTCCATATTTATTGCTTCTCTTGTATTTTGTCGTGTGTGTGTGTGTGTGTGTGTGTGTGTGTGTGTGTGTGTGTGTGTGTGTGTGTGTGTGTGTGTGTGTGTGTGTAATTGGCGCACACCTGTCTAAGCACAAGTCCTCAGACCTGCCTTGCCACTGATTCCAAATTTACCATCTCCCTACAGAAGATCAGATTGTCAAAATTCAAACGGCCAGCTTGGGGAAATCCCCAAGCTGTAGGTTATCAGCTGTATGTTAGAGTGCTGAATAGCTGATTTTAGCCACAAGCCCTCAGAGTGTGGGAGTCAAAATCATAGGAAGGTCGCATTTGGTGAGGGAAGAGGCTCTGAGGTGAAAGCGATTTAAATACTTTTAGGCAGACCTCAGTTTGCTGGGACTTCTTTAAAGGGTAGACAGTTTATTCAGGGCCCTTTAATGTTATGTCAATGCAGCTTTCTTTGTGCACCCATAGGGAGGGAATGTCATTAAGCAGTTATAGAGAGGAGGGGACTGAGTATGGGGGCAGGGGATGGATCACTTGATGATTACCTGTTCTTTTCATTCACTCTGAAGCATCTGGCATTGGCCACTGTCACAAGACAGGATACTGGGGTAGCTGGACCTTTGGTCTGACTCAGTATGGCTGTTCTTATGTTCTTATGAGTATCAGGACTTCTAGCTTCTGTTATGAGCTTTGTGTCTTCGAGCAAGTAACTTAACTGCCTCAGTTTACACAACTGAAAAATGGGGAAAGTACCCCTTCTCTTCCTGACAGGGGAGCTATGTGGGCTAATTACATAAAATTCATAAAGCAGTCTGAGATCCTTGGATGATGAAAGGGTCTACATGTCTACATAAATATCATTGTTTATTTTGTATCGGGGTCTCAATCTCAAATCACTTGCGCTGGTTTGACACCAGTTTAACTCCAGTGACTTCAGTGGAGTTGCTCCCGATTTACACCAGCATGTGTGAGAGTAGAATCAGACCCTTGTATATTAAAAAAAACAAACTCACCCTATGGTTTAAAGTCATTATGGTCTGTCTTAAACCTACGTCAAATAGAAGGTAAGGGTGAAATTCTGTCCTTCGCACACATTGTTATGGCTGAGAGTTGCAGCTTATAGGGTTATGGGGGAAAAAATCACACAGTGCTCAGAACACCCTGTGTTGCCAGCCACTGCAGAGCAGATTAAGAAGGAAAATGTCAGCTGAGAGGGAATTCCCTACATTGTGTTGGTTCAAGCCATTTCCTTAATATTTTTAGCAGAGAGAAGTTTTAAAAGGACACTGTCAGCTCAGTTTGGGCTCCAAATTTACAAAACATCTGAGAAATGCTTCTTCGATTTTGTTTATATAATTCCAATGGATCTTTTCATAAAGAAACAAATAAATATTCCTTTGCAGCTCGGCTCAAACACTACATCCTTGTGATAGTGCAGGAGAGTCAGACAGTGAAATGGATTAAATACCAATTATAAAAAAAGGAAACTGACCAATCTACTTTCATTGTCCAGTCAGAGAAAAATGCAGCTAAACAAACACCATCAGTAGAGAAATGTAAATTGGATTTTTTTTAAATCTTCAGTTTTCATAACCCATGGCTTTAGAAATAACATAGCTAAGATAATTTTTTTAAATGTGTTTTTTAATCTGACAGTGCCCTTTTAACATTTTTACTGAATCCAACATAACAAACATGCACAAACCTTTTAAATACAATCAAACAGGAAAAGCCTGACTCAGTTTCTTCATCTGTAAAATAGGGATAAAGATACTTAACTCTTTTGTAAATTACTTTTGAGATCAACTAATGCAAAGTACTATATAAAAGCTGGGTATTATTATTATGTATTATTTAATTTAAAATCACATGACATATTTAAGACTGTTCCTTAACATTCAGAAACTTTCAGGGCCAAATTTTCCAAACTGCCTGCCCGAAGTTGTGCACAAAAAATGTACGTGTGGAAGTTCAAGTAAGTCAAATGTCATTTGCAAAATAGGCAGTTCCATGGACAAAACAGGCATTTCTACACACAGTTTTTTCATGTGCAACTGTTTATTCTTCTTCGGGTACCTCTGTGCATTGTCATTTGTGGATTTGGTGCCCCCTGGCATGGTGCTCACAGAACATCTACCAAAGCCGTGGCCTTTGCAGCTGTATGAGCGCCCCCTAGTGACTTTTGGGTCCCGGCGTATTTAAGAGTGTGCTGCCCACAACTGCCCAAGGTCCTTCTCCTCCACAGCAATAACCACTAGCAACCTCTTTGTGTTGGATCTTCTTAGCAGACACACACAGCCCCCCCACAACTGAGAAACACAACCGTTTAGCTTAGATCATCAAAAAGAGCGAAAACATAATGTGGCCTCAGCACTGCCTTAAGGTTGCAACAGTCTCATGGATGGCCAGCAGCGCGGCTAAGAAGGTCTTTGAGAAACCTCACCTGTGTAAATGTCTATCCAGAATCCAATGTGAGAGTTGGATGTGTGCAGGAAAGGCTCACGCCTCATCACAGCGCTCCACCTGTTGGGCATTCTCGCTCCGACTGCATCAAAACCAACCATTTGGGGCTCCAGGCATACTTGGTCACTGACACTCTTGTAGTACAGGCCTTGGCATCAGGGGTTCAGGCTAACAATACAATTGGCCATAAGCCACCCTGGCACTGAAGCCCTCGTCAATGGAATGGGTGAAGCCTCAACCCCCTTGGTACTCCCTTTGAGAAAGGTTCCATCACCACGGCTCTAAAGTCAGAGATTCAGTCAGGACTGACCGTACCCATTCTGCCCCCACGCCTACCACTTTGGGCACCATGTATGTATGTTTCTGAGTCCTCAGTCCCTCTGCTGGAAGCCTCATCGCCTGTTGCTGAGGACATCTTTGTCCACTACATGCTCCGCTCTGACTCCTGTCAAAGCTCAACATCACCTAAGACGCTGAGGAAAGGGAAACAGAACTCTGACTCCTCAGAGGGCTCCACAGGAGAAAAGGAAACGGTGCCAGTCACATGATGATTCCTCGGCAGTGTGTCGAGAGGAGGTCTCAGCTTCTTAGTCTTCCTCAGCACCATAGGGTCTCCACATTTTGCTGATTTATATTCCCCACCCAACCTCAACATCGCCTATACTGGACAGTCCGCTGCCATATAGGATCCTAGCATCCCCAGCAGAGGCACCAACTTCCCTAGAACCTGGGGGGTGCTTGACCACTGCTCCACCCCAGGCCCCGCCCCCACTCCACCCTTTCCTCCAAGTCTCCACCCCTGCCCCGCCTCTTCCTGCCCCCATTCTGCCCCCGCCCCGCCTCTTCCCACCCCACCCCTTCCTGCCTCATTCCCCCCCTCCCCCACCTCTTCCTGCCCCCGCTCCTCCCCCTCTCCCCCAGCACCTCCTGCATGCCACTGAACAGCTCCTTTCAGTCCCCCCTGGAAGGAGACTGATCCAGTTCCTTTCATCCTTCTACCTAAGGGATATTCCGTGATTGGTCCTCTCAGACTTGATGCATTCATTCCATGGCCCCTTCGAATTGTTATGTCCCATGTTACAAGAAGTGCTGAGGGTGGAAATACAAATAATAATAGTAATAGACATTGCTCAGCCTGAACCAACAAGGCTGCTATGGCACTGGCCTCCAACTCTGCTACAGGTTCCTTGGGTTCTCCTTCTGGCACCTTTGGCAGGGTCCTCGAATCCTTCGACACTGCCCTTCCAGTAACTGGCCCTGCTGCAGTTATCATGTCACTGGTGCCAATGCCAGCACCAGTGTTGTCACTGGCTCCCCGTCCTTCCCTTCCGGCACTGATACAGACTCCTAGGTGCCGTCTTTATGAGTTACCGGGGGTACATGACCTCCGCTATGTCCCAGGCCCTGCCCCCACTCCACCCCTTCCCCCACGCCCATACCCCCACCCCGCCTCTTCCCGCCCCCACTCTGCCCCGTTCCGCCCCCTCCCCTGAGCGCACACCACCCTCGCTCTTTCCCTCGCTCCTCCTCCCCCAGCACATCCTGCATGCCGCTAAACAGCTGATCTGCGGCGGGTGGGAGGCGTTGGCCGGGATGGGGAGGAGCTGATCCGCGGGGCTGCCGGTGGGTGCCGAGCACCCACTATATTTTTTCCACAGGTGCTCCAGCCCCGGAGCACCCACGAAGTTGGCGCCTAACTACAGACTTCTCCACCAAAGAGCCAACACTCCAGATAGCAACACCTGCAGATAGCAGTGGAGACAATGACAGAGGACTGCTTTATGATGATGACAACGTACAAATGGGTGGTGTCCCAAGGGATCCATATCACCAGCTGACAATACTGCTCCCTTAGAGGTGTCCCCTCTGAGCAAGTGTCATCAGTTCCAGGAGCTGCTGACCAGAATAGCTTATACGCTACAAGTGGACTCTGCTGCCATACCAACTGAAGCATCCGTCCTTCTCTTTGATGTTCTGCAAGGGAAACCAAATGGTAGGATATCACTACCTCTACACAGGGATTTGATTGACCCAGCCAAGAAAATCTGCCTGACACAGTCTTCTTCTCCAACAGTTTCACGACAAGGGGACAGGATGTTCCCAGTCCCATCACAATACTTCATGTATTTTGTTCAGCATCCAATCACTGGTTTAACTCATTGGTTATTGCTGCGGCCCTGGAAGAGTCAAGAGATGCTGAATCCACCCACTCTGCCCTTGGAGACAGCAAAGGTGTACTTGACAGGAAGACATATTTCTCGGATCTTTGGACATGCACATCATTAGTTACCAGGCAGTGATGGCACGCTACCGGTATGACTTCTGGGAAACCATAACTCCAATCCTTCAGCGAAGGATCTGGCTGCTGACTAAAAATCATAGTACATCACCAGGGATCCTAATTTTCCGTGATAAAAAAAACCAAAATTCTCTGATTAAAAAAAAATAAAAATCCATGTTTCTCCACGATTAAAATGAAACACTGAACTTTAGTTTCCCTAGCCACAATAGGCATCAGTTTAACGCAATGTTTTATTGATATCTAGAACCCCATTTTCTGAGCCTCCATTATCTGGCTTTCTGCATTAACCGAAACACCAGCTGCTTGGGGCTGACAGAGCTCCACCGCTGTCTGCACCAGGCGGCTGGTGGTTCAGTTAATACTGAAAGCAGGATAATAATGGAGGCTCAGATAAACGGGGTTTTACTATATATATTTTTTCACAAGATGTAAAAATGAAAGATTCTCTGTACAAATGCAAATTCTGTGGGTTTTTTTTTTTATGTTTTCCCATGGCAAACAGATTTCTAGAATCCCTGCACATCACACCCTGCATGTGGCATACGGTGTATCAGATTCTTGTGCTAGTACAATGGCCACCAGAGTCACTGTTTGCAGGTACTCATAGCTTTGCCCATCAGGCCTCATCGCAGAATCTCATGGACAGATTAAAATCTTCCCCTTGAGGGCAAAAGTCTTTTCAGTGAAAAGACAGGTGAAACTCAAAGCCACCAGAGCTCTCTTGGACTCATACACTTCACTGCCATTCAAGGTGGAAAGCCATGATGTGCAACAGATACCACAGACCTGGCTTGTCAGCGTCCATTCATACTTATGCACAGTACAGAAAGTGCCAGCAGACCTCCCATTCTGCCAAACAGCAAAGACAAGAATGAACCATCCACGTTCTGTAAACCAGCCTGCTCCATCAGCCTGGAGGTTGCAGGTTTAATATCAAAGTCAAGAGTCAGGTGCCAGTGTTCTGCATATCCTACCCTTCGTCTACTGCCTCCCCCATCTCTCCCTCTGGAGACCATATTGTGCAGTCTATAAAACTTGATGTGAATCACATCAGATTGCTGTATAATGGAGTAGATTGTGGCTACTTTATAGAGTTCCTTTCCATTGGACTACCTCCCTATTCTCTGTCTTACCCCTCCTCGGGGATGCTTCTCACACTGCAACTCTATAGGGAGAAATCAACTAATTCTTGGCAAAGGGCTCCATAGAGGAAGTCCCTCAAAAACTGAAGGAAAGGGGCTTCTATTCAAGTTACTTCCTGACTCTCAAAAAAGGAGACAGTCTCTGCCCAACCCTAAACTAAGGGGACTGAACAAGCACCTCAAAATCTTCACGTTTGGGACACTTTCCTAGTGGAGCATAATTCCCCCCATATCCCAGGGAGACTGGTATGCAACGCTTGACCTCAAAGATCCTTATGTTGACATAGTTATCAGGCAGTCACCCAAAAAATATCTGAGATTCCGCCTACAGAATCAGCATCTAAAATGCAGAATTCTTCCCCATTGGCTTATCATCTGCACTTAGGGTGTTTATAAAATGTCATGTGTTTCTGTATCTGGTGGCTGATATTTATAGGTGTGCTATTGAACTCGACTGTAGGAAGCACCTCCCTACTAGAGGAGTGATTCCTCCGTACATGCAAGACCTGCAGACTCTGAAACAACGTTCATACATAAGGGTTTGCTTGACCCTGCTAAGGAAATCTTCCTAGCACAGTCCACTTCGCCAGCAGTTGCACTCATAGCTTCTTCCACGTGTCATCCTTCATGGGAAACTTCATAGGAGACCTCAGCAACACTGGCTAGTTTGAATGCACACACTCCAAATGTGGACAGCTTCAAGACCAATGGGCTATCCCAGCACAGCTGTTAAAGAATCTTTCATGATGGGAGGAGACAGTGAAAAGCAAGAATTTCATTCAGTCCTTCAGTTCCAACAGCTGTAGTCACTGTGGACCTCTCCAGCCATGGCTAGGGAGTCCGCATTCAACTCCGGGTCTGTACAGGCAGCAGGAATCCAGACTATCCCTCAGTATTCTGGAACTCTGAGTGACACATTGGGCATTGCAGTCCTTCCTGCCTTCCCTCTCGGTGAACACAGTACAGATACTAACTGACAACGCCACAGCAAGGCATGATGTAAACAAACCAGGTGGACCTCATTCCCCCATGTTGTGTCAGGAAGCGGTAAAGTTTTGGGTGCAGTGCATTCCCCATTGAATACTCCAAATAGCTCTGTAGCTGCCAGGAGTGGAGAATTCTCAAGCAGACTGAACCAAGACCAACATAAATGGTTACTGAAGAACTCAGGGACTCGGCACCTGTCTGCAAATGGTGAACTCCCTCAGTAGATGTGTTTGCCACCAAGGAGAGCATCAAGAGTCATCACTTCTGCTCCAGATCTAGCAGAGACAAAGAATTTCTAACAGATTGGAGCAGGGACTTTCTGTATGTTTTCCCACCCATACCACCACTACTCGGAATAATACACAAGACCCAAACAGGGTGAAAGCTCTTCTGGTTGCACCAGGGTGGCCCAGACAACATTGATATGTCAACCTATTACAATTCTTTCAAACTCCACTGTATCACCTGCCCTTATCCCTGAATCTCTTATCTCAGACAGATGGAAGAATTCTCCACTCAAATCTACAGTCCCTATGCTTGGCAGCCTAGATGATAGACTTCCAAAGGGTCCTGACCTCTCTTGTTCTGTAAGAGTAAGTCAAGGAAACCTGAAGTCATAAAATATTATAGACAAAAGTGGAAACATTTTACCTTGAGGGTAGATAATAGGTGACTTGGTCTAGAGCCTCCTCCCCCCATTTCTGCAAGTCTGTGTTATTTGCTACACTTAAAGGAAACTGACTTATCTGTGTCATCCGTGAAGGTTATTTAGTTGCAATTTCAGCAAAGTGCCAGCCTGTACATGAGTCTCCCACACTACAGTTAACTGATTCTATACAACCTATTGCAACACATTAGTGCCATGATTTCTGTAGGGTTTGGTTTTGTGTGTTAGAAGGCTTTTTTTTTGGGGGGGGGGGTTGTTTGTTTGTATTATTTGAATTATTTTGAATGTTAACTGATTCTTTAAAGACTTTGCCAACACCTTTCCCTGAGCAGAGGAGTCTGCTACCATGTGGGATTCATATTTAGTATTTGCGAAGCTCATGGAGTCCCCATTCAAGCCCTTGGAAGACCACAAGTGGGTTACAAAATCGCATTCTTTACAGCCAGGCCCCTTTGGAAGTCTATGGCACTAATGTGTTAGCAAACCGTCGTGCTGTTCACGCCAGGTGTGTGCTGCATTTCTTTCCCCTGGCACACAGTGGTACCAGAACCAGGGGAGGGCACAGCTGTGACAGGCTGGCTGGCTCTTTTCAAGGAACTTTCCTCCCCAGGCTGGGAAAATGAAGACGGTCGGGTCTCAGTGGTTAATTTCAGGAAGAGGCCTAAGGAGAGATCCCAGGCAAAAAGGCCCAGGAGTGGGGACAAGAGGGCTGCAGAGAGCAGGAAGGCTCCTGCAGGAGACCCCAAGATGCCATGGGAGAAAAGATTCCAACTGAAGTAAGACGGGGAGTGACTTGCCAAGGCAGGGAAGGCTCTGGGCAGGAAGGTCTGGGAGGGGCTTGATGAAGAGTGGGGAAAGATGACTATATAAACCATAAAATGAGAACTTTTCCCTGGGGCTTTGAGGACTTTATTTTGGAACCACAAGGGGGCTCTCTGGAAGCAGCCACCCCATTACCACAACTATCGTTCACCGTTGCCCCCACCCCTTCAGGTACAACCTGTGCTGCGTGCTCTCCATCCTCAGCTAAAGAATCTGGCCCCCTGTGAGTACAACAGAAGCAATGCTTTTGGGAAAATGCCCTTTAAGAGTTTTTTACTCTAGTAATAAAAATATAAAATAGATCAGAAGACAAAATCCACTGCTGAAAAAGGTAGGGGCTTTTTTCCCTGCTCAGAAACAATGGCTGGGCGTCGGCTGCAGTCTAATATGCACAAACAGAAATATATGGCATCAGATATTGAGACATACATGGTCCTTCCACAGGTATTACATTCTGTGGCGGGACCACATATTTATTAGTTGAGATCATCTTTAAAGTGCATGTGATGTCTCCCCAATAGGCCATATGTCATGATAGCACCCACTGAAATGCCTATAAAAAAATCTGGAAGTGCTTTTTGATGCATTTGACAGTAATGGCTCCTTTAATGCTATCATGAAGGCCTGTGACACAAAGCCTTATAACAAGTCTTTAAGGGCTGTTATGAGATGGCATTATCCCTGTGCAGCGCAGGGCTGTTGCAGTGTTTATAACACATGCTTATTAAAGATGTATTATAAAAATAATTTATGATGCTTGTAACAGTCACTGTAGAGCCGGATCTAGTGAGAAGTGTGATGTTTAGGATCCAGTCCCACTGCTGTGGGATGGTCACACCTGAAATAGAGACGAACCTTGTCATTAGCATTTCAGTTTGCTCAATGTACCAAGAGATGCATGAGAGTATGCACCTCGTAGATTCATAGGGCTCATATAGGTCTGCGCAAAATTCAGAATTCTTGTTTGACCGGGGTTTATAAGAATCTTTTCCTTTGGTTTTGATCTAAGCAAGTTTACACCTTCTGGGTTTGGGGTTTGTATGAACCCCCAAATACTTAGTGAAACTCAATTGCAATGATTTCATTTGGCTCCTATTTCAACACATAACACCTTAAATTAAGAAAGGTTTGCATGAAACTAATTCCAGGTTCATTAATAATGGATGGATAAACAGACAATTCAGAGCTCCCAAAAGGGTTAACTGCAGCTGTGTTGGAGAAACTCCATGTAACACGTAGCATTTTAGGGGCATAACCATCTAATAAATGTCTTAAAAAGTCAGGAAATTCAGAGTGAAAGCTGAAACTCCATATTTAATGCATGGTGCCTATGTATTCTAACACGTGTGTTCAGTTAGTTTGCTGAGAAGTCTGCAATAGAGGGAACAGCAGAGGTGCTCTGAGGATGGAGTTTAACCTTCAACTCTGAATTTCCTGGTATGTGCGAGTTGGAAGCAAGTGCTTAATTTTTCCCTATTGTAGTTTTTCATTTTTCATTTCCTTTTCCGTCTAATTAATGACAGCTAGGGGGACTCCACTGAGATTGGATCCGTTTCTTTGGACCCAATCTGATCTCAGTGAAACTATTTGGGAAAACTGGACTAAGCAAAATTCTTTTCTCATTGAACTAATGGGCTCCAGTAGCCACTCCAGTCCCAGTAGACACCTGAGAGAAAGAAAGTTCAGAACAGTTATTTTACAGGGGACCTTGATGGCTCAGGAGGAATGTACCTTTAAATGACTGATTTAAATCCTGGAGCTGATTGGTGATCATTACTGACTGACAGCTGAGTGAAATGAGTTAATAAATAAAATAATATATGGAGATATACCTATCTCATAGATCTGGAAGGGACCCCGAAAGGTCATCGAGTCCAGCCCGCTGCCTTCATTAGCAGGACCAATTTTGCCCCAGATTCCTAAGTGGCCCCCTCAAGGATTGAACTCACAACCCTGGGTTTAGCAGGCCAATGCTCAAACCACTGAGCTATCCCTCCCCCCAGTCCCAGTCTAGCTCAGTCTCTAGCTCAGTCTCGTTGCCGATAGTCAGGTGTGAAAACCACCTTCACAGCTGGCACACATTGGACCACTTGGTTACGTGTCAGCAAAGAGACCTTGGACTAGAAAGGNAGTCTAGCTCAGTCTCTAGCTCAGTCTCGTTGCCGATAGTCAGGTGTGAAAACCACCTTCGCAGCTGGCACACATTGGACCACTTGGTTACGTGTCAGCAAAGAGACCTTGGACTAGAAAGGCTGTGGAGAGTGAGCTCCCTTCTGACCCCTGCAGATGGGCCCTGCAGGTCAGGATTGAGCTACATTGATAGGGGAACCTTGCACCAATGCTTCCCGTGTGTGTCCCTGTTGTGTGAATAAACAGAGGACTTCAGTCTCCTGGAGCTGTAACTTCAGCACTTTCCCCCCGTACTGATTACGTTTTTAAAAATCCACTCCCATCAGCTGTGTCGCTAGACTTCACCAGAGTGAAGTATTCATGGAGAAATCTGAAAATGTTCCTCAGTTGCCTGGCTACTGGTTTTGTAACTGACCCGAAATTTGGGTCAGGTTTGTTATAAGGTGTGAGAATCTGAGCCTAGTTTCAAATGAACACGTTAGACATACTGTTTCACCTCAACATCTTGTGACACTTGTGATTTCACATGGATTTGACATGGAACTAGTCGAATCTCAGCAATTCCTGATGTTTTTCTTTGAGATTTGGGGTTCATGCAAACATCAGCGTGAGAGTCTGGGTAAAGCACCGGGAACATAGCATAGGAACTTTGTTAGTCAAACACATAGCTAAGGCATCTCGTCACTTATAGCAGAACCTACATTTAGGGACATACCTTAGAAATGCCGAGAATATGGGAAATTCCCTTTACCATCTGAGAAGCCAAACTCTTTCCTTTCTGATGGATAAAAGCTCTTTCATCACCTTTACAGGATGCAGATGGATCGTTTTTGTTTTTTAATTCCCCGAGTCTTGTTCTGCCTAATCAGCATCATCATTTGTGTTTTCACCATTGGCTATTAACACTAAGCACAGCTGACAGGTTTAAATCTCCATAGGGTTATCCCAGGACCAGTAATAGGACTGGAGTAGCAGAAATGTTTAATTCAGTTAAACCAACCAAATGAAAACTTAGATTAGACTTTAAAACCTGCAACTGCAACTCTACCTACCAACTTCAACTCTATCTCTGAACAGCTCTTTGTTCTGTCTCTATTTCTGGGACTCAAGAGTTTATTGGAGTTGCGGGGGGGGGGGGAAGAAGGGGGTTGCTACGTGAAAAAGCCAGTGAGCAAATGGAAATACCCTCCTATTTCCTCAGTCTAGTGCAGGAGTCAGTCTCTCTCCCTCCCTCCTCTGTTATGGGGGGCCTCCTTTTCCGTTTTCTCAAGTTGGCAACGGCCTTATTTAATCAGTTTGCTCTGACGTGGAGCCAAGAAGGGGCTCCACTGGGTGATGTCGGGTCTTGTGTGCATTCAGACATCCACAGCTGTTAGTGAGCAAGGGTTGGCTTTTGACTACTGAGGGATTTTTTATAGCCACAGAGGGCGACTATTAATAGAAGAAATTTACCAAAACATAGAACTACCCAGCACTGAAAATCTTGGGGAGGTTCGGGGGGGTGCGTGGGGGGATGAAGCAGGGAACCTATGGGATTCATGCCAGGAAAATTCAGTGTTGAAATTATACCAAAAGATAAAGTCAAATGAACAACGCTGAGAAAAGGGTTGAATCTGTTCCTTGCACTGCGATAGCATTTCTTCTCCTTTGTTAATGACCTGCTCTGACCTTATGGATTTATTTCTCAATTGTCTCCTTTTGAACAAAATTGTAGTGAGAAAAAAGTTAACAAAAACATGGGTAGAAAATGTCAACTTTTTGGAGACTTCTTAGACTGTGGAATAATTTCCCGAGGGAAGCATTGGAATCTCCACCCCTTGAGACATTTAAATTTAGACTGGAAGACATATGTGGAGAATTGTGCATTAATATGGTATGAACTAGAGGACTAGAAATTTTTTTCCAGCTATGATTTTCCTGATAAGATTGTGTGAGCTTTTTGGCCACACAGTCACATTTACAGGTGTAACAGGAAGGATTGGTTAGTAAGCAAGGAGCAGTAGGGGACAAAGGTGCCAATTTAATACCTATTTTAGACAGTGGTAGGCTACTGATAAAGATGCAAAGTCCATCAGGAAATAGACCTGTTATTCCAACTCCTTATACATTTTGCTTTCCAAAGACACAAAAGAAACGTGCCCAACTCCCACTGACTTTCAAAGGGAAATGAGTGTCTAACTCTCCATTGTCCCTTTGAAAAGCTTCCCTTATATTGGATTTTTTGTGTAAAATGGAAATGAGACAGAGACAGATTATTTGTCAACCATTCAGAATAAATAAAGAAATATAATACATAGTATAATACAGAGCTTAGTTTGTTTCAGCAAAGCACCGCAAAGTTGGGAAACTTATCCGAACTGTCTCGCTCTCCAAACTGGTCTGGGAAACTTACAGGAAAACTCCTGAAAACTCCAGGGCTTCCTGTTTCCCTTGAGGCTTGGAATACTGCTAGAACATCTTTCCTTGCAATATGCCATGTTTCTGCTTTCAGTCCCACCAGGAACCTGCAGTGGAGAGGTGTAGGAAAAGCTGAGAAAAAGTAAAGGAGAAAGTTACATGGCCTTTTTGTAATGTCAAGGAAGCTCAAGTTAGGCTTTGGCTCAATATTTTGATTGAAGGGTTTTTATTTCATCTGCACGTAGAACTTGTTTACTGTTAAGGCCTCATTCTGTGAGGTTCAGGGCACTCTCAACTCCCACTGACTTTGGTGAGAGTTGAAGATGCTCATCAGCTGTTAGTAGGCACTCAGCACCTTGCAGGATTAGCCCCTTTGTCTAGAGCAGACTTCCCCTTTACTTCACATTCCTAAACGTTCATTTCACCGTTTCCATTGAAAAACTACAGAACATTGTGCATGTATGTTATGGACGGGGATTCCAAAGCATGGGCTTTCACCAAGGTCCTGATCCAAAGCCCACTGGCATCAATAAAAAGACTCCCATTGACTTCAGTAGGCTTTGGATCAGGCCCTAGATTCATATAGCAACACTGATCTAGAAGTGATTTCTGGGGTGGGGAAGACAGTAGCCAAGAGGGCAGCCAGTACAAAGCAGCACCAAACATAACGCAAAATGCCCCTGTCAGGCAGATGCAGTGGATATTTCTCCCGGTTTGCCTGAGGCTCTCTGGACGTTTTGAATCTTTCCCTGTATGCCAGTTGGATCTGTCCAGAGGCTGAGAGTTCCAGGTTTCCAGTAGCCCTTTCATATGTTCAGGATTCATCTGATAGATCTGTTCCTGGGGTTAGATTTACATGTGGATTTTTGCTTCCAAGTCCCTTGTTTTCTAGCAAACAGAGACTTAATCCTTTAGATCTCTTTGACTTGAATGTGCACAGAGTGTCAGCCTGCCTCCCTGAGATTCACATTATCTGAAGCAGGTTAACTTTTAAGCTAGTATAACCTGTTGCCGCAGTTAATAAAAAAACAAACAAAAACACCTCCACATGGAATGTCTCAGATAATTTCCCTCCCCCAAAATGTTATACAGTGGGATCCCAGTTTTACAAAGTTCTCAAGATTTTATTAAGCTGGGATTGTAAAATTGAGGGAATCCATTCTGTCTCTGAGGGGGACACGAAGGCATTTCAGATTAAATTGAGTGTTGTAAATTCCGGTTTTATAAAATTGGGGATCTAATGTAGTATATTTCACAAGGAGGGTGGTGAAGCACTGGAATGGGTTCCCTAGGGAGGTGGTGGAATCTCCTTCCTTAGAGGTTTTTAAGGCCTGGCTTGACAAAGCCCTGGCTGGGATGATTTAGTTGGTGTTGGTCCTGCTTTGAGCAGGGGGTTGGACTAGATGACCTCCTGAGGTCTCTTCCAATCCTAATCTTCTATGATAGGCCAAAGAATGACCTTATATAACATTTTACTTGAACCATCAAAAGTCAGATTTACAGTCACCAAAAGCTTAGTTTCTGTAGAAGACAGGAGGTTGTCATTTAGTGGCATTTTACAGCTTGGCCTGTAAAGGGAATCACCGTGACACACTTGATACGTGATTGAGATATGGCAACCAAGTTGTACTATGATACAACTGGCACATGTCATGACAAGGATAACAGCTAGACTGCGGGGGATAGCCATGAGCCAGTCTACCATATGCCTTTCCATTCATACGCGTTCCCATATTTGCCAAAAGTGCGGCATGGAACTGTTATCCTGTAGCTGAAAATTAGAGTGATGTGGTTCTCCTCTCTCATATTGCTATTCACCAGTGGAGAAACTATCTGATTGTTGTACTCACTCTTTAATAGAAGTCTGCAGTTGTAAAAGATTAAGGCAGGTCATTTGCATATAAGTTCCTTGGTGCGGAAAGGGGTAATTTTCAACTGTCATGTCTGAAGGCTGACATGAAGTATGTGCATACAGTTTCCTACAGTTATCCATGACATGTAGGCGCATTATTCCATCTTTCATAAGCTGCTAGTCCAATTTTGTGGGGTTTCGGGAAATGCATCCCCCAGGGAATATCCACAATCAGCTTGATCAGGACTGCTAATGCTTGCTTTCTGATCTTTACATTAGCAGATCCATATGACAGGGTATACATATGTCCTTCCATCTGTCTAGTGTCTCAGCATCTGATGTGGCTGCTGTCCGTCATTTATTTAAGGAGTAGAGTATCTTTTCCGTACGACGTATCCTTCAGTTCAACTAATCTGCAAATGTACATGCAAACTATTTTTTGCCTTGCCATACATCTTTTTGGAAGATCCATTAGGTCCAATGCACGTTTCGGGTGTAAAAACTGGCAGTGTCTAAGACAACACACTTCCACCCAGTAATGCAGAAAAGTCTTTCGTTCTACTGCTTATCGCAGGCTTGACCTGTGGATCTGGAGGAAGGATTTTGGCTTTAGGGAATAAATTATTTTAGCAACTCTTTTAACCCAGGGTTGTGAGTTTAATCCTTGAGGGGGCCATTTAGGGATCTGGGGCAAAAATCTGTCTGGTGATTGGTCCTGCTTTGAGCAGGGGGTTGGACTAGATGACCTCCTGAGGTCCCTTCCAACCCTGATATTCTATGATTCTATTTTAGCAATGTTTCCCAATCATCCAAAGATTACGCCCACCAACACCTTTCCTGCCATATGCTCCCCCTCCCGACAATGGTAAAGAAATTCTTTCTGTCAGTGGGATTTAGGGTCCCTTAAGGTGAAGATTAGAACTGGGTGAATTTATTTACTATTATTTATTCTGTGTATTCAGGTAGTGCCTAGGAACTCAAAGTGGGCCAGCAAATTGCAGCAGACAATTTATTTGACAATTTTAGACCTTTGTCTGTTCATGAATTATCCAAAAACAAGTTCATTATGTGAAATCGTCCAACTAGTTCTTTATATGAACCTATTCCAGCCTATAGATTGTGCTTGCAAACTCTTCATTTAAGCCCTTTTCTTTGAGTATTCACTGTTCTTAATTCCCTGTTGATGCTGCTTGTTTGGTTAAATGCTCTTGTTGTTTCTGTTTCCATCAAGGCTGTCCAAGTGAGTGTTTACAATACAATTAAGCATGCAAATACACAAGCAAATGTGAATTTGATTTGTGCCAATGGTTGAAGGAGATGAAGGAAAGGGTCCATGAATGCCTGCTGAAGTAAATTCATGCCGTTTGCTGCATTGTTTGGCCTTATTTGTACCTCTGTTTAGAAATAAGTTTTGCACTTTTAGGAGGTTGCACATTTCATTGCTTCTGTTGGCCAAGCTCATTGCACACACCAGGGGCTCTTTAGGGTTGCCAGGTGTCTGGTTTGCGACCAGAAAGTCAAGTCGAAAAGGGGACCTGGCAGTGTTCAGTCAGATGTACTGAAATCCGGTTACTGCGGGTGGGGGGAGGCACCGGGTCATCAACCTGCACTAGCCCCTGCTCAGCCGGGGCCACTTCTTACCTGCAGGCAGGCGGCAGGCTCTGAGACAGGCTGCAGCTCCCATCCCAGCTCTGGAGCAGAGGGAGCCCAGTTGGGGGGAGAGAAAGGGGGAGAGGATCCAGCAAGGAAAAAGGAGGGGGAGAGGAGCGAGCAACAGGAGGAGGAGGGAGAGGAGCAAGCGGGGGTGGGGTCTTGGGGAAGAGGCAGAGCAGAGGGTCCAGTTTTCAGAAAGTTGGCAACCCCAGCTTTCTTGCATCCCTTCATTCTGTGTGCCACCTTGTCATCCCCCTCTATTTTAGGAACTTGCTGCAGAAGCACTGGGGCCTTCGGCTCCATGGTAGCCCTTCTGGCAGGGTACTGAGAAGCATGGAAGCCCTGGGAGCTTGAGGAGCCCCAGGTCCGTGGTAGCTCACCTGGCAAGCTGCCTGGGAACTGAAATGGTCCCAAGTCAGTTTTGCTGGTGGAAAGTCATTCTCATGAAAAATTTCCAACCAGCTCTACTCTTTCAGTGTTGCCAACTCTGAGTCTGTTTAATGATCTTTAATGTTTTCTTAAAACCCCAGCTCCTGGAGTCCTGTGATTATCTGAGAACCTAAGCTTTCATTTTTTTAAAGTAAATTCCTAGACCTCATGGTTGAGGAGAAAAGATTAATAATGTGACTTCTTAAAGGCTCAAAAAACAGAAGGCAAATAAAAATACCCAATATATTTTTTTTAATCTTGTGATATTTGAACATTTAGGGTTGGCAACCGTTCTTGGTCCTCTTGAATTGAGGCCTCAGTCTTCAAATTATGTTCATATTATCATCTTGGTCTCCTTTCAACCTCTTCTACCAGTTGGTTCCAAATATGGGCTGAGAGGAAAATTCAGCCTTAATATCAATTGAATCAGGTTTTCAGCTCTTCCTCAGAACTGAGGAAAGGTGAGATTATCCTAAACATAAACCACTGATGATCTGCCTGTTAAATAGGTATGAACATAATGCAGAATTCTTCCAGAACGTAAAGAAACAAGATTTGAGAGTTCATTGTGGTGTTACAACAAAAGCAGAAGAGAAACAGGATCTACAAAGCAAGGGTGTTATTTTGCAAGAGACAGAGCTGAGTTGGTTATTTTGGCCCATCAAGTACTGAAGTATCCGTAACAAACGTAGTTCCTTTGTGAACATATATGTGGGGTTTTATTGCTGTTGTCGGCCTGATTCCAAGCCTTTCTTTTTCCAACAGCAAATGTGTGTTTCATTTTGTTGCATGGAGTTTATGTGCAGGAGGTCTCTGTAAATATTCAGCAGGGATTAATGTCAAAAAATGAGATGAGAGGAGCAGAGACCTTGAGCTTGTTCTCTTTTCTTTTCAGTTTTTACTACTGAACGCTAATTAGGATAGAGACCAGAGTGAGGGTTTAAAAGGTTAAGCGTCAGGTATGGAACACCCAGGCTCCCTGGACCCCCCAGCTGCAAACCCTAGTGGGGTCAACTCAACTGAAAAAGACAACTAGAGTACCAGGCCATTGACTGGGTGGGTCTGTCATGGAAGATCTTAAAACGTTAGCTCAGATGGCCAGATGCACAGAGGGTGGGTAAGAGGCCACAAGGGATGGATGACAAGGTGCAAGAAGCCTCTTTCTCCCTCTCTGGGTACGTCTTACAAAGTCCATGGCAACGAGCCTCCCAGCCAGGGCCGGCGCAACCCATTAGGCGACCTAGGTGGTCACCTAGGGCACTACTATTTGGGGGGCGCCGGCGCCCCAGTCATCAGCGTAATTTTGGGGGCGGGACCTTCCNTAATTTTGGGGGCGGGACCTTCCGCCGCCACTGTCGGGGTCGGCATTTCGGGGGCGGGACCTTCCGCCGCCTAGGGTGCCGAAAAAGCTGGCGGCGCTCCTGCTCCCAGCCTGGATCGACAGAGTTGGGCTTGGAGCTCAGGCCTGGACGTCTGGAGAGGGGGGTGGGCTTCAGAGCCCGAGGTCCAGTCCAAGCCGCAACTTCAGAGCACTGTCTATGCAGCTATTTTTAGACTGCTAGTGGGAGCCCCTCTAGCCCGAGTCTGTCCACCTGAGCGGGGAGGTTGGCAACCGCAGACTGAGTCGACATAAGCCCAATGCTATTGTGCAGGGACCAGCCACCATGTGGCTTCGAGGCCCAGGCCCTGCCCTGCTATCTGCCTGACAGGGTGTTGAAGAATGGCAACAGGGCAGGCCAGAGTCGCTGCCTCCCCCTTCCTGGGCCTGCAGAGCTGTTTGGGCATGGAAAGGGGGAGCTGGTGTGACAGCTTCTTTCTCAGTGTGTGATGCTCAAGACCACCAGGAGGGGAGGAAAGCTGAGTCTTCTGATCACAGTTCCTTTTAGGGTGTCTGGTGTCAGCCCAGTGGCTCCACACACCCCAGTGCACCTGAAGGATGTCAAGTGTATGATGTGGCTTGTAGTTTCAACTAGGAACCAGGGATAGGACTTGGCTGTAATTAATATTTATAATGGAAAGTACTAGGCAACCTAAATATAGGGATCACTACCAGCTCTCTCTATAATGGTGGATTTTGTAGAGACTTCTGGATACAAATAGAACCTGTGGTTCTTTCTTGCTCTCTGGCTCTGAGTCGGATTAACACAGCCTTTGCTGTCTAGTGTCACCACAGAGGGTCTACCTATATCCTGGCCTGGATCATGGAAAGGACTGTTGGGACACTAGACATCCAGCGGTGCTTCCCTTAAGAGTAAGGGTCTGTTCTGGTATCCTAGGCCATAAAAGCTTCTCCCACGCCTACCTCTTGTGCAATGTGCTCTACAGTTATTGTCAGCCTGGTTGTTCTTGGACGCTCTGTGATATAAAAGGTGATATATAACTGTCAAGTATTATTAGAACAGTAGCCGCTCATTCATTGGAAGATGAGTTCTGATTCCGTAAGAGAGTCTGTTCATGACAGAAGTTTGCCTGCAGCTCCTTCTGAAATGGTTAAGCTAATGGATTCAAAGGAAGGCTGACTTACTCAGTGACCACTCACTTTCTCTCTGTAGGTTAGGAGAGCTTCGGTGGTTCATCCAGGTAATACTCTCAGATGCTGAGATAAGAATGATGCCACCTGCTCCTCAAATGTTGCATGCAGAAGAAAATGTAAGCATGAATAACAAGAGGTATTTAATTGAAGAAAGGATGTAGTATGGTTTTGTAGTTAGCTCATAGTTCTTAGACTCAAGTGATCTAGTTTCTAATCCTAGCTCTCACACTGACTTATTGAGTGACTTTGACCAAGTCATTTTATCTCTGCACCTCAGTTTCCCCAGATGTATAATGGGGATAATGATTCTATTTACCTTCTTGGGGGGGGGGGGGGCTTGAGGCTTAAGCAGTTATGGGGAAATTCACTCTATTGCAGAGGTCATCCAGCTCAAGGCCCCTGCACCACTTACATCCCACTTAAACCCTCCAAATATAACTTAAATCGAATGCAGAGGCCTTGTGCCAAGTGAATTTCACTCAATGTTTGTGAAGCATTTTCAGACTCAGATGCAAGGTGCTACAGAATTGCTAAATAGTATAACTGAAGCTTTAGCTAATTTGTTTAAAACATACATACATTGATATATTGTTTTCAATTATTGGATATAAGAATGAGACTTATTACAGCCAAAAGGGCTTTGGAGAAGCAGCAAGGGAAGTCTGTTTTAACAGAACTGGTTTGTGGAAAATATCCTTACACCACTTCTTTCTTTATTATTTGACTTATCTCCATGTTACAATGGTTCAGCATGTAAAGTCTGGAAAAACATCAGGGTAACGAGGGCAGAGTGAATATCAGATGGAGATGACGGATGGATAACAGGCAAATTACTGTATATTTCTCATGGGTCACTTGGCCTCAGTCTTGAAAAGAAAAAAAAATAGGAATAAAAGAAAAGAAAAGAGACAACTGAAACAGATAAAACAGACAGTGTTGCTGATGATAGAGTATGGTACAATTTATTCCCCACAATGTACTTGCTCTTTGAAAATGTGTCCTCCTTGCAATTCACTGTAAATGAATTCTACTTTCAGTCTAAAAAGGTTGTTGTGTAGAAAGAGCAACATTCAGTTTGCCAGAACTACACCATCTTGCCTTCACCCCACATCCTCCTTTTCCCTCCCAAAAGCTGGCCATCCAGGAAAAAATTCTCATAGTTCTTTATAGTTAGTTGGCTTAATTTGCAGTTGGTCAGCTTAATTATTGATTATGAAGATAAGAACGGCCATATTGGATCTGACCAAAGGTCCATCTAGCCCAGTATCCTGCCTTCTGACAGTGGCCAATTCCAGGTGCTTCAGAGGGAATAAACAGAACAGGTTATCATCAAGTGATCCATCCCCTGTCAACCATTCCCAGCTTCTGGCAAACAGGATAGGGACACCATCCCTGCCTTCACAACATCCTCTTGCAAAATGTTCCACAGGTTGACTATGGCTTCAGTTTTTCAAGCTGCTGAGCAGTCTCCACTCTCACTGCAGGAATGAGCTCAAAGCTTTGTACCACTGCTAATAGTAAACCATACAGAGGAGGAAGCTACCGAGATAACACATTTGTGTTCCTCAGCAGCACAATATTATGTAAACCCATAGGTGTAGTCCTCTGTGAAACTGGACAGTGTAACTGTTGGGGTGGGTGAATTGCTTTGGATGTATTAAGAGTCACTGTGAATCTTTGCCTAAAGCTCAGACTGAAATGTTGACATTTGAAACATATTGGATAACCTTTTGCACCATTTCTTCCTGAGCCTCTACTGTTCCCCATCCCAGCCAGGACCAGCAGCAGAAGTGTAAAAAATATCTGTTCTCACTGTATTTCTGAATCTCAGCCCAAGTTTGTGAAAGGATTTGGTGAGGATTTATGAAACATTTGAGAGAAATCTGTGCTGAGATTTGAGTAAGCCCTCCTCTCTCTTTACAAAAGTGGGTTTAATTGGCCAGAAATTAGGCAAAAACTGGTAATTTCAGGGGACATTTGCTTTGAGACTTTGAATTTGAATTCAAAAGTAAAATCTGATTCTGTTCGCACTTACACTAGATTTACACTGGCACAACTACATTACCGCCAGTGGGGTTACTCTGGATTTACACCAATGTAAATGAGAACAGAAATCGGCCCAGAGTACAAACCAATACTAACCAGAAGAAAAAGAAAAGTGAGTGTAGCCCTCAAAACTTGGATCCAATTCTAGATTTTGAACAAATCAAACTCCAGGATTATTCAGATTAATGGTTGTCGTTCAGACCATTAAATAGATATTGGCCATTTGGAACATTCAGGAGTTGCTTATGGGCATTTGTGTAAAATACAGCTGTATTTTGTATTAGAGATTCCTTAGGGGAAAGTCCAGTAGAGTAGTATAGGGATGAAACCAGTAGGATTCTATAGAAATTACTTCAGACTATTGGAATTTAATAAAGAATAACTTCTTATAGCAGGAATATGCTTAATTTATTCAGTTCTGTAGAATGGTTCAAAAGTCCCATAGAAAAGCTATAATTTTCTTTCAAATGCTCTAGTATTTTTCTGTAAGGATGAGTTTACACTAAATCCGTCCAAAGTTTGCAGAAATTCCCTAGTCTGACTCTGGCTCTGGTCCCTATAGTGAACCAAAGCAAAATCCAGAATCCAAATGTATTCAAAATGTTAGATCGTTCAGCTGCATATTTGTTTAGATTGTAAGCTCCGTGGGCCAGGGACTGTCTTTTACCATGTGTTTGGCAACCCATTGGGGCCAAATAATAAGTAATTTGTATCTAGACCCACATTTTACAACACTGCTGCAATTACTATTGAGGCTTTTGATGATGGTCTAAATCTAAAACATGACAAGCTTGAATCACCAGAACCATAAGAAAAGCTAATACGAGCTTAGAATAAACTCAGTTTGTAGAAAGTTTATTATGTAGAACACCGTTGTATCAGCAGAAGAAAAACACAGACACCTCTCATAAACATTCAGGTTTTTATCCAGTTGTTTACATCACTTTACGTCATCTCCTTGGAGTCCTTTAATTTATTTTATCCTCTCCAAACATTTCTCTCTGTTCTTCAGACAGGAGAGCAGATCTAGGAAGTCTTGAGGACATTTTGCTGCAGTAAACAAACCAAAATTCCTAAACAGATTCAAAGTTGTAAGTGGGACAATACTTGGAATGTATGTTTGTAGATTGAAGCCAGTTGTCTTCTCTTTTGGTTGCTGCCAGAACTACAATTTCAGGTTTGGATTTCTACTTGCATATAGGCAGTGGGCTGGATTCAAATTGGAATCAAATACTTTGCTGTTCTTGCAACATTTTGGTTACACCATACCTCAAGCTTCTGCCTCATCCAAACCATCCAAAGTAGCTCTGAAAGCCTTAGTCTCTATTAATTATCATCATCCTCATGATTTATTATTAAACACATGGCCAGTGTCACAGATTTATACTGCTCTAAACATAGATGAGACATGTTTCCTGCTCCAGAGGATTTATTGATTCTGTCTTAAATGACTAGGAAAACTGAGTTTACTACCAGAAGCAAGTCTTTATTGTAAGGTCAGACAAAATTGTACTGGAAACCCTGTGAGACTATACATCTTCATAGGATGTAACCATTTTGTGCAGGTTTTTAACATGCACATAACATCACACTTTAAAATAAAAGAAAGTAAAAGCCCAGACAATGCCTGTATTTTGGAAGGGGGTGTATCAGGTGTTGTGATAAATGGAATAGATTAGATTGTATAACTGTTAGTGATGACAGAAGATCAGAAAGGCCTTGTTTTACTTTAGCATCCTTCCACTGCATCTCCAAAAGCGATATGTTCTAAAGACAAAAGCTAGGAAATTTCAGTACACCCAGTAAGGACCCAATGAATGAAAATGCTGCTTGCCGAACAGGAATAGTGAAGAGAGCCATCGGTATGTCAGAGACTCATTTAGGGTTTAAAGCATGGATAGTGGAGGAGGAATGAAAGTGCTTGGGAACAGAGCGGAGGACAAAAATAAAACCAAACTGTCACACTTGCTTACACACACATTTGAGGTGTAGTCAAGTGAAAGGTGTCTCTGCAACAGTTGGATATGTAGGTTCTGTGAGAAAGCTTCATTCCTGGCCACTTAAGATTAAGAAACCACAGGGAAAGAAAAGTTAAAATATAATTCCAGGTCCCTATGCTGTACGTCTGTCTGCCAAATGGCCCTATATAAGGGCCAGATGCTGGTTTCATTGACATCAGGGAATCTTGCCATGCAATGGGACCAAGATTTGGCCTGGAGTGATCATTGCTGATCATGTCTGGCATTGTAATGTCTATAGCTGGTTATCCCAATGGTTGTTTACCCCTGAAGAGGGGAATTCAAATTATGCTTTGGGTAATATGTGAAAACCACTTTGGTGACTGTTCTTTAGTACCTAGCAGACACTGGTTCACATATCAGACTACAGCATGCTTTGACATTACTGGCAGTCACTGTCCAAGACAGGCCCCAAGACTAGAACACCAGAGGGTGTTATAGCCTATAATGCATACGTCGCATCGCCTCATTGGGAATCTGGCCTGTAACATTTGCATGTCAGAACTGAGTTGCACTGACAATGGTATTGGGGGAAGCTTGCTCTGAGCCTGCCTGAATCTATAGCTGGTTCAAGCCAGTACTACCAATTCCTTTGAGGAGCATCAAATTCACACAAAATTTAAAACAAAGTGGACCAGCGGCAAATCAAGGCCATCTTATGCAACTGATTCAGTGATGGGATATCTTTATCCCTTGCAAATGCCTTCTGCTCTGTGAAAGTCTGAACTTATGTACAAGGGGAGAAGAGCTGCTCTTTTGGTGGTTAGGAATTGACTGCCCTCCCCACTGCATGGGGAGATAGACTAATGAATGCCTCCTTCTGGAGATGGAGGGATGAGAGTAAGCGGCATTCCTTTTAAACCTGGCAATGAGAGCAGGCCGTTGGAGATTGGACTTGGAAGACAGAGGAGTATGAAGGCCCTGCTCTCTGTTTTGTGTGATGTCCTGTGGATATTTCGTTATTCGGCTTCTTTGTTTTCCTGCTGCAAAGTGACACGTGTCTTTGAACATTAAAAGCAAAACAAAGTCAAGGAAAAACTTAAGGATGAATGTCGGGAAACATTTCCCGACAGTGAGGGCCAGAAGGCTCCTCTTACAGCACAGAAACAACCACATTTAATAACCGTTGTTAGGCTGGACTGAACTGCAACCCAGCTCATGTGAATAGGATCAAGCCATGGACTCATCAGGTTAAAACACTGTGCTCTATTTCAGATCTCTGCCTGCGTGAAAACATGTTGTTTTAGGCCCTCCACGCAGGTTAGCTCTGTCTGGGTCTAGCCCCGATGACTGAGCCACGATCAAGTGTAAAAGCTATCGGTAAACTTGACTGTATCTAAATACAACACGTTTTCCTAATATGATTTGGCACCAATATCCAGCAAAGCAGAGTTCAGCAGCGTGGTACCTACTGTACAGGAGACAGGGCCCACTGTATCAGGGATAGGGATCAATGGGTAGGTGATGGGTCTGTTGTCCAGAAGACTGGCCTCACTGACAGGAAATGGGCCTGCTCTCTAGGACCCAGGGCCCAGATAGATAGGAGATGGGCCTGACATATGGGAGAGGGAAATGGATTGATCTCCGTATATGGGAGATGGTATGCATGCTGGATAGGGGATGGAGCTGTTGCATAAGAGATGTACTGCTGGATGAGCTAACAAGCCTGCTGGATGGGGGATGGAGCTATTGTATAGGAAATGTGCTGTCAGTTGGGCTGTGGAGTCTGTTGGAGACAGATGAAGCTGTTGTACAATGCAACTCTGGAGTGCTCTCCACTCTATAGGATAAAACTGTACATTAGACAGATATGCCTGTGCGAACATTTGGGTGGGAATGTGCATGCAATCCAATATGATTCAGTGTCCCCAATGGTCAAAAGCAGCCTGTAGCCGTTCTATGTCTAAAACAGATTCTAGCAGGGGAGACCTTTTACTAATGTACTAATGAGCTCATCGTGTTTTTTTGAGCTGGGCACACTCAAGGCGTCACAGGTTTTTTTCCATTACAGGGGTTATATATGCCTTGTTGTGTTTTGTTTTGTTTTCCACACCGACTTGCCCTGACAGTTCCCCCATTCAGGTTTATATTGGAGGTACCATCTCGAGCCAATGAATTTATGAAATATATTGCTGGCACTCACGGAGAGATGCATAAAGGAGTATTTCTAATGACAGTTGGAAGGGCTTTGATCCCTTTCCAAAACTGCACTCATGTCTTTGAAATGCGAGTTTGGCACTGGTGCAGAGGCTGGGTTCCTTGGTTCTCTTTGGCATGAGTCCATGTGACAGGCGTTACGTCCTCTATCATGGGACCCACATAACCTTGAGAAGAGTAAGTGAGGCTCAGAGATTGCACTGAATCAGATATTCTGGACTGATAGCAAAGAAGCAGCAGCAGCCAGAGGAGAGTCAAATCAGTCCAACACAATCACTGAAAACTGTTCTGACCTAGTAACTGTAGGGTCTGCCATCAGTGGCCGGATAAGAACTGCAAAGGTAGTTAATCTGTGGCTCTGGGTGTGTACTAATGTGGCGATGAGGGACATGGATGGGAGATTATTAGAAACATGGGGAGGAAGAAAGGAATAGATTTCTAAACCGTATTTTCTCTTGTTCTTTCCCCCACACTCTAAAGCTTTGCATGGAGCCCCATAAATATGCTCTGATCATCTTGCATATATACACACTCCCAAACTTATCCTTTTGTGTGTGTGTGTGTGTGCGTGTTTACATACATATACCCAAGGGACTGGCCTGAACATGATCTTAGTGTGTTCATGTATATATGCAAAAGGTCACAATGTATACGTGCCAGGGGAGTCACACACACACACTCCAAACACACCCCGGTTACACCCACCTATTATGTCCAGAGCCTACTCAATGCCTACTCAATGCTCATGCCCACCACTGTGCCTGGTCCTTGCACCCAGCCTTGCCTCTGTCCTGCCCCTGCCTTGAACTCCTCCTTGCCTGATACCCTGCTCGCTCAAGTTTCTGCCCTCTGGTTTGACCCTTGGCTCTGTCTTCTGACTACTGACTCCAGCTCTGACCCTAGTCCTTGATTCCTGGCACCCCCTCTGACCACTTGGCCTGACACCCGCTCTGACCACTAGGCTAGACAACCCTTGTTGTGACATTCAGCCCCCTTGCAAAAACACTTTTCGCCTCCTGTCCTCACACCTACATATCCTAATCACCTCATTCACTGACTTGGACCAACTCCCTATAGAAAACGGCAGATGCTCTGCAAACCCCTGGGTCAGTCTGTACCACATTATGGGTCAAATTCCGAACAAGGGTAAGCCAGTGCAACTCAACTGACTTCAGTGGAGTTACACCAGCTGTGAACAGGGCCCACAGTGAGGTACCAACGGCCCTGGCTAGTCAGAGGCTGATGCACTCAGCTCTGGGGAGATGGGTTAGCGATGGTAATATTCCATTTACAAACCATCCCCGAAGCTGAAAGAGTGTATTGTGAGTGCAAGACAGAGGAAGGTTGTGCTAGAGGGTATGGGAGCGGGATGTAGCTGGTGAATGGCTTGTGAATATATTAGGTAAAAAGGTAGCTAAGAATAAGGAGGTGACAGCTTAGCTTCTTTGGAACTACAGGAGAATGAGGCTACAACTGCTGGAATGCTCTAATGCAGGGGTTCACAAACTGTGGGTTGGGACCTGGTCGCGACCCCATTTTAATGGGGTTGCCAAGGCTGGTGTTGGCCTTGGGTCCCAGCAAGTCTGAAGCTAGGATGACCAGACAGCTAATATGAAAAATCGGGACGGGGCTGGGGGGTTATAGGAGCCTATATAAGAAAAAGACCCAAAAATCGGGACTGTTCCTATAAAATCGGGACATCTGGTCACCCTATCTGAAGCCCAAGCCCAAGCCCCACTGCCCAGGGCTAAGGTACATGCCACCCACCCAGGGCAGAAGCCTTTGGACTTCAGCTTTGGGCCGGCAGGGTTCGGGCGGGCTCAGTCTTTGGTCCCCCCCTCCTGGAGTCGTGTAGTAATTTTTGTTGTTAGAAGGGGGTCACGATGCAATGAAGTTTGAGAACTGCTGCTCTAATGTACAGTTGTGGGGGCTTCGCGTAGGCCCTACATTCTGTCTGCTTCTAGCATGAGCAGCAGTAGCCTCTCTCTCTCTCTCTCTCTCTCTCTCTCTCTCTCTCAAACACATAAACTTTCTCTCTCCGGTGTCTCACACAGTGATACACACACCCTTGCCTATTTATACTTTCTCACACTCCCACAATGCTGCTCTCCAGCTCGCTCTCATTCACTGACATACCATCTCACACGTGCTCCTCTACATACACTTTCCCTCTCACGATGTGACCCACGCTCCTACTTAGACCTGCGTGTGTGCACCTGCACAATTGCACACTCTCCCACATGGGCATACCACGCTGAACAGTGCACAGCAAAGACATTTCAAATAAATGAAGAACCCTCTGGCACTAGATTAACCTATAGAATCAGACCATTGTGCAAATATTTGCTGAACGGGCTCAAGGGGCGGAGGGAGAGGGCTGTGTGTTTATGAGAGATGAACTGAGAACAGTGGAGAGATGAGAAATGTGCAAAGGGTCACAGTGTTGACCTGTCCTTCAGAACTTCAGCCACATCACAGGCCATTGATTTGAAGATAAACACTCCATGGAATGGAAACAAAGCCCCTCTTACTGATGTCCCCAAAGAGCGTGTCTTCCTCAGTGAGTCAGCGGGGGCTTGGGGACACCCGGCCTTGAGCTATTTTGGAGATGGTGACTTCAGTGAGTGGCAAGGAAACTATTACGGAAATGTGAGTCTGTTTTCCATTGGGGTGTCCTCCAGGGAAGGACAGAAAGATCTTGGTGCCGAGCCAGCTCCCCTAGGTTTTTTTTGCCCTTCTGGGAATGGAAGCCTTGTCAAGTATGCAAGGAACCCTGCTTACTGAATGTGAGTGCATCGAGTTCGTGAGAGCTGCACGCACACTCATAAGGAAAGAGGGACTACAGGGAGCAGTCATCCTGCTGAAGTATTCAGCTCCCTACTAGAGTGGGTCAGGAACTTTTCAACAAAACATTTTTTTTCACCAGAAAATGCCAATTCATCAGAAACCAAACGTTTTTTTGCAGAAAGGTATCGGTTTTGACAAAACTTTGCTTGGGAAGGTTTCTCAGGTTCAGTATGAAATTTCTGGTGTGAGAGAAAGATCAGGGAAGTTAACCTGGGTCTCTCCCATCCCAGAGGAGTGGCTTAACCACCAGACTATTAGCTGTTCTAGGTTTGGTGGCTGTCTGGTTTTGACCAGTTATTCCATCTTTGACCTGAGAAACCTTCCCTACAAAAGTTTAGCTGAACTAGAGAGAGGGGTTCTCTGCCTGATATGGAGCAAGAATTTGAACCTAGTTCTCTGACAGCCTAGATAAATGTCTTACCCACTGAACTATTTGCTTTTCACAATTTTTTTTTTTTGAAAGGCCTCGGTTTTGTTCTGCATGAGAACAAAACCAAATGTGAAAACCTCAAAATTATTCATGAAATGGAAGTCTTGTTTTCTGGCCAGCCCTACTTCCTAATAAATTATGCTTTATTCTCAGAGTGTTGGTCTTAAAACCAAGGATGATTATGGTCCAGTAGATTGAGCATGGAACAAGGAGTTACCAACTTGAGTTCTAAACTCTAACTTGGTGACACACCTTGGGGATCTCTGTGCCTCATTTATCCCATCTGACAAATGGGAACAATGATGCTCATCCACATTTCATATTTCCTGGCACAGTGGTTAATAACAGGAGGTCATGTGGAGTGGGGCTAGAGAACCAAAAACAAGGGAAAGGGAGTAATATTACTCTTGGCAGGTCTTTAAGGAAATCACATCATTTGCTATGATGGATAATCAGCTGAACATGAGCTCCCAGTGTGATGCTGTGGCCAAAAGGGCTAATACAATCCTTGGCTATATAAACAAGGTAATATCAAGTAAGAGTAGAGAGGTTACATTACCTCTGTATTTGGCATTGATGCGACCACTGCTGGAAAACTGTGTCCAAGTCAGGTATCCATAATTCAAGAAGCATGTTGAATGATTAAAGGATTGGAAAACATACCTTCTAGTGACAGACTCAAGGAGCTCAATCTATTTAGTTTATCAAAGAGAAGGTTAAGGGGTGACTTCATCACATTTTATAAGTACCTTCATGGAGATGAAAAAATTGGATAATGGGCTCTTCAGTCTAGCAGTCAACGGTATAAAAAGATCCAATGATTGGAAGTTGAAGCTCGACAAATTCAGATTCGAAATAAGGGGCCATTTTTTAACAGTGAGGGTAATTAACCATTGGAACAACTTACCAAGGGTTTTTTTGGTGGATTCTCCATCATTGGAAATTTTGTAATCAAATGGATGTTTTTCTAAAAGATATGCTCTTGTTCAAAGAGGAAATTGATTCAGGGAAGTCCTATGGCTGTGTTATGCAACAGGTCAGACTAGATGATCACAGTGTTCCCTTCTGGCCATATCTATGAATCTGCAAATTTGAATTGCTTCTCCAAACTGAGCCAAACCTCTAAAAACTTTTAAACTTTGTAAAACTTTCTGCATGAAAAGAGTTGTGCCAGGGCTGTATCCTTGCAGCCCCCACTAATGGGCTGATTCTGATCTCATATGAGTTTTACACCAATGTGACACCATTGACTTGGTTGCAGATAGCTACTCATGATTTGCACTGGTATAAATCAGATTAGAATTGTTGTGGATGCTAAGCACCTTGAGGACTTCGCCATCTCAGAAACACATTTTCTGTATTTCTAGCCTAATCTATTTTACATTTCTAGGGATGCTTGTGTTGTTATGAGTTCATTTTCTCTCACTTCTTACAGCCCCATCTCCTCTGTCACAACCCAGGTGGTTGGTGTGAAAATGATGATGGTACCCATAATGGTGCCTATAGGGATTGAGTGGGGGTGGAGGGGGAACTCTCATGTACACTGCTGCTGTCATCTGAGAATTTCAAAGCACATTGCAAAGCTGGGTAAGAAGTATCATCTCTGGCTGGGGTTATAAAAGGAGCCTAAGAAAGTTAGGTACCTAATTTCATTTGACTCTCAGTGGGATTTGGGCACTTAATTCCCTTATGGTCCTTTGAAAATCCCAGCTTCCATTGTTACCAATGGAGAAACTGAGGCACAAAAATATTATCACCATGTTCACAGAATGAGCCAATAGCAGAGCTGATAATCTAACTCACCTTCTTCTGTACACCGGGAAATGGGGGAAGAGAAGAAAAAGTGATAACTATTTCCATTGAAAAAAAGAACGAAGAGTACTTGTAGCACCTTAGAGACTAACAAATTTATTTGGGCATAAGCTTTCGTGGGCTAAAACCCACTTCATCTGAGGCATCTGATGAAGTGGCTGGGTTTTAGCCCATGAAAGCTTATGCCCAAATAAATGTGTTAGTCTCTAAGGTGCCACAAGTACTCCTCGTTCTTTTTGCTGATACAGACTAACACGGCTACCACTCTGAAACCTATTTCCATTGAGTTGTCAGCAGGGCTGACTGGCTAAACTCCTGTGTGTTGGCTTGTTTCTCAGGAGAGCTGGGAAGGGGATAGGTGAGGGTGCATTAAGAAGTAGAATGGGAAGTAGTACATGTAAACCTGTAAGTTTTATATCCTGATTATCGCTTGTATTTTTGACTCCCTGCATCCTTTGAGTGCAGTGAAACTAGCTCATTTCTTATAGATTTATTTTGGTGCAGTGCATTTGTTGAGTCTGAATGTACAATATCTGATACCCTCAGTATTTTCCCATGAGGTACTGGCTGCTTTGCTAATGAGGCATCAAGAGAGGAAAGCAGGTTTGTGTCTTTGTGCCAACAACACCACTTTCAACATCAACTTTTCCCTCGATTTTTTGTTTGTTTCTGTTCTGTTAGAACACTGCCTGGTTTCCTCACCCTCCCTTCACCTCCTTTCAGCTGCACTCCATTGGGTTAGAGTGTTATGGTACGACGGGAACTTAATGGGTAGCATGGCATATTCTTTGGCAACATCTGTGCCTGTGCCCAGACAATGCCATATCACACCTTTCTTGGAATACTCCAAGGAAGAGCTAAAGATACTCAGAAAAGGCATTGAGTTCCGGGGGCTGGGTTTGCCTCCTCAAAGTTGTGTGCTCCTACAACCCTGCAGATATCCCAGGATTCATGAGGAAATCCCACAGTTCTTGGGGGATCTGAAACAGGCCTGGGGAATTTACTCAATGACCTAGTCCTAATTCTCTCATGGAGCACATCTCCCTCAGAAGCCCTGTTGCCAATGGTTACTAGGCCTACTCCTTCTCCAAGAAGGTAGATAGAAGGGACCAACAACCTGTGGGAGTAGATGCTGGTTCGGTGGGGATGATGCCATGTAGAACAGTTCTCACCTTGCTATCTGCTAAACCCACATATACCTGACCACTCAGGGCTTATGTGGGGACAGAGGGAGAGGAGAATGCGCCCGTAACGGCTCAGCTCCCCTCTCCACCCAAACACATATGAATACTAATTCAGTCTTAGAACCCCCCCACTCAGGCTAAGTGTGGATTTTCCATTCTGCCATGTAATATAGACAGGCAAGAAGCAGGTATCACATAGCTGTCTCCTCTGACAGCACCATAAGCTAGGTCCATTTTTCTTCCCACTTTTCCTATTTTCTAAATTCTGTCTATAATAACCTCTCAGGAGCTTGCTGCTGAATTGTGTTTCCCTGCCGATCTTATCATTCTCCATTTGTCAAACATTGCTTTGCTTTGCTTTGCTTCTTTGCAGTGTTTTAATAAATCAAATCTAACCTTGTTGTGTTTACTTCCTTCTCCTTGGCACTAGTTTCCTTTTGGATATAGCAACATACCATAACCAGGGCCCTCAGTCAGGCTTAGACTTTCTGGACCTCAGCAGGAACCTCTACCACTTAGGCTAAAGGAATAACACCAGGAGCTGGTAGCAGTAATAGTCTGTTACCGTCTGCTGCTAGACTGACTACATGAGACTCCTTTCTGCTGTGCTATGGAAGCAGGAGTATAGGTAGCAATAACAAATGTAGAGCATGTATACAAGGCAACTGTTTACATAACTGGATTGACCAGCCATAATAGTAATAATAAAAAGGATTCTGCGGCAGTGTCGGGAAGGTAGACAATTCTGGGTATTTACCTTGAGTGTTGTGAACCTTCATTGATCAATACTGAAGTGAGTTGAAATCCCCAGATGAAAGGCACTATATAAATGCAAATTATTATGCCATATTTAGGATTTTGGGATTAGGATGTTAAAATGTTCTCAACTGCTTGCTGTTATTGGGTTCATAAGGATCTCTACCTGGCTTTCAGCGTCCCAGTACTCTGCCAATGCTGGTAATGCTGTTAGTAATAGTTCATTTATCTGTTTCAGAGCATACTTGGATGTCAACGAACTGAAGAACATACTCAAACTCGATGGATCCACACACCTCAACATCTTCTTCGCTAATTCCTCTGAGGAAGAGCTGGCTGGAGTGGCGACCTGGCCATGGGACAAGGAAGCCTTGATGCATCTAGGTCAGTCCTAAAGACGCTGCCCCTTTGTAAAGTTTTCTCAAGGGGAGCAAGAAGGGAAGACAATTATGCATTAAGCCCAGTTCTGATTTCTTATCATTCCACTAATAGTCTTATATAGTCAAGGGAAAAAAAATTCCATGATTCCCAGCTACTGGCTCACAACCAGGAAAATATTAGATTATAAAGTCAAAGCATATTATGGTATTTCTAGATGATGTCAGGCTGAAAATATTTCACCTTTTAAGTGAAGCTACTTTACAGGGCATCAGCCCCGTGGGAGCACTTTGCAAAGGAGGTTGTGGGGAGGGCAAGGGGAGAATGCTGGACAGCACTGAATTATTAACCTTTGCCCATTACGGTATTAACCTTAGCCCATTACCTAGAATGTGTGCAGTTAATTTTCCTCTTAAAATGCCATGCAGGTTTGTTGTTGTTCTATATCAGTTTGCAAAAATGCAATCTGCAAAATCCCCATGTTTCTAATGTTCAATTGAGTGGAACTGGAGAGAATTTGCTACCCTGCAGCTTGGCCTGTGTATTTCTTAGCTAAGGTTGCTGAATATAGCTGCTATGGCCTCAGGTATCCAGAGGAAGCCACACAACCTAGCAGATGAGTCACTACCTGGATGCTTACAGTGCCAGAGGGGTTGTATCCTTCTGAAATGATGGATGAGCCTCAAAAGAGACAGAGGGACAGGTTACGTAAGCACCCAAAAGTCTGGATATGCTTATTTGAACTACACAAACCTCCTGGTGGCAGCAAAACTGGACTGGAGATCTCACGAGAACAAAGTTGATCACGTTTTCCAGAGCTTCCTGCATCCAGTGTCACAAATGCAGATTAAGTCAAAATGAACAACAGTGGAGGAAGTAAGTACTGTCATCCAGACTTTTCTGGACCGAGAATAAAGTCCAGTTTAGATTAGATGGAGGTTTGGGGGTGGCCATTTGGATCAATTCTGATATTATCTGAGCCAGATCATCTTCAGATTAAGAAAAACAACAAAGAAATGGCAAATGTAAAGTCTCTGTGAGAGATATAGGCAGAGCACAGTGTGTGTGCTCCTTCCTTTGTAACATTCTGCATGTGAACTGAACTACAGACCGGCAGCCTCGCTGATGGCTCTGCAGTGGTCAGGGAGTCTCCTCTACATTCAAAAGGACAATCCACAGAAAACAGAAGGTTACCACCCTCCCTAGTCAAGCAATTGGGTTGAAGCTGGCTGCTCCACCACAGGCTACCAGCATTTCACGCAGCACTCATCAGGGTCGCTCATACTACAGAAGGCGGCTCGCTAAGTACCAGTATAGAGTTCCCCCAAGAGCCATCACTCCTACACCATTTCTTACAGTGATTCCTGCTGAGAGGGAGTGGGACTGGAGTAGATGTGAATGCCCCATAGTCAGCATTCCTGTCTCATTCCCTACAGCATGTCCTCTTGGATGAAGCTAGGACTGACACAGCTCAGAGACTTCCTACGAGCCAGTGCTCCTTCTGTAACTTCCTCCTGGACGGGCTGGGTCTAGTGTAGTTGTGAGTTCCCTCCACCAATACTCCCACAACATTCTCTGCCATGACTCTGACGGCCTACGACTGAAGTAGCCTGGATTGTCCTTAAGAGCCTGGGCCGCTCCTAGAATGACTCTTGATGGGGTAAGATGGGACTGGAATAGCTCCTAAAGCTCCTACCTCTATAACTGTGGAGAGAGGCCTCTGCTTGGTAAAAAGTCCTTGTAGCGCCTCCTGCTGGACACAGAGAGATGGTGGAGCTCATTGGTAATTTTGATTAGTTGTCCGTTCACTTCTCTAAGGCTGATTGTCAACAGTGTGTCTTAACAAAACAGCTTAAATTCAGCTTCTACGGCTTATTGACCGAATTCATTGACTAGAGGGAGATCTCACTGGAGAGCTAGAAAGTCTTTAACTGACAGTTTGAGGTTGACTCACAGTAAAAGTAATAATAATAATTTCCTGTCTTAACAGCCCTTCCTGCCCCACGCTTGGTTCGTGAGAATTCTATTTTAATCTTTCTTTTCTCACTCTCTCTTTCTCTCTTCCATAAATCCAATATGTATTTAATAAAAAAGTATGAAATATGCTCTGTAGTCCAGATCTAAGTGCTGGAACATAGCTTGTCTGGGTGAGGTAACTATCTTTTCTGTAAAACTACAATTGATTTAGACGCTTGACAGCTATGAAAAATAGACATCTTAAACAAAGGCAAAAATAAAACAACTCTGCCCAGCTGGTTCTCTGCAGTCCAGCTCCAGTGCTCTTTAGCCAGCCTTTATTGTGATCGCATCTCCGACTTTGGGGCATTGCCAAGTATGGTAAATCCAAAACGTTGGCTTCCTTAGGGGGCTCTCACAAATTATGTAACAGAGATTCTCTCTGGGTGAAATTCACTCGCCCCACATAGAGCCCAAACACTCAGGGATCTGTGGAGATGTAGTGCAGGGAGGATGGGAAGACGAAGTTCACACGCTTCCCTCAAAGAGCCAGGGTGCTGGGATAGCAGGATCCACCTAAACACCGATCCACAGCCCCTCAGTTTGACTTATGCAAAGCTGGCGCAGAGACTAGTTCTGTGGCATGCAGGAGATGCGCAGCCACCCCTATGGGACTGCTAGGGGCTGACTCCTGGTGCAGCCCCATGCATGACTGAAGCAGTGCAGGCATATAAAAATGTGTTTCTTTTGCCTTCTCTCTCACATGCCCACTCTCCTCTTTTTTCCCTTCTACACACCCCCGCACGCACACACTCTCCCTCGCCTCGCTCATTCACACGCACCCCTTTATTGTTGCAACAAGAGTCAACGAACGGATGAGCATGAATAGAATCTGTGGTGTGTCATAACTTAGTGATCTCATCCTCACAGTGCTACAGCCGCTGATAAAATTCCTCCTGCCAAACCCTTTTGCTCCTCATGTTCTCTAACTTAACAGTGCATCACATCCACTTTTTATTTTGCCAGTGTTCTTTCATAAAACAGTTTTCCTTTACCTGGGTAAGGCACCAGCAATGTAGGTAAACACTTTAAAATAAAAAGGCTTGTGAAAAGCCGAGTTTAACAAACTAAGGAAAGAAAATATGGAACTTCTCACTAACTCCAAACGTAGCTGAAGCTCAGCTAAAAAATAAAATGCTAACCATGTTTCAGTATGCTGCTGAACCTCACTAATTTACCATTTACTTATCCACACATGCCATAATTCACATGCAAAACCTGATCACCACTCACTTCTCTACACAGATTTAATATCCACGCTAATAACTTATCACGTTACTAAGATTTCCTTTTTTTTACACATTAGATTCCATACCTTTACTAGTGTAATATGCAGTACTTTTTTCAGAAAATTAAAATTAGAGTGGCTAATGTATGAGCAGAGTATATTTCATCTGAGATTTTCAAAGCTGCCTAGATGATTAGGACAACCAATTCCAGCTGATTTTAAAGCCTCACCCTTTGTAATGTGGACTATCCTCACTTTTTTGTCCAGTTATTAATTTGCAAATATCAGCAATAAGCAACATGCCTCCTAGACTTTAACACGAGTTAGCGGGGTTCTACCAGCTATGTCTTTATCCCATGTGAACAATGCACTGTGCATGTTCTAGATATATTTTGTTTACCTGTCAGCATCGTATGTATTGTTTACAATCTGGAATGAAGAGCCATTGTATGTGAACACACGGGGCCAAATTCAGCTGTGGTGTAAGCTGCTGCAAATCTATTGATTGTAGTGGGATTTTTGCCTGAGTGTCTGGTCCAATGCTCACTAAATTCAATGGAAAAACTCCCATTGACATCAGTGGATTCTTGGATCAGGAACTCAGAACTGGTTCCTTGGTTTCTCATCCTTTCAGTCCTATAGCATGCCACTTTCATTTAAGCCCTTTGACTAGGATCTTGCAACTCCAGCATGCTGGACAGAACACTTCAGTGTCTGCTCCTGCAAAAGGCAGAGCCCCGCAGGTGGGGTGCAGACTACTCTGAGCTCCCTGCTCAGCACCCAGAAGGCTCAGGTGCACAGTGAAGATCTAGGTCCCTTGGTACATTCCCCACTTCCCCCCTCCCCCACTCCGATGGTCCAAGATAAATGAGACAAAAGCAATAGCTTCTCATTTTCTCCATGCAGGTGGCATCGTGCTGAACCCTTCCTTCTACGGCATCCCTGGCCACACACACACAATGATCCATGAAATCGGGCACAGCCTGGGGCTCTATCATGTCTTCCGGGGAATCTCTGAGATCCTCTCCTGCAGTGACCCGTGCATGGAAACGGAGCCCTCCTTTGAGACTGGAGACCTCTGCGGCGACACCAACCCTGCTCCAAAGCACAAACTGTGTGGGGACCCTGGACCTGGCAATGACACGTGCGGTTTTCACAGTTTCCTAAACACACCATACAGCAACTTCATGAGCTATGCAGGTACTCAGGCTTTACCAGAGGTGTCTGTGATAGAAGAGGGAGGCAGAGAGGGAGGTTTGATTTTTAACATTCTGTTGCAGGTGAAACATTATCCCAAGGTCATTGATGTTCCAATGACACTTTTCACATCTAGATATGGTGATTTGGGGCTTAATTCAGTCTGGGACTTCCAAAGTGAGGTAGGCAACCAGTTCCTCTTTAATTTCAATGGGACTTGGGTTCCTAACCCCCTTTTGTCTCCTTTGAAAATCCCAGCCTTGGAGATTGTCTCCCCATCCCTTATGGAAACAATGGATGTCAGAGGGATATTCATACCACCCATGTTGCTGGAGGAGCATGAGATGGATAGATAATCAGACCCTGTTCATCCTCCTTGGGGTGTGCTCTAGTACCATTTGCTGGTTGTCTGAGCAAAGCGTCTGAGTTTGGTTTGGCTCAGGCGTTAGCGCTCTCATCGCTGGGTCACATCGGAAGTTCAAGTCCTATATCGTGAATTGGGCTGTGTGCTGACATTGCAGCATAGCACTAGGAGGGAGTGGAGCCCTTATCCTTCGGATAAGACACAGGGGTAGGATCCCTGCCCCTCTCCCTTGGAAATCCAATGGGCAGTGAAGAATTCCTGTTGTTTTGTGAAGAAGGTAGGCGATAGCTACTGATGTCTTGGCAGCATTCCCTCTTTGATTCGGTACTAGGGCCTGATTCTCAGTTGCAGTAAGGCTCTTTTACATCACCCTGGCAGTATAAAGGTGTCTTAAAGTGAGTGTAAACTATTACTATGGCTAAGATTTTGTCATGGAAGTCACAGAATTCGTGACTTCCAGAGACCTCCGGGACATTTTCGCTTCAGCCCCAGGGCAGCGGAGCTGTAGATGTCAGCAGGCAGGTCCCCCCTACAACTCCCAGTTGCTGCAGGGGGCGGGGGGACTCCACAAGCCCGAGCCACCACCACGGGCAGCAGGGGGACCCCGCAGCCCCAAGCTGCAGCCGCACAGGCGGCGAGGGGGACCCTGCAGCTCCCAGTCTCGCGGGCAGTGGGGGGGTCCCCGTAGCTTCCAGCCGCCATGGACAGACCCCATAGCTCCAAGCTGCTGCCAGTGGCAGGGGGACCCCACACTCTCAGCCATCATGGGTGGGGGAACCCTGGAGTCCCAGCATCGGTGGGTGCTGGACCCTCTTCCCTCTCCATTTTCTCATAGTTATTTTTAATAAAAGTCAGGGACAGGTCACGGGCTTCTGTGAATTTTTGGTTATTGCCCACAACCTGTCCATGACTTTTACTAAAAATAACTGTGACAAAAATCTTAGCCTTAACTATTACGTGTACAGCCACTTTAAGGTGCCTTTGCAGAGAAGGCAGAAACACAGATCGTCCATGCAAAGTGCCATATGAGTGCTAATATATCTGTAGAGAAGCAAGTGATTAATATCATCCAGGGGCAGAGGCTGAGTTGATTTATAACACAGCTGTAGATATACCCTGGATGCTACCGGATCTAATGGGTGCTGCTGCTTCTCTTATTTTCCCACTCCTGGTTTCAAGGACAAGTATGCACACAGTGACCTAGCTTTTTAGTACATGCTGTGCACTTCTCATGATTTGGCCTGTATACTAACATTCTCGTTAGGCAGATATACAGATTACAGCCGGAAACTATTCCTGCCCACTAAATTCCTATGATAATCTCACACCTACATGTAGATGCCACCTGTTGTTACACTCCTCCCATCAATGTGTTTGTGTGTGTGGACAAGGGCGGAAGATTTGGGGTGGGTCCGGAATGTTTCAACATGCAGAGAGCTCTTCTGTCTGGAGGGAGCCTGCCTCGCCAGCTCTCTCCACAGGTTTGACACAGCCAGGCAGGACACCGAGATACCTATCTGCTAGTGAGAACTAAAGAGGTGCTGGTGTTGTGAACAAAAGCGACTATTTATTCTTGTAAAATTAAGTGAAGCAACACGATCGGCATCTCTAGAGCTCATGCATGAATCTGTTTGCTTTTCTGTTGTTCCCAGTGGAATAAAAATCATATCAGGATATCACATCACTGTAGAAATACCTTTGAAGCCTCTAGGCTGAGGTCATACAGCTTTGAACGACTGACTTTCTCTCTTTCTCATATCTATATTGGTCTGTCTATCTTATCTGTTTCTGACTTTGTCTCTGTAGGATGTACCCATACAGGCAATCTCTCCTATCTCTCTAGAATTCAGGGGATCTAGAAGCGGGAGGGGGGTGATTTGCATTGTTTCGCCCGTCAAACAGAGTCATGTTGTCTCCAAGTAAACAAAACATTGCTTCCTTAGGGCCACTCCCATTGAAGTCAGTAGGAGTTCTGCCTCTGACTTCAATGAGAGCAGAAGTCCTAATGAAGCCTGTTTCATTTCTCTGGTCATTATATCATCTGTGGATTTGTGAGCCTTTCCTGAACGCTAATGACTCTCTCCCCCCCTCCCCCACCCCCAAAAGAGCAGCCTAGGCTGGTGTTTAGAGAGACACTTGAGCTGCAGCATAGACGGCATGTCATCTTCCTCCTCTGCCATTGTTTCCAGGGTTGAGTCCTATCTGTATTTTATTGTTCCTTTATGGTGGCTATTCAAAGCCTTTTGTGCACTTTTGGGCTTCCCTGAGGAATATTTATGGCTTTTACAGGATGTTCAGGGATGGACTGTCAATAATTATTGAGGAAATCCAAGAATTAAAGCAGCTCCTTGCATGCATACAGCAGCTTTAAACTGGCCACTGGGATTTGATAGATATTTACAAACCAACTGCACCTGCCCAGTTTGTTTGTTTTTTTGGTGAGGGGAGGTTAGTTACTCTGTGGAATTAGCAAAGGAGTTGCATTGGAGAGGATATGATCCTCTAGCCAGCCTAGCTGCATTAATTCCTGCAACGGATCTCCTGGAAGGGCTTGGGGCTGGAACTTGAAGCATTGATTCCAACCAATGAGGTGGCAAGGACCCCACTAAGCCAGCAAGTTCGCTTTTTCTTTAGAACATTTTCCTGTTCTCTCATTCCTCTTGTGCTCCACGATGCTCAGAACTGAAGGCATCTTGGCACCTACCAATAAATATAACTAATCCCCAAAATATCAAACATATTCAAATAACCAAGCAAGCAACCAAACTGGCCTCAGTAACCCATCACCCACACAAAACCAAATGCACAAGAGCTGTGTAAAATCATTATTATTTGTATTACAATCATGCCTAAAGGCACCGTATGAGATTGAAGCCTTGTTATGCTAGGTACAGTCTATACACATAGATTATAGTAAGTAAGGTGACCAGACAGCAAGTGTGAAAAATCGGGGCAGGAGGTCGGGGGGTAATAGGAGTCATATAAGAAAAAGACCCCAAAATCGGGACTGTCCCTATAAAATCGGGACATCTGGTCACCCTATTTCGTTCCCAAGAGCTTTCAATCTAAACGGACACGGTGCAAGCAAGAGCAAGGATAGAGATTAGGGTACTAGTCTGGGAGCTGTAAGATCTTCAANTAAGACACAGTCCTCGTTCCCAAGAGCTTTCAATCTAAACGGACAAGGTGCAAGCAAGAGCAAGGATAGAGATTAGGGTACTAGTCTGGGAGCTGTAAGATCTTCAATTCCCTGCTCCACCAGAGACTTCCACTGGGACCTTGGGCAACTCAGTTAGTCTCCCAGTGTATCTGTAAAATGGGGATATATAAATCCCTACGTCTTAGCAGTGTTATGAGGAGGAATACACTAAAATTTGGGGGGGGGATTCAGATACTATGATAACAGGGGGCATGTAAGTATCTACGATAGCTAGATAGATAATTATCTCCATTTATGCATGGGGAAAAGCAGATGAAACGATTTGCCCAGGGTCACCCTGGAAATCTGCGACAGAGCCAGGCTGTTGCAGAGCTGTTAAAAAAATGGAATGTTCCTGTCACCAGAAATGTCAGCATTTCAAGATGACTTTCCATTCTGATTCCGAACAGTAAGTTGAAATGTCAAAAAATTCTCATGAGATGAAACGTTCTGAAAAGTTTCAAATCAAGGATCAAAATGGCGAATTTTGACATTATTAACGTGCTGAAATGAAATGTTTCCTTCTGAATCGACATTTCAAAATGAAGTTTTGATTTTAAATAGACATTTCAAAACTCAACAGAATTTTTTGTTTGTATTCCCCTGATTGGATAATTAGAAAAAAAAATCATTTAATTTGATCTTTTCCTGTGAAAAATTTTGATATTTACTGATGGAGGGGAAAAAATCGGTTAAAAAAATCCATCTCTTGGTGCAAATGGTTCTGTATTTCCACAGGGGCAGGTAGCTCCCTGCCATACTCCCTTGTTACCACCCTAGGCCTTATGGGGCATTATCTTCCCCGAGGCTTAGTGCAGAGCCAGCAGTGGTGGGAAAGGGAGGACATGGAGGATGAGGATGTGTGGAGAGCCAGTCCAATCAGAAAGGGAGCTAAAGAAGAAACGGAGGCGGGATAAGGAAGGCGTGGGGGAGAGTCGTGCACTGAATTGCACTTTCGTTCCATTCCCTCCTCACATTTCCTTAAAGACAAAATCTTTTTCCGCTTTCAGAGATTGAAGTGTAGACCCAGCTCTGACCAGAAGGTGCAGCACTCAGGCTTTCTGGCTCCTTTCATACCTCTATGCATCACTGCCCCCCTTAGGGTGACCTTCAGGATCTTCCTGTGTGCCCCAGGCCATAGCAAGAGAGGAAGGCTGTTGTTGTTGGGGTTTTTTTTTACTTCTGTTTCCTTTCACCTGTCTCCAGAAGTGATGACTGCACTAATTTCTTCACAGGCCATTAACTCCCGAGAGCAGGGAGAGCCCATCCCGACATCTGCAAGGAGCTTGGGAGCTCACGTTCGCCACATCATAATTCTCTCCTCTCTCTCCTTATCTCTCGCTTTGTTGGTTTTCAGACGACGACTGCACCAATTCCTTCACGCCCAATCAGATGGCAAGAATGCACTGCTACTTGGATCTGGTGTACCAGAGTTGGCAGCCTGTCAAGAAACCCTCTCCAATTGCCATTGCCCCGCAGATCGTGGACCGAACTTCGAACTCCATCACTCTGGAGTGGTTTCCTCCCGTTGACGGTCATTTCTTTGAAAGGTGATCACGAGCTTTGATGTGCTGCAGCACTTAACCTGAAAGAGTCAGGGGAAGGGAGCATGGAAGTAACCAGACGCCCTAGTTCAGGAAAGCAGTTAAGCATGTGCTTAAGTACTGTCCTGAATAGAGATGCTTTCCTGAATTAGAGCTAGAATCAATAGCTTATTGATCTATTTTCACCATCTCTATCAGTCCCTTTGTTCCTTTATTGGTCTGGAGCATTCTCTCTAGGTCCTTTGATTGGGAATTTAAAGAGCAAATCTCCTCCATATTTTATCTAAAGCAGCGATTCTGGTTTTGCGATCTCTGTTATTGCTGCCCATTCACAAATAGATACTCACAAACAGCCCTATTATCTTCACCACGGACAGCAAGCCCTTCCTACTCCCATGTGCAAAACAGGCAGGGCCGGCTCCACGTTTTCTGCCGCCCCAAGCAGCGGAAAAAAAAAAAGCGCCGATCGGCGGCACTTCGGTGGCAGCTCAATCGCGCCGCTCCATTCTTCAGAAGAAGCGAGGGACTGAGGGACCCGCCGCCGAAAACCCGGACGTGCCGCCCCAATAGCGGCTGGAGTGCCGCCCCTCTGTATTGGCCGCCCCAAGCACCTGCTTCTTTAGCTGGTGCCTGGAGCCGGCCCTGAAATCCTGCCTGTGCTTCCTTGCTTCAGAGCTCAGATCCTGGCTCTGCAATTCCACTATGCAAGAGGGCAGCAATGTTTGAGAGAGCACACTCCCTCTGCTGTGCACAGTAGCAGAGCAGGTGGAAATGGAGCAAGGGCAGAGCCGGAAGATCCTTGCTCCTCTCTGCTCTGCAACATTCCGAAATGACCAATAGGGCTACTTCAGCCAATAGCCTTTGCAGAACATCTCAGCAGCCACACTACCACCAGGAGGGTGGATTCTTTTCCCCACCCCACAGAACAGTTAGTCAGTGCACAGACCAGCTGCTCAGGCTTGTAAGTGGCATGCATGATTTGGCCCTATAAGCCTGAAGTGTGCATCTTGCTTTTTATGAAGTAGAACTTGTATAGAAGAGGGCGTGTGCATATGCAGCTAGCTGTATGTCGTCAGTACAGAACCAAGATTAATGCAATGTCGTGGCTGATCATTTCAACACGTAACAGTCGGGCAGTTCATAGTTTCAGCAAGCATGACTCAGCCCTCCACAGCTCTCTACTTGCCCAAGCCATCTTTCCTGTCTACACTTCTATTTTTGGCCATGGAGCGTCCCGCTGCTGGAGCCTTTCCCCGCTGCAGGTAAAGACTCCAGCAACAGGGAAAAGTTTTGGCAGCTCCCCACTGCTAGCACCTTCCCACTACAGCAGTGGGGGAAGGTTCTGTCAGCTCCTCGCTGCTGGAGCCCTTCTTCTCCACAGGGAAAGACTCCAGCAGTGGGGAAAGGCTCTGGCGGGAGGGAGTCAGCGGGGAAAGGATGAGCCTTTCCCCGATGCCTCCCTCCTGCCAGAGCCTTTCACTGACCCATGTAGCTACAGGCTGCAGTGTGGACGCAGCTTGCTTTTCACTGCGGTGAGTAGCTACAAATACCCACTGACAGAAGTGGTCTGTAGTGTAGATGTAGCCTCAAGGTGTATGCCATTAAGATATATTTATATACAGATTGGCTGAGTGGTGGTAGTCATGGGAAGCCTAACTGAACTTCCTCCCACGTTTACAGACTCAGTCTTAGCATTACTGTAACCATGCCAAAATAATACAATGCCAAATGCTGGGACTGGACAACAGGAGACGGATCACCTGTTCTGTTCATTCCCTCTGAAGCATCTGGCACTGGTCACTGTCAGAGACAGGATACTAGGCTAGATGGACCATCGGTCTGACCCAATGTGGGCATTCTTTTGTAATAACCTACTTTGTTTGCATTGAATTTCCATGTGTGTTGTTTTTTTTTTATAAAAGAGAAAACTTTATTGAACTCCCATTGGAACCAATGCAATCTGCAGTGTATGAGACTGAATGTGCAGCATTCCAGATACAAGCATATCAGTACATGAATATCTATCTCAACACTCACATTTATTTAAAGGAGAGCACCTTGAAATATGGGGCATTCACTGGATGTAATTCCCCCCGTGTAGAGCATCAGTACAAGAACTGTGCACCATTTAAGACTCACTTACACTCTATTTTGTGGCTATAAGTGGTGTATAGGGATGGTTCTGACCCTCTGTGCAAAGAGAGTGAATTTTACCCTTTCAGCATGGTAATGCAGGAAATGTCGTACCAGATTAGATCAATATCTGATCCAGAGGGTTTTAGCTCTCATTTATTTTGCTTGTAGTTTTGTAAACTCTCCATTACTTTAATTGTAGTTTTGCAGCAAGACAAACTGCTTTGACAAGGTACTTCTGAAAATGTATAGGATCTTATATGAATCATTGAGAATTCTCAGGCAGTTTTAGTCTATATTCATCATGAAAAGGGTAAATTAAGCTTCCCCAATATGCATTTAATTTAGATTTCATAAGGAAGTTATTGTATGTTAAATAAATACCATCTGACTGTTAAAAACATATTGATACAGGATTAATTGTTATGTAACAAAATATATCTCTATTACATATTTCTTAAACTTCATCGGTATGTTTTTAAGTATCAGAGGGGTAGCCGTGTTAGTCTGGATCTGTAAAAAGCAACAGAGAGTCCTGTGGCACCTTTAAGACTAACAGATGTATTGGAGCATAAGCTTTCGTGGGTCTGACGAAGTGGGTATTCACCCACGAAAGCTTATGCTCCAATACATCTGTTAGTCTTAAAGGTGCCACAGTATGTTTTTAATAACTCATAGCTAGTTGGTGCTTAAATGATACACAATGGATAGCCTGTTCGTCTAGAAAGTCATAACAAAGTTATCATATATTAAATAAATACTGATTTCTTAGAAACATCTCCTTTGGGGCTTGACATTTATGTGATCAATATTACTATAGATAGTTAAAGAGACATTGTCAAGTAGCTGAGGTCTAATTTTTCATCTTTTAAAAGTTTCCCACCCTAATATAAAGAGAAGTGTTTCTGTGACCTTTTTAAAAAATAGATTTAGCTACAATCTTTTTTTTTTTCTTAAAAGTAAATACTACTTCTTATATGTTGAGTAAACCAAACACAATTGTGCCGTCCTAGGGCCCAATCCTACACCTGCTTACAAATATGCTTAGCTTTAAGTACCAAAGATGAGCACATGTAAGCATTTGCAGGTTCTGAGCCATAGTGAAAGAGAACTAGGAGGTGAGGCTGGTCATAGTCTCATCTGTGTGGGAAAAGGCTGTCATGAAGGGCTTTTTTCCTCACAGCATAAATCAAATGGGCCAAATCTTGCTTCCTTTGCTGAAATGAGTAGAGCATTCACTTCAGTCGGACTACTCATGTAAATTTCAGGAGACTGATTCTCCACTGCTATGCACCTTGGGCCCACTGAGGCCCCTTTTACATTGCTCTGGCAGCATAAAGGGGCTTTCAAGTGAGCGTAAATATAATTTATGCTCACCTTAAGTCCCCCTTACACTGTCAGAGCAGTATAAGGTGGCCTCAGTATAAATGAGAATCAGGCCCATAAAACCTAGCCATATATTATCAAAGAACAGAAGGCATGTTATGCTACTGTACTGGAGGCCATTAGGTCTCATAAGCTTGGTGAGACACAAAGCATGACACCAAGGGCCAAGTACCCTAGGTGTCTTTTAGGATAAATTTTAGTGTACGTTCATATTGCCATCTCTTGTGATTTTGTCACAAGTCTTGCAATAGTCATTGTTTTTCTCAAAGGCCCAGCTTCTGGAGTCAGGTGATTACATAAGAATCTTAGCTTTCATTTTAAAAAAGGTATGTTTCTGTCCCTCATGGGTGCAGAGAAGAGCTTGAAAATGTGATCCCTAAAGGCTCAAAAACAGAAGGAAAATAAAAAGAACCAGAAATTGATTAATCTAAGTATTTTGGGGGCCTTGATCTGTGATTTTGTAGAAAGCTTTGAGTTGGTGACACTGTGTTCTTGTTTTTCTGTAATATGTGTGGAGAGGAGAGGGTTATTTATTTATAACAATTAGCCAGTGCACCTCAGCAAACATACTTATACCAGATACCTACACTATTGGTACACTCAGTCAATCAAATGACTCCATAGGTAGGTATTTTATGTAGTGTGTGGCTAGTATGCCAGGCTAGGGTGAAATTTGTATGCCTGTCCCTAAATTCTAGTAGGTTACTGAGCCCCTAAGTCTTTTAACACTCAAATCTGTGGGTAAATAGTGCCTCCCAGTCACGTGGGTCTAGAATAGAGCTATGTGAAATTTTTGGGATGAAACATATTCAGGTCAACCAAAACATGCTGTGAATTGTGTTGAATTTGCCCATTTTTTTATCCAGAAAAGAAAGGGGGGAAAAAACTCCAAAAAATCTAAATATTTGGTTTTGATATTTTCAAAAGGAAATATTTTGTTTTTTTATTTGAAATTACTTTTAATTTTGAATTTATTTTTATTTATTTTTTTAAGTTTTAGGTCAAACTAATCATTTCAATTGTCCTGAAACATTTTTTTTTTTTTTTTACTTTTTTGTTTCGCTTAAAAATTGGGGGAAAAATTGATTTTGTGTCAACCCAAACTGAAAAATGGGTTATTCACACAACTCTGATCTGGAGTACCTGCAATCCATGTATTCTGCAGAGAAGGCCTGTCTCATGGAATAAAAGCATTACCAGAGTCTGATGTCAAACATATGTGTTTAAAATAATACTAATAATAAAAATAAAAAAGAGGAAACAAAGGGGGAGAGAGAAACCCTGTTCATTTCCTGACTGTCTCAGACCTATTTTAATCTTGTTGTTATCAAGCGTCCATTCATGTGGCTACTGCTTGATATGCACAGTTTGGATATAAACAGTTATTGTTATGGGGCTGTGTCGTGTGGCCTGCTTAGGCAAGAATGCACTGAGTGCATCTGATCTTCCAACTCTTCATCAAGGCAACTGCATTAATTTCCATGGAGCTGATGATATCTCATTCTTTGCAATACAGTATTTCATGCAGCACAATTTCTAGATCTAGATAACTGTGCGGGGGGGGGTGTTGTTTGTTTGTTTGCTTGCTTTAATCACCCTTGAAAGTTTCAGTGTCTCCAAGGACATACAAGAGATTCTGAACTCCAAGTAAGATATATAGGTGTTTTTATCTTCAAAAACTTTCATGTGGATGGAGCCAGCCATGGCAGGAGAGAATGGCATTTGTCCACTGTTCACTGTTTGGTTGCAAATTCATCTTAAATAGGCTGCTATAAGGTTTGTCTCCGTATAGGCTACTGAATCCATTGCACTGACATGTATAATTATGGGAGCACATCACCTCTATGCCATAAACTTCATACACTGAAATGTGCCCAATACTTGGTTTCTCCAAAAACATGGAGGGTTAGATTTTCCATTACCCTGTACTCATGTACACCCAGTCTACCTGTATAAATTCAGTATAAATTATTGCCATTCTGAATTAGTAACATTTTAAACCCACTTTGTCCTCATTTGCAGGGTAGTGGAGAATCTGGCTCGGAGATTCAGAAACCTGTAATAGCAAACCCGTAATCAGTTCTGACGCCCATGTCTGCTTACAGGATTTGTGTGCCCACATGTGCATGATTAGACAAACCGAAAGCTTTAACCCAAGCGTCATCCCTAGTGTAACACTCCTGTTTAACCAATGGAGTTATGCCGGGGCTGAGTTTTGCTCCCAATTTGGAAAAGTAAGAGGAGAACATCTGCTCACAGCCTTTCCCACATGATGCTCCTTGTGATTTCTCTTACCTCCAAGCCGTTGCTGAGAAAGGGAAATGTTTGTCTGTAAGCCTATTGCTTTTGCCACCATGACAGCCTATGACGAAACTATAGCTGCTCATTTGAGTCAAAAGCAGTCCTAAATGTGGCCACTTGGATTTCCATGCCCTGTGTTCCTCCAGGAGCAAGTGCTAGTGCAGGAGTTTCTTTGTAGAGAGACTGAGAACTATTAGCTATTAGGGTCTAATACACAAATTACTATTAGGGTCTAGAACAGTGGTCCCCAACCTTTTTGTGGCCAGTAGCAGATTCATGTTTTCAGAAGAGTGTGGCAGGCGCCAACAATTTTTCAAGGATTATTTTGTATTTGTACATTAAATAATACAAAAAACATCATATTTAATATTACATAATATATGAATCCAGAGAGAAAAGAGAAGCCGGAGAGAAGCCGCGAGGACAGAGAACACCAGCGCCCGCAGCCCCGGAGTTCTCTGCCCCTGGCAGGTGCGGGGCCATAGTTTCTCTCCCCTGCTGGGCACTAGGCGGGCGCACATAAATGCCCCGGCGGGCCCCAGGGCACCCACGGGCACCATGTTGGGTGGGTCTAGAACAAATGCATGACGATAATTCTGCGTTTCACTTACTTAGTATCTTTCATCCTAGGATCTTAAAGCATTTTACAAATGTTAATTAGTTGAGCCCTATTATTTACTCAAACCATGACTAACTCAATAGTTAACACGTCCTATGAAATACTTTAGTGGAGTTAAATCGGTGTGTTGTGCAATTGGTCACTTAAAGTCACATGATATTCTTCTGCTCCCTGAATGGGTGGTCAACTTTTTTTGAATGGAAGACCCACAAATGATGAAAGCAGGTAACACATCATAGAATCATAGAAGTGTAGGACTGGAAGGGACCTCAGTAGGTCATCGAGTCCAGTCCCCTGCACTCAAGGCAGGACTATGTAATAACTAGATGGTTCCTGACAGGTGTTTGCCTAACCTGTTCTTAAAAACCTCCAGTGACAGAGATTCCACAACCTCCCTAGGCAATTTGTTCCAGTGCTTAACTACCCTGTCTGGAAGTTTTTCCTAATGTCCAACCTAAACCTCCCTTGCTACAATTTAAGCCCATTGCTTCTTGTCCCATCCTCAGCGATTAATGAGAACAATTGTTCACCCTCCTCCTTGTAACAACCTTATATGTACTTGAAAACTGTTATCATGTCTCCCCTCAGTCTCCTCTTTTCAAGACTAAACAACCCCCCATTTTTTTCAATCTTCCCTCATAGGTCCTGTTTTCTAGACCAGTGTTTCTCAACAACCAGTCCATGGACCAGCTCCAGTCCCTGAGATCTCCCTGACACAGATTAGGAAGGCAGCAAGCTGGTCCCTGGTATCAAAAAAGGTTGAGAAACACTGTTCTAGACCTTTAGTCATTTTTGTTGCTCTCATTTGGACTTTCTCCAATTTGTCCACATCTTTCCTGAAATGTGGTATCCAGAATTGGACACACTACTGCAGCTGAGGCCTTATCAGCGTGGAGTAGAGCAGAAGAATTACTGGTACTTCTCGTGTCTTGCTTTCAACACTCCTGCTAATACATCCCAGAATGATGTTTGCTTTTTTTGCAACAGTGTTACGCTACTGACTTACATTTAACTTGTGATACACTATAACCCCCAGATCCCTTTCCACAGTACTCCTTCTTAGGCAGGCATTTCCCATTTTGTATTTTTACAATGTATTGTTCCTTCCTAATTGGAGTACTTTGCATTTGTCCTTATTGAATTTCATCCTATTTGTATTCAACCATTTGTCCAGGTTGTCCAAATCATTTTGAATTTTAATCCTACCCTCCGACCTCGCAGTCCCTCTGAGCTTGGTATCGTCCACAAACTCTATAAATGTAATCTCTCTATGCCACATCTTTGACTGGATAATCTATTTGTGCCAAAATCTGTGATACCTTCATGATCTGCAAACACTTTTCAAAAATACTTCCAAATGAATAAGACCCAGACGCATTGCAAACTGCCGGGCAGGCCAGATCTTCAGCTGATGCGAATCAGTATAGCTTTATTGAAGTCAATGGAGATAAGCCAATTTACACCCGTTGAGGTTCTGGCCCTGTGCACTTTTTAGTAAAAATATTTGTGAATCAGTGAGGTTGGTTTGTTGTTTGTTTTTTTCCCATACTCTACCAGCTTTGCTCACAGAACCTTATTCAGGTAGCTGTTATTAACCATATTTTACAGATGGGGAAATTGCAGCAGAAGAAGTGCCTTACCTAATGTCATGCATGAAGTCCATGACAGAGCCAGGAATGGAACTGAACTCTCCTGCTGCCTATTTCTCTGCTTTAACAACTAGACAGGGTTTTCTTTCATCGGAGTTTGATCCAGTTGTAGCGAAGAAAAAATAAATAACCCAGCATGGTTTTACAAGTTGCTGTCATTTCATATTCTGTACTCATTTTAAAAACACAGATGCAGTCTTCACAGGCTATTAGCTGAACCCTACGGAAGGTCATGCTGCAAAGTGCTGTTTGCCAATGCCCTAAGAAAAGGGGGTTAAGTGGAATTGAATTCTAAATCTTGTGGCTTTTAGTATTGTAGGAGAAGCAGCTCATTCAGCTCTTACTAAGTTGATGTGTTCTCCTGTTTTCCTGGCTTCCTAGAGAAGTGGGATCAGCATGCGATCTGTGTACAGAAGGAAGAGTCCTGGTGCAATATGCCTTCGGTGCCTCTTCACCAATGCCATGTGATCCATCTGGGCACTGGAGTCCACGGGAAGCAGAAGGTAAGTCGGAGGGAGGGATGGCTCTGCCACGGAAGGGAAAAGGTGGGGGGTGCGAGGAAACACTAGAGATAGGAAAGAAGGGAGAACAACAGAGAGGGAGAAAGGGGCAAAATGAGGAAGAGAGAAGGTTAACACTGGTTATCTTTTCATGTGGCATGAACAAAAATAAAAGGCAGATAAGCACACAGGACCAGCTTCTGCCATGGCATAGCTCATTAGCTGAAATCTGTGTGCTCAGACATACCTGTGCAGCTCCCATTTAAGTCAGTGGGAGCTGAGCATGAATTTCTGAGAGCCGAACTGTGCCAAGAAACCATGACTAATCTGATTTGTAATGTGACGTGAAAGAGGTGCCGGCAGAGAGGCCTGTTTACTCCAACCCACCATAATGCAATATTGCATTATATTTATTGAGGCCCAGATTCTCCCACCTTTACTTGCATTGAGTAGTACCTTAGTCCAGGAGTAGCCTCATTGAAAACAGAGCAAAGTACTCGGCAGCAGGAATAAGGGAAGCAAAATCAGTTCCTTGATTAATTAATGAATTGATAGATTAATTTCAATGTATCACAAATGGCAAGTGCTGATTTATGAGGTGTTACTGTGAATAGTCCTGCATAGCAATTAATGCCAAGAAATTAAAAAAAAAAAAACCAACAACACAGCAGAAGTTTAAATGTTTGCCTGCTGGTTATGCATTTTTAGCTCAACAAGGTGAGGAAAAGTTTGGGAGAGTTGATTCCCCACTCAGTTACACCCAGTTTACATGGGGTAGCTCTGTCCATTTCAATGGAGTTATACCAGTGTAGAATTGATTTAAGACAATGAAGAATTGGGCCCCAGATTTTTATAATCCACCTTCCTAGTGTATCTTAATATAGGATCCTTCATTGGTTTCTGGGGACTACAGAACCTTTTCCATAGTTTAGAAGAAAAACTTTTTCATCAGGAATCCTTGCTATATATTTCCTTTCCCCCTTTTCATCCATATGAAGCAGATTTTTGTCCAAGCACTGATTATTCCAGTTTTAGATTCAGATATTAAGCTGGATATTTTACAAGCACTGCAACTGAGACACAAATCATGGTGTGAAATGTTTTTTCTGAGCTTGGTAGAAAGTGAACTGGTTTTCCATAAGAAGTTGTGACCCATTGTTGGTTTCATCTCATCAAGATGATCAGGGAATCAGAAATGGGCGAGGCAGCTGTCAAAGGTTTTGGTCTCCTTAAAGAGTGTGAGAGACAGAAAATAGACTGGGTGAATAATTCACATTGAATAACTTATTCGGTGTGTCTAGCCTCTTTTTTTTCCTCTGTCCGTTGAATGTCAACAAGCAGATCTCAGTGCTCTCAAATGCATCCCCCATTGAAGTTCACCTGACAGATTGTTCACATTTTTTAAGTCTGTGTTTTAATCACAAACAGTGAATGGATGATACTCAAAAGTTAAAACATGCATTGTGATTGGTTGTAGAAATTCCATGCCATTATTTCTGTTCCTTGAACTTGTTGACTTATAACTACTATAATCTAGAGGAGTAATGAAGAAGCCAATGGGGCTTTGTATCTTTCACTGTGAGGGAGCAGAGAAGCAGGATTAGAGAATTTTGGATCATTTGAAATAGAGCTGTATAGAGGTTGGAAGTCTCATTTCACAAAGGATTTTGAGATTTCAAACTCTGGCTTTATTCAGAATCGGACCGAAAATAGAAAAATTCTAAATTCTCCATGAAGGAAAATTCTCCCCCCAAAATTAGTTTTGGGTCTCAGTCAACCCATTTTGTTTCTATTCATTTTGTTTGCATGTTGATGTTATCTATACCTTTTATAATATATCATAAATATAATACAAAAGATAAACAATGTTAAAACAATGTCATTTCAAAACAAAAGATCGAAATGTTTCAACATTGTCAAAACTCACTCCCCGTCCCACTTTTCTTCCAAAATGAAATTCTGGTGAAATCAACCCCATTCCGCGAAGCATATTGATTTTGACAGACCCGCACAATGCATCGGAATATGTGGTTCTGTCAAAATTTCTCCAACTAGCGCTAATTTGAAACCACCTTTTCCTTCTGGATCACACAGGCCTAGCCAGAGGCAATATTGCTAGAAAAAATAGGCGACTGTAAGATATTATTAGCGGGCTGCAGAGTTTACATTTAATTTCCTCTTGTCACAGCGTGTGTGCCTGCATATTCTTAGCTATGAAAAGTGCAGTCAGATCCTTATCTATCTCATTCAATTGCAGTTGGGCCATAGCTATAGCGAGGGGTTTTGGAAACCGTGTCCTGCTGCTGTGTTAATCATCCATGTCCTCTCCCATATATAAGATATACCAAGTGGATGGCATTTGCTGGTCTGTAATTTTCCATCATCACCACCTAGTCACTGGCATATGGTAACTGTGTGTGTTTGTGTTTGTCTATCTGCGAGTAATCAGCAAGCTTAAAAATCACTTTCTGCAATGATGCATGTGTGTAAACACTCCACTACTTGAATGGTCATGGAAAGCAGCCCTAAAAGAGGAAAAAGCATGGTCAAAACAAGCTCATTTTAAAGTTTGAGCCAATATTCCTGGGAAATACTTTGTGGTACTCTTCCAGCTTACCAGAGAACCACAGTTCTCACCTGGATCAAAAGCTACAATGAACCCAATTGGTGCAATTTTGAGCCTTAAGTTCTCTTCGTCAGTCAAGGGTAGGTTGTGGCTGCCTGTGTCATTAAGGGATTAAGGGAAGTCTGGGAACATGGAATAGCCATGGTGGATCAGACCACAGAACAATCCAGTACCCTGCCTCTGGCAATGGCCAAATACATTGCTCAAGAGCAGTTCATTCCATATTCGAATTTGAGCTGTCTTAATCGGACACATAGGTCACATGGTATGTTTCTTTGCCCTAAATGAATGCGTGCAACTCAGTGAATCAGGGTTTAGTGTGGTCACTCATGCTTGCAAATCCAAAATGCACTCTTCATGTCCGTTCTGCACTGCTTGCGTAGGATCTGACATTGCTATGATGATTCCTGCCAATTAACTCATTTACTGGCATATTTGCAGTAGACAAACATAAAAGGGGCACGAAGCGAATTTGTTTAAAAGTGCTGCCATGCATTTGGTACTTTTTCCTTTTGCCATAGTCACCTTGCTGTAGAAACCCAAAGGTGTGTGGAGTAGGACTTTTCAGACTCTCCACAATTAAATATAAACTTTTATCCAAGCTCAACACACAGTGTCTGATTAATCATAAATTCATACATTCCAAGGCCAGAAGAGACCACCATGATCATCTTGTCTAATCTCCGTCATAACGCAGGCCCTAGAACTTCCCCAAAAGAATCTTTTTTTTTTTAAAAAAGCATCCAGTCTTGATTTTAAGATTGTCAGTAATGGAGAATCCACCATGAATCTTGGTAGGTTATTCTGGTGGTGAATTACTTTCACTGTTAAAAATGTACACCTTATTCCAGCCTGAATTTGTCTAGTTTCAACTTCAAGCCATTGGATCGTGTTTTACCTTTATCTGCTAGACCAGGGGTCGGCAACCTTTCGGAAGTGGTGTGCCGAGTCTTCATTTATTCACTCTAATTTAAGGTTTCGCGTGCCAGTCATACATTTTAACGTTTTTAGAAGGTCTCTTTCTATAAGTCTATAATATATAACTAAACTGTTGTTGTATGTAAAGTAAATAAGGTTTTTAAAATGTTTAAGAAGCTTCATTTAAAATTAAATTAAAATGTAGAGCCTCCCGGACCGGTGGCCAGGACCCGGGCAGTGTGAGTGTCACTGAAAATCAGCTCGTGTGCCGCCTTCGGCACGCGTGCCATAGGTTGCCTACCCCTGTGCTAGACTGAAGAGCCCATTATCAAATATTTGTTCCCCGTGTAAGTACTTATAAACTGTGATCAAATGACCCCTTAACCTTCTCTTTGTTAAGCTAAATAAATTGAGCTTCTTGAAATTCTTTAAAGTAGTAACGTCTGTAGTTTGCTCAGGCTTTCAGTCTATGCAGGGCCGTGGCCAAGTATACAGTGTAGCTAGTCAGAACTGCTGTTGCTTAGTATGGATAAATGTCCAGTATTAAAGTCTGTGGGTGAGTTAGCCCATTGGCTGTGTGAGTGTTGCACAGGCATTGTGCTGGCAAGGGTGGACTCCACCCTTTCTGAGGATGTCTCTCATTTGTGCCAGAGGAGTCTGCCTTGCAGCGCTGTAAGGGATTTGAAAACCTGTGATAAGAAAGGAGGGAAGGTGAATGGAAGAAAGACAGTGTTGTCCAGTGGATGGGATGCTGGCTTTCGGAACCCTGGGTTCTTCTCCTGGCCGTTTTAAAAGANATGGATAAATGTCCAGTATTAAAGTCTCTGCAGCTGGAGTGAAATTCACCCCTGTGGGTGAGTTAGCCCATTGGCTGTGTGAGTGTTGCACAGGCATTGTGCTGGCAAGGGTGGACTCCACCCTTTCTGAGGATGTCTCTCATTTGTGCCAGAGGAGTCTGCCTTGCAGCGCTGTAAGGGATTTGAAAACCTGTGATAAGAAAGGAGGGAAGGTGAATGGAAGAAAGACAGTGTGGTCCAGTGGATGGGATGCTGGCTTTCGGAACCCTGGGTTCTTCTCCTGGCCGTTTTAAAAGAGCCCCACCTCAAGCCTGATTTTCAGAGGCGCTGAGTGCTCGCAATTCCCAGTGAAGCCAAAGTGAGCCGTGGGTGCCCCATACCACCGAAAATCCTGCCTGACATGTATCAGTTTGGGCACCCAAAGACAGGAAGCCAAAGCCAGTGGCCACCTTTGAAAACCTGGGCCTGGCCCCAAACCACTCTGTGCCTCAATTTCCCCATTTCCCAGATGGCAATGATAGCACTTACCCTCCCCCATCGAAAGTCCTTGGGGATCTGTGGGTAAAACGTTTTCTTCGGGCTGCTGTCAGGGGCTCAGTGTACTAGATACAAAGTAGCCGTTGGACCTGACCGTGCATACACACCGCAGCAAATGTTCTGAGATAATCTGAGCTGGATGGATTATTTGCTACTCAGATTGATCAAACACTCAATACTTGTAAACCTAGCAGGAATGAGGTCGGGGGCGGAGGGGAAGGGGGTGGCTCAGCAGTTGCCCTGTTGGAATAGTAAGAAAGGGAGAGCTAAGTAAATAAATAGCACAGAGCTTGAAACAGAGCCCTGGCTTCCTTCAAAATATGTCACTGCTACTTGAGCTTGGGTCTCTTTCCATGCCTGAGGTAAGTGGCATTCCCGCTGCACAGTGATATGTGTGAGGGGTAGAAAGGGTACATGTGGAGGGGGATAATGGGGAAAGGGTGTCACTGTTTGGCCCTCTGCCAGGACTGCACTTGCTGTAGGGAAATCATTCTGCATCTGGACTCCTTTTGACTGAACTGGAGTGTCTTTCCTACCAGCCAACCTTCAGGGAAATAAATAATGAATAATAAAGCATATTTCTAACACTTCAGTGGATCGCAGACAATGAGAAAAACTCACACATTGGCATTTTCTTTTTAAATTAACACTCATGTCCTCTCTTAATTGTGTTTGACCAATGCTTTGTTTCCCTTCTTTTCTTCCTCTATTACATTCGGCTGTGCGCTCTCTCTCTTTATCTTTACTTTCCCTTCCTTCTCTCCTCTGCTTTGTATTCTCTCTGTCCAGCTGACTCCCTCTCGGTGTGGTTATTTGGGAAGGAAGAGGGAATTTATAGCTCGCACTGGATTCTGTTACCGACTGTTCCACCCATCCGACCTCTCTGGATCTTTCAGTACATGATTTCATGCCAGATTGTAATGTTACCAACTATTTGGGAGCCCAGCAAGCATTGTGGCTTTCATTAGCTTTTAGCAATACCTCCTGTGTTGTAGAGCAAAGCCAGTGGTGAGAAATTTAAGAGTACATTTTCTCGTCATTTCGTCACAATGGGTGAAATTCACTCAGCACAGAGCCAACACAAGGTCTATGCACCACTTCCGTCCAAAAACCTGGGCTTCCATGACACGGCATCAGTAGTGAATTTCACCCAAAGAGCCCCTGTGAACATGTCAACCTCTTAACAGCACAATGTAGCTGCCCTTCGGAGTCATCAAATGCACTTTATTTTTTCTTTGTGTCCGTTGGAGAGAAATGGATTATTTGAAAGTGATTCATAGATTCCTAGGCCAGAAGGCACCATTATGATCATCTAGTCTGACCTCCTGTCTAACATAGGCCAGAGAACTTCCCCGTCACTCTCACTGTTAAAAAATACGCCTTATTTCCAGTCTGAATTTGTCCAACTTCAGCTTCCAGCCACTGGATCATGTTATAGCGTTTTCTGCTAGACTGAAGAGCCATGTATTAAATATGTATTCCCTATGTAGGTGCTTATAGGCTGTAATCAAGTCACCCCTTAACCTTCTCTTTGTTAAACTAAACAGATTGAGCCTCTTGAGTCTGTCACCATAAGCCTGGTTTTCTAATCTTTTAATCATATTCCTGGCTCTTCTCTGAGTCCTCTTTAGTTTTTCAACATTCTTTTTGAATTGAAGACAACAGAAATAGATACAGTGTTCCAGCAGTGGTCATACCAGTGCCAAACACAGAGGGAAATCACCTCTCCTTTACTCAAGATTCCCCTGTTTATGCATCCAAGGATCGCATTAGCCTTTTATCCAGTGTTGCACTGGGAGTTCATGTTCAGCTGATTATCCACCACAACCCTCAAATCCTTTTCAGAGTCACTGCTTTCCAGGATAGAGTTCCCCCCATCCTCTAAGTATGACATACTTTCTTTGTTCCTAGATGTATACATTTAGATTTAGCCATATTAAAATACATATTGTTTGAATGCATCTAGTTTACCCAGAAATCCAAATTGGTGTGTATCAGTGACCTGTCCTCTTTGTTATTTACCACTCTCCCAATTTTTGTGTCATCTGCAAAATGTATCAGTGATTGATTTTTTTGTTTACTTCATCATTAATAAAAAATGTTAAAGAATGTAGAACCAAGAACAGAATCTTGCAGGACGCAACTAGAAACATTCCCTGTTGATGATGATTTCCTGTTTACAGTTACTTTTTGAGATCTATCAGTTAGCCAGCTTTAAATCCATTTAATGTGTGCCATGTTCATTTTATATCATTCTAGTTTTTTAACCAAAATGTCATGCTGTACCAAGTCAAATGCCTTATAAAAATCTATGTATATAACATTATTACCTTTATCAACAAAACTTGTAATCTTATAAAAAATCAAATTAGTTTGACAGGATCTACTTTCCATACACCCACATTGATTGGCATTAATTATATTACCCTCTTTTAATTCTTTAATCAAGTCCCATATGAGCCACTCCATTATCTTGTCCCAGCTTGATGTCATACTAACAGGCCCATAACTACTCGGATCATCCCATTTACTGTTTTAAAATATTGGCACAGCATTATCTTCCTTCCAGACTTCCAGAATTTTCCTAGTGTTCCAAAACTTATTGAAAATCAAAATTAACAGTCCAGTAAGCTCCTCAGCCAACTCTTTTAAAACTCTTGGATGTAAGTTATCTGAATCTGCTGATTTAAAAATATCCAACTTTAGTAGCTGTTGTTTAACATCCTCCTGAGATACTAGTGGAATGGACAGAATATTATCATCATCATATGATGAGAGTGCATCATCTGTTCATTTCCCCCAAACATGGAATAAATGTATTTATTGAACATTTTCGCCTTTTCTGTGTTGTTATTGGTAATTCTTCCATTTCCATCCACTTATGGACCAATAGCATTGTAAGGATTCTTTTTGTTCCTAATATATAATAAAATGCCACAAGAGGGTATAGTAAGCAGCACTGGGGTGAAATTAAAGTAACGAGAATTGAGGCTGATTGTTGGAAAGAATCATCTGCCACTGTGAGCTCTTTCAGACTGTGGAATAGTCACAGTGGTAGCAACCTTCACTTGAAACTGGAGATTGAAAATACAGGGCCAGGTTTACTGGCACCTCCAGCTGGTTTGTGCCTCTCTGGTGACGAAAGGTAGTGCTAAGCTGGGCTCAACCAGCCAGTTAAACTTTGTTTGTGCTTCTTTTGCATGGCCCTGATGTGCGGGGAATCCAGCTCTTACTGAACAGTAGGGAACAGTCTTGGATTAGCAGTTGGACAGGACAGAGTACCGAACAGCTCATTTCTCGCCCTAATTGCTGTGTCACAAAACCTTTCTGAAATGCAGTGCGCAGTTCTAGGTAGCTTCCTACCTCCTTCCACAGTCTCTCAGTCCTGATATCTTTCATCCTTCCATCTAAATCAGGGGTAGGCAACCTATGGCACGGGTGATTTTCAGTGGCACTCACACTGCCCGGGTCCTGGCCAAATGAAGCTTCTTAAACATTTTATAAACCTTATTTACTTTACATACAACAATAGTTTCATTATATGTTATAGACTTATAGAAAGAGACCTTCTAAAAACGTTAAAATGTATGACTGGCACGCGAAACCTTATATTAGAGTGAATAAATATATTAGAGTGAATAAGACTCGGCACACCACTCCTGAAAGGTTGCCGACCCCTGATCTAAATGTATAGCTTACCTCCCTGCCTGGAGGTGGCCTGCTCTGCTCTTATCCTGTAGGTTTGTATTTCAGAAGACTGTGAAATCCATGCTAAGCCGTAGTCTCTAACATCCTTTATCTCTCTTCTTTGCTTCTGCCTTTCCTTCAGGTCACCCTGATGTAGAGCAACCTTGTAAACCCAGTGTCAGGACTTGGAGTCCCAACTCAGGGGTCCACCAGCACACTGTACCGCCAGTCTGTCCCGAGCCCCAGGGCTGCTATCTGGAGCTGGAGTTCCGCTATCCCTTGATCCCAGAGTCCCTCACAGTCTGGGTGACATTCGTCTCCACGGATTGGGACTCCACCGGAGCAGTGAATGACATCAAGCTTCTAACCATCAGCGGGAAGAACATCTCTCTGGGGCCCCAGAACGTCTTCTGCGACATCCCTCTGACCATCAAGCTGAATGCCAAACAGGTGGGCGAGGAAGTGTACGGCATCCAGATCTACACCCTGGATGAGCACCTGGAAATTGATGCGGCTATGCTGAGCTCCATCCCACGGAGCCTGCTGTGTGCAGACTGTAGACCCATCCGGTACAAAGTGGTCCGTGACCCTCCCTTCCAGACTGGTTCTCCATTTGTCATCTCAAACCTCAGCAGGAGATTCGTGGACACGTAAGTATCTCTAGTCCGAAGGATGGACAAATTGTTTTGGAAACATCTCTCCCCATAAAATTACACTGGAATGGCAGGGTTCTGAAATACTTAGAAAGGCCGACTCTCCACAAGAGAGGGCACTCTCAGGGTATATGTCTGGAACTGGAGGTACCAAAATCACATGAGACAGCCTGACCCCATGGGCTTTCCAGCCTAGATTTCCGGACACAAGAAGTTCAGATATTTTTTTAACGCACAGACTACCAAATACTTGTCCAAATTCTGAACTTTATGAGAGAACCCAAGAGTGGGTTTTGGGACTAGCCTGGTGACACTTAGAAGAATATCTTTTCTAAGAAATATGTGTGTTGTGGTGGGGAATCATTTGGAGTGCTCTGATTGGGAACACCCAAAGCTGAGGGTGGCAGGCGGGTGGGAGAGAGGGAAGTGCATATATTTGTTTACATTTTTAATGAATTTATTTCAGCTACATTTGCATCCCTCTTATAATCACTTTCTGCAGTTGAGTTTTGTTAGCACAAATGTTTGCAGACTTGAATGGGACTTACATGAAACATGTTCCTTTTGCAAGTTCTCTGTACATAGGTGAATTTCACACTGGGTTTTAGCCTAAAGCCTGATTAGAAGAGTTATGCTTATCCAATCAGGGAACATAAACATTGCCATGTGACTTTTATGAGGCCAATCAGCTATGCAGAACTTAAACAAAAGTAAAAAAAAAATAGTGTAATAACTTCAAAGTAATTCATGCTCTGTTCACAGACATTCCACAAACAGAAAAAAGCAAAACTGTTTAATAAAAGTATTCTTTAGTAATTATTCACTCACCTTTAGCAACACAATGAAGCCCTTTTGAAAATTAACATCAAATAAAAGGAACAAAGCTGCTAAGGAAACCACATGCTAATTTAAAAAAAGATAATCTTACTACTAATATCTAATAGCAAGGAAGACCACAGCTTTCTAAAGAGTTTCCAAATATAATAAAAGAGAATAATTAACAATCCAATAATTATAAGATACTGCCACTTTGGCTGCCCAATTGTACAACTGAGAGAATGCAAATTGTCTCTGAGCGCATGAGAATCCAGGTTAATTATTAAAACCAAAAAATGTACATCATTGGGACTCCTCAGATGCTTAAAGTTAAGCATGTGCTAAAGTATTTTCCTGGACTGGTGCTTTAAATTGCAGTAGTTGCTGGCACGTACAGTAAATAAGGCTATTGGCCTATTGGAAATATGGGAAATTGGGAATTTTCCCATGGTTTTTGCTGCAAAAGCATCTTTGCCTGAAAACTGGCCCATTCTTGTTGGAAAAAAGGACTGGTTTTGCATGAAACATCTGCATTCCTTAGCACAAATTCCATGAAATGGGCCCAATTCTGAGTTCATAATGAAATGTGGGGGAAAAAAACCTTTGAATTCTGAGCACTGTTCTATCAAACTTTGTTCTGAATATTTTTCAGACCTCTATCTGATAGACCTCTTACCTGGATTTGAGAGAGGAAGGATGGTCTTGTGATTAGGGCACTGCCCAGGGATATTCAGGACACCTAAGTTCAACTCCCAGCTCTGCTCCAGGTTCTTTTGTGACCTTGGACAAATCATGAGGGACAAAACTTTCAAAAGTATCTAAGTGACTTAGGAGCCTACGTCCTATTTTTAAAAGTGACTTAGACCCTTAAATGCCACTGACAGTCAATGTGTCTTAGGCTCTCAAGTGCACGAGTCCCTTTTGAAAACGGGACTTAGTCTCCTATGTCACCTAGAGCCTTTTGCCAATTTTACCATGGGCTCTTTGTGCCTCAACTCCCTCTCTGTAAAATGGGGACAAGAGCCCTGCCCTATCTCCTGGGTGGGCTGTGGGTAATAGCTCAGGTACTATAGTGATGAGGGCCAAATAGATCCCTAGGTAGATTGGGTAAGTGCAGACTCGGATTGGTTCTTTCTTCTGACATATGGCAGAATCCTTTGTATTCTCAGTTAAGAGCTAGACTGAAGAAGGATAAGCTTTCCATCATCAGCCTGTGCAGAGTGTTTTTTACTCACCAAGCAGAAAGGAGAGGGCTGCGAGTGGTCTCTCACCAAGGCACCCGCGAAAGAAAAGCTAGAATATGTCCCTATGTAAACACGTACATAAAATATTGCTTTGAAATATCTCTCAGCCCAGATTCTCTTCTGCCTGTGTGTCTGACTCTGTATAAGTGGGACTCGGCATCCTGCTACCAGCTGACAGTGCAGCCCTCCTCTCTCTCTGTAAACCCCAGGCCAGTTACCCCTCCTCATTGTTTTTGCATGTTTCCATATTGACTAGAGTGGCATCCCCACATGTATATAAAAATATTGTGGAGGAAGTTGCACGTCTCTTCCCCTGCCTCCTCTGACCTTGGTCTCTGTTTTCTCTTTTCTTCCTAAAGAAAATATTTGCTTGTTCTGTTATCTCTGAGCAAGATCTTTTCCCCAGGTGTGGCAGTGATGAAAGGAAAATTAATTTCTCATACCCTCTTCCTGCTGGTGGAGAGAACATCTCCCTAAGCTGAAAGGGGAGACAGTCTTAATGGATAGCTCTTGCCTAGTCAGCATTAGGTGCTCTTACAGGAGAGAGAAAATAGCTAGAGTAATGCAAACCTTTTATTAAGGAACACAGACCCATCCCAACCCTGCCTGCTCTCAAGTTGAATTAGAATCCCAGCTCTCGGCGCAAGCAGGCTGAGATCAGGGAATGTTTCAAAAGGATGGGGCTGAGATCTGAATGGCCTCTTCATCCCTTCAGATTATAGAGAAACCAGCCAAATCTCAATAGCTTCAGATGACTTTGAATGTCCAGGTTTGCTTGAATCCATTAAACAAAGTGAAACTCATCAGCTATGAACCGACTATAAACCAAAAATGGGGGGGAAATAAATGAATAAAATAGTCAAACCAGCTGCCGTGTGAAAATGCTGAGTTCTTCACAGCTCTAGGAATAAGTAGAGAGGGGCCTGGCCTGCAAAGTTCCCCAATACTCATGGGGGTTCAGCTCTGGGGTTTTCATTCGGGCTGATCACTAGAAATAATTAGGGATGGTCAAACCAGTTAACACAAAACCTTTTGAACCCTGCTGTCGCCGGGTACTCTGACCCAGTTAAAGCTGCCATGTAATCAGTATCTCAGCATTTGTTCTGGAGCAAAAACCCTTGCATTTTTAGGGAGAGTTTATTAAGTAGAGAGAGCCTGGGACGGGAAGCTTTCCCCAAGATGTCGAGAAAATGGGTAGCTGTCACTCACCAAAGACTTGTCCTGTTTCATAGCCCCAGCAGTCTCCACCGGTCTCCCCCTTTTCATGAGTGCGACCTTTTTCTCAGGAACAAATGCTGGAGAAGAGAAGCCATCAGAGAGCCAGCTCTCCCTGTGCATTGGTGGCAGTGGGCAGCCTACAAAGAGCCTCTGCACAGACAGAGGTGGTCTGTTCAAAGTTCTCATTTGTATTATAGCTGTACAGAGTGTGCTGGAACTCTGGAGAGACTGAGCTGTCGCTGAAGAGTCCACAGCTGGGTTGTATTGTTCCTATGAATTCCATTACACACTAAAATCCTGGGATCTCTGTCCTCCCGCCACGGGGCATGAGTAACTCCCATTGAAGTCAGTGGCACTTGGGGAAGAAACTCAGACCCTCACCAAAGATCCCACAATAAAATAGGAACATGAGTCCACAGGGGATACAATAGGGATTTCACAGTGTCCCTAGAAACCTGGGCTCCTGCCTTTATGTCTGTATGTGGCAGTGATGTAAACTGGTGCTGAGCCAACCATTCATGTTGCAGAACAGGGAGTTTAGCTATATCCTTAGCTACATGGCAGGTCGTTCATGAAACATGTTTAATTTTTTTATCAATCAGTCGGTTAGGGTTTAGATACCAATGTAACGCTTGTAGCTGGCTATGCGGAAGTGCCCAGGATGGGGAGAGGGTGCATGTGGGCTTTGGCTCCTGTTATTCGTTTGAAATGGTAAGAGGCCATGTAGACATGGCGTGATTTACCAGTTTGACACTGGTGGAACTCCATTGTCTTCAGAGGGCCTTTACTGGTGTAGCACTGAAGTGACGCAAAGGAGAGAATCAGACCCCCAAGCTTCATCACAGCCTTACTTTGTATCCTGCCTCTCACACCCATCCCCACGTTTTTGGATGGAGAAATCATTTGTATTGTGGGTATAGTGTTACATTTTGCAGCAAGCTAGAGACTGTTAACCACCTAGACACTGACCAAATGTGCTTGAAGCTTTTTCTCTTTTGGTCAAGTCTTGGGATCTCCCTTCGTCTGTTGTCATTCAATCCTCAAGCAAAAGTTTCAGTAAAGCCAACTACTGAATAAGGACTTCAGCAATTAAGGCCCGATCCCAAACTCATTGAAGTCAACGGTCAATGGGCTTTGGATCAGGCCGTTAGCCAATGATACAGTTGAAAATAATGTGAGGGGGGAAAAGGGTATGACACAACTAATCAGAAGACCGCATACAGATGACTTGAGCAAGAGAGAGATTGTTGGTCCAAATTGCACATTGACAAACCTGGACTCCTGAATCCCATCCGTTGCTTGTGTATTCTTGTTAAGAAGCCTGAGGCGAGTCATGGGGAACCGTACAAATTGTTAGTAAAACTTCTGAGGTTTGGAGGCTGGTTTAAGTTTGCTTCCAGAGGTGTCATAGAACACTTGAAAGTGTGCGAGACAAGAGCAGCTCCAGATTCCTCTCCAGCATGAATGTGACGGCTAGTCCAAGACAAAGGACTCTGGCTGAAGTAGAGACCTTCAAGCACCAGTAAGATCACTGCCACCAGGCCCTGGGGGGAATTCTTTTCTCACCCCCACGCCTCTGACATACATCGTAGACTGGGCAGGGAGGATGACTAATTCTATTCACACATGCCAGGTATGAATACGTACCATTGCTCACCCACACGCAGCACACCAAGTGCCTGGCAGAGAGAAACCAAAAAGTGAAAATCCACTTTTTTTCCCTTTCTACTGTTCTCCTTAACATTCCTTTCAGAGTGTTTCCTTCACATATGCAATGGTACTAAAAGCTAAAGTGTATGTTGCTATTATTTACAACCTCCAATAGTGTGCTAGGTACTTTACAGAAGAAGTAAACCAGGTCCTTGCTTCAAAGAGCATACAATCAAATGTTAGAGGCTAATATTGCTGCTGTTGCTAGGGATTATACATCTCCATTTAGCTGATCAGACCTGGCAGCTGGCAGCCACATTCTTTTCTTTACTTTTCTTTTCTTTAATTAGTTTAGTACTGGTTAAAAAATGCCAGGTTATGTTTGCAAGAGAATGAAATCTGCTTCCCACCACCTACAGACTAGGCATTGCAAGCCTCCCCTGTACCGCCCCCTGCCAAAGTGTTCTAGTCCTGACCTGGAGAAGCAAGAGGGCACATTCATTCTCCACTCCGTAGGCAGTTTTTTCTGTTAAAGCTGCACAAAGGTGCCAATTAGCACCAGCTATGGTGATGGATTGTGATTATTAGCTGTTGTGGTTACTTACGTAACACCATAGCTACGTGTGGCACTTCACAAAACACACAGCTCCAGATTCTCTGTGCTGGCTGATCTGCATTTGATGTAAGATTAGGAATGGGAGCGCAAAGGTGGGTTTATGCCTTAGCAGCACTCTGATCCTGACACAGGGCCGAGACCTTTTTTGGCCCCAGATTCAACGTAGGGTATGTCTACACTGCAACTAGGAAGTGTAATTCCCAGCGTGGGTAGAAATACATGCGCTAGCACACCAAAAATAGCAGTGTAGTTACGATGGCACCTGCAGCAGTTCAGGCTAGCTGCCGGAATACATACCTAAGACCTTGCATAGGAATGTCCTCGGTGGCTAGCCTGATCGGCTACTTTTAACATGCTAGCTCAAGCAGCGCTAGCATGAGTACATCTGCCTCAGCTGAGAATTACACCTCCAGCTCTGGTGTAAACCTCACCTTAGAGGAGCTTCAGAGTTGCTGAAAATTACTCATAGCTATCTGTGCCTCATGGGTGGCTCCAGCCACAGAGAATAGGTAGAATGCAGAAGCACTCTGGCTATGATTATTTTCTGCCTAGAGATACATGCTTCTCCAGGGGCTGGGAGCAGCGATGGAGAGTTGCCATTATGCAAAGAAAATCCGCAGGAGGCACGTTAAGATGGATTTGCAGCCCTATGCCCTGCCAGAGCCATATAGAGGGGCCAAGAATGTGGCCCACTATTGAGTTGTGGACAGATATCCATTAGAACGTGAACTGATACCACCAACTCAAGCCATGTTGGCCACCAAGCAAACATTAGTTGAAGATGACAGATTTCAGTCACTACCAGCCATGGTTGCATTTGAACTGGCAACCTAGCAACAGGGTTTTTAGCTGCAAGATGATATGAAGGTTAAATGGGACCTTTCCCATTAGGCAGAATAATTTATTGCAGGTGAAACAGTCTCAGAGCTGCGGTGAATTAGGCTGTACGTTACTCATGGATAATTACTGTTCGCTGATGTTTCCCTTCTTATGTACCTATTATTTGGGCTTCTAAATAAGGCAAGAAGCCCCAGGAATCTCCCAGGAATAACAAATGCATTTTCTTTGCTTGATTGAGGAAAGAAATATTGGACAGGCATGTGTTATGCAACAACTTAAAAATAACTCCGTTGTAAAACTTGGACTGAGCCTTGAATACCACAAGAGAGGCAGAAACATGTTACCTGCATTTTTATCAGCAGCATCAGCTAGTCCAGTTTTCGCTATTACTTTTGTAACTATTGGCCTGATCAGTTGCTGGGCACTTAGTTTTATATTTATATCTTTAATATCTTTGGTGTGGGATTAAAATACCAAAATTAGATACGTTCATGGAGGATAGGTCCATCAATGGCTGTTAGCCAAGATGGTCAGGGATGGAAAGCCAAGCTCTGGGTATTCCTAAATCTTTGACTGCCAGAAGCTGGGACTGAACAACAGGGGATGAATCACTTGATAAATTGCCTTGTTCTGTTCATTCCCTCTGAAGCCTCTGGCACTGGCCATTGTCAGAAGACAGGAGACTGGGCTAGATGAGCCATTGATCTGACCCAGTATGGACATTCCTATGTTCTGTTAAAGTTGGAACTCAGAGTCAAATCAAATGGGGATTGAAAACAGAGCTAGATTGGCATTGCAATACTGCTCTGCCCTTAGTACCCCATTTGGATAGGACACCAATGAGCACGATAGAAAACCCTTTTAGGCATCTAATGGCTTACAAATATTCTGAACAAAGAGAGAGGCCTATGACCCCCTGAGCAAAATTAACTTCTCAGGCTTGATCCTGTTCATTGTGGCCAAGGTTTTTAAAAGTGACTAGTCAGGGTTTTGTTGTTGTTGTTGTTTTGTTTTGTTTTTGAGAGGGTGGGGAGCTACCTGAGACATCTAATAGGGGCTTGGTTATCAGGGAGATAGTGCTCAGCACTTTTGAAAATCAGGCCTCTTTAGGGTATCTCAAGCTGGGCATCCAAAATCATTAGTCATTACTGAGAATCTTGGCCTCTGAAACTAAATACAATAAACTGAATCATTGGTTCACAGTGCTTGTTTTTAAGTATGACCAGTCGCAAATGTAATGACAATAGAAGAAGTTAGCTCATGATGGGACTTTAGCTGGGTAGAGAGAGGCCAGTGGAAATAGGTTCCATCTGGTTATTAAACCATTAAAGAACCACAAGTGATAGGACTTGTCATAATTTGAAGTGGATTAAGCCAAGGCACAGAGCCCCTACAGAGGGAATCATGACAGAATATTCCTTTGGAATAGACACATCATCTCCCTGCACAACAGACAACAAGCACAGATACATTGTACGCATGAGAGCACCCACGTATTTCAACCATATGCTATTAGGAAGCAGTATCCTCCAAGGAGGGGCTCAGGACTCTATGATTTTTTGGTGCCACTCTCCTAAGAAGAAGAGAAGTTCAGGATAGCAGAGAGGTGGTTTAGCTGAGAAAAGAGGAATCTCAAAACCTCTATGTGCACCCAGGTCTTGATCCAAAACCCACTGAAAATCAATGGACAGGCTCCCCTTTGGATCAGTCCCCTAGAGTATCCGCTCGCATGGTTCAGTTTCCTCACGCTGAGTGTTTTGCATCTCCTCAGGATTACACAGAAACATTAGAGTATTACATTCTGAAAATGAGGCCTTGGCTCAGGATTGTTGAAAGGAAATCCTAGAGGTCATGTCTGGATTCAAAGACTCTGCCTTACTAATGACCTCAACCCTGGAGGGACCTTCTGCCCAGGGATATGCTCAGTGGTGCAGGACTGATCTTAAAACCAATTGAACTTCAAAACCAATCTGCAGCTGAACCAGCTGTATGCTGAATCCTGCCTGGAAGAGCCTACAGACCACTCACAGGGTCCCCATCATTTCGGTTAAGAGCCTTTTTCTATTTAAATTAATAGGGTCTGAATCAGGCGTTTTCCAGGTAGCGTAGTTGTCAAAATCAAATTAAAACACTGGTAGCAGTCTTGTCAGTGGAATGCTTTGTGCACGGGAAAGAAATGGAAACATCATTAAAGGGGTGAGTAATAAAATGCTGGCCACCCATCCTGGCCTTAATATCTCAAAATTATGGATCAAGGCTAAGGTTCAGCAGTGACTTGCTGATGATGGCCCTTCCGAGCTCCAACCTGCCTCCTAGTTGGTTTGCTCCCATCTCAAACTGACACACTGTAGTTGGGTAGCTGATTATTTGCCAGATCCCCAGCTGGTTTATACCAACTGAAGATGCATCCTGATGCATTTTAGCTTCCAGAGTCCTTGGTGCTGGGTCAACTCCTAACAAACCCCTCTCTCTGAAATTGCTGAGACAGAACTTCACAGGGAGCTATTCTAATTGAGAAGCTCTCATACCTTCAATGAACATCACCTGAAACCGTGCTCAGGAAACGAACAAAACAGATTTCCCCCACCCCCTGCTTCTTTAATAACCAACAGGTGCTGAGCCCCTTAACCTATATACTTCCATAAAACTGCCTCTTGGGTACAAACTCCCATCTAAGACTTTGGACCTCTAACAGTTACTTTATCCTGGAATTTGTAATTTGATCCCATTAAGAAGCTTCAGAAGGAGCTTGTCATCTTCTAAAGAAAAAAATCTTATTTTGTTTAAGCAATAAACTTAAAAATTGTCCATCAGTGTTAAAAAGTTTGTTTAAAAAAACAAACAAGAAATATCTTTGTGACCTTGGCTGCAAACTTTGTTTTTTATAAAATTTGCTACTGTGTTTTAAATTGGTACCAGGGCAAATACTTGTACGATTATATCAAAGTCTGCTGGAGTTAATCAGTTGCATATATATAAGTTTGCTACTTTAAAACCTCATGCGTTTGCATGAAGGAAGAAAATGGTCTATTTAAAGGAAAAGTTTCAGTGGTTTAATGTCCAAGTTATCTGCTAGAAATGTACACGGGACTCAATTTTCAGAGTTAGGTTGCTATTACTGCGTTTTGACCATTCAGAACAGCACCAGTTACCTATTATAGGAACCTATGTGCTGATCTGAGCACCAAGTGTAGAATGGACATTTTAACCTAGGTTGGAAATTGAACTCGTTGGCTCATAGTCTTTTTTTGTTACACCAGTGTAAATCTGGAGTAAAGTTACTGAAATAAGTGGAGTTACTCCAGATTTATGCCAGTGTAACTGACAGTAGAAACTGTACCATAGCTGTCTATCTTTAATCTTGTTTTCACGGGTGTTATTGTTGCCAGTGGTATACAAAAGCATGTTACGTGCAAATACCTGTTTCTAATTGATTTGATCATTGCTTGATCGTTAATATCTGGGACATCGTAGATGAGACACGTGGAGGCTCCCTAGCATTGTGGAAGTGGGTAAGATGTTGACATTGATGCGGTGCTAGAACTAGCTTGCCAAGACAGAGTTAGAAACAAAAGTTGGCTGAGGGCCTGGTCTAGTTTCGGTTGAAGTCAATGGAAAGGTCAGACTCAGGGTTGCTAGAACCACTTGGTAATACAAAAGGTGCTGCACAAAGCACTCCGTTGAGATGAAAACTTGAGGCATTCTTGTTATTTCCCCCGGCTATGGTTAATACCAACTGCTGAGTTGATGAGCAGGACATGTGCATCTCTTATATACTGCATGGAAAACCACTGTCCATGTCAAATGGGCAAACAAGTTAGAATCCAAGGGGCAGATCCGTAGCTGGTGGAAATGGGCAGAGTGCTGTTGATTTCAATGGAGTTATGACACTTTATGCCAGTTGGGGATCTGGACCCAAACTTTGATGGTTGGAGTTCAGAGCAAGGCACCCAGGAATAGAATAAAAGGCAAATCAATTAGACTAATTAATGTCTATCAGATTAGACAAAAATCCATGTGAGACAGTTTGTTTGTACATCCACTTGTGTGGGGTCTGGGGGGAGGTGTCAGCCAAATCGAACTCTGCCTGTGTAAGTGTGACCATGGGAGGGGAGATTGGAACACACTCTTTGGAGACAGGAAGTATGACTGGTAAGGATATAACATTTCCAAGTCCAAAATGTCCAAGTTGCTCAGGCAGTTCGTTAGGGGAGACTTTGTTTCTCTGCACTGTTCCTTCCAGGTGGCTAAGAATTTCGATTAGGCCGGGGAATGGAATGAGTGAGGACTTTTTTTTTTTTAAATGGCAACTGCCTAAATTTCAGAAGTGGCATATGGTTCTGCACAAATAACTGCCTCTGATGCATAAACCTCACACGTTGTACAAACTGGTAGGAGATGAGGTAGCTGGCAGGGCTTGGCAGGACTTTCCCCAAAGATTCAGTGCTGGTGCAGTTGAGTACTTTTGCATTTGCAAACATCTGCCCATGTTCGTGAATGGTTTATAAACATCAGCTGATGATGATCAGGTTGCAAACAACCCCTAGTCCTCCTCCCACTGCTCTTCCAAGAGGTGTCCCGTGGACTCTGGGACCCTCTCCAACCAACATATGTTTGCTGTATTGAGGGCGCTGTGTGGCCTGTCTATCCCTCCTGAGTTCCCGCGAGACCTCGGGCAGGGATGTGTGACTGTTCTGCTCCCCAAGCTGGTTCATTTTGGGAGTGAGGATGAAAGATGCTTTACATGGTTTCGGCTTCCCCCAGTACTTAGTGTTTTTAGGGTGGGGAAGCAGTCTGTACCCCTCCACCTCTACTTCCTGCTCCCTAGTCTCACTTCCAAACTGGCTTTCTATGGAACACAGCACCCCATAACCCCTAGGGTAATTACTAAGGAGACCCCTCTGGCTCCATAGCAAGTGCATGCTGCGGATTATAGGTTGGGGACAGGAGAGGCAGTGTGGTCTAGTGGATAGGGCACTTAGTTGGGACTCAGGAGATAGGATTCTATGCCTCATTTTGCCACTGAGCTGCTCTGTGGCCTTGGGCATGTCACCTCACATCTTGGTGCCTCTGTTTCCCAACCTAACCTTTGTGTCTCTTGTCTATTTCAATTATAAACTCTTCAAGGCAGGGGCTGTTTTTCGCTACGTGTCTGTGCAGCACCCAGTACAAATGGGCCCTGATCTGTCCTGGGGCCTCTAGGTGCTACTGTAATAATAGTACTACTAATAATTAATAAATAATAAGGCTACTCCTGGGTGAATCTCAGCCCAAACTTAGCCAGTATTCATCCTTGCCACTCTGTGATACTCTCTGTCCATTCGGGTTTAATTTGAATTTCAGGCAGAGGGACAGGGTAAAATCCATCCAGTCATCTCCAATCTTTGCTCCAGAGGGAGCACAGCCCGGGGCCTGTCAGGTTTATTTAATCCCGCCACTAATTTGTTTTGTTCTCCCTGGTGAACAGTAAAAGTCAGTAAAAGATTGGGCACGTAAACCCAATCCTCCCGTTAGGGCCTAGCCTATCTTCCATAGAGAGAGAAGAATCTCAGCGGCAGCCTCCTTGGCGTTCATTTCTTCTCAATCAACTTTGTGCCAAGGAGACAGGCGAGAGGCTTGTTTTGAGGCCCTTGCATCTGCCATGTCGCTTGGCTTATCCAAACAGCGAAAGATCTGACGGCAGCTGAAATAATAGACAAGTGCAAGAACTCGAGATGTTTGACGTCCTTCTTTTGTTTACAAAATTCCATCACCCCCCTCCCAGCTTCAAAATCAGACAGGAATTCTCTTCATTGTCTTCTACCGTGCCTCTCATACCATTTTTATTTAAAAGAGAGAGAGAGAGAGCTTACAGAAGAGGGGAAAACAGCTCTATTTGTACAGTCAATAACAAGTGTGATCAATATGTCCTAAAGCGACCCTCTCCCCCGGGGCCATCTGTTATAGGAAGAGCTTTTGTAAGCACCATAGGCTATGGGAGCATGAAAAACCACAGTGGCACTTCCTAGTGCTCTTCCTCTTGCAGTGGAAGTAAAGTCTAATGACCCTACCTTCAAGCAGATTTGAAGAAAGGATGGGGCAGCTCTCAGTAATCCAGGTGCATGCTTGACCACAGAAAAAGAGGTAGTTGATTCTCTACTACTTTATTGAACCTCGTTTCTTGACCTGAGCTCAGGACCAATCCCACGGAGCATCATCTCTGAGCTACAGAGCTCCCTCACTTCCCATTAACTTAAATAAGGCCTCTTATTTTGGTGCCTAAATATGGGTTTGAAATAGCATATGAACTTGGGCAAAGCACTTCTACCTGTGCCTCTGTTTTCCCTCCCATTACCTTGTCTGTCTTGCCTATTTAGATGGTAAGCTCTTTGGGAGAGGGACTGTCTCTCCCTGTGGGTCCACATCGTGCCTTGCACAATGGTACCTGGATCCCAATTGGAGCCATTACTGTAGTATAGGTAACGAATAATAATCACATTAATCAAGAGGAGCAGTGCAGACTTATCTAAGTTCTCCTGCCAACATACCTCAAGGGAAGGAGGAATTTAGTCTCTATGGGTCAGATTTTTAGAGGTATCTAGGCACCTAACTCCCATTAAATCTCACCCTGTCTCCAGTCCAATTTGTGATCAGACACCTACTCCCATGGAAGCCAATGGGGAAAACTGCCATTGGTTTCAGTCAGTCAGGATCAGGCCTCCCGTGGCCAGTTGTGATAATTCTTGTGGCACTTGGACCACTAGGAGCTGGACTGAGACCCCCCCCCCATCTTGTTTCAGTCTGAACATGGCTAACTCACTAGTGTAACATGCACTGTGGGGACTTCAGGACCATGGACCAAAGCAGGGGCTGGGTATAACAAATATGAACATGGCAGGAATTTCAAAGTGGCAGGAAAGGGGTTCCTTGCCTGGACTCAGGTTTTCATTATACAGGACAGCCACATAGTAGAGCTAATTAAAATGGCAAAATACTGGGCAGCTCTATATCTGTGGAGAACTAAGGTGGAATAAGGGAAGACCTTCAGCTCCTCAGGATTCAGGCTTTGTGACCATGGTTGGCCCACCCTAGAGCAGTTGGTCCAAGATATAGCAGCCAGAGAAAGTCAAGGCCACAGCTGGTCGCTGCCAGCTGGCTTCTTGCTTTGCTGGGCTAGGCTTCATCACCAAGGAAGAAAACCAAGGGCAAAGGTGCTGGAGGAAAGCCAGGTTCCAGCTGGGACATGTGGAAGGAAGGGCTGGCTTTGGGGTGAGAGGAGGGCTGAAAGAGAGAGTCTGTTCAGAGAACAAAGTATTTGGGGGAGAAAGACCCAAACTTTTGGTGGACCAAGTCCCCATTTAGGAGCAAATAAAGGCTGGGCCTTCTTGGGAACACTTAAGGTGTTGAGGCTACAAAGCTTTCCTTCACCCCTCCCACTCACCCTTGCTGGAGGCAGCTGTAATTTGGCTGCAGGTACTCAAGACATTTGGGTGCAGTGGCTCTCCACCTTCTCCTTACATGATAGGAGCACCTGGCTAGCTTCCTTGCAGCATTCATTATTTTTATGGAACTCCATGCTCTCTAGGGGCAGAAGCTGGGATGGTCTCTAAGAAGATTTTCAATTTCATGACAAAGGGGGAACTTTATAATTAAAAATCTATCTATCTATCTATCTATCTATCTATCTATCTATCTATCTATCTATCTATCTATCAATCTATCTATCACTTATGCTACTAAAAACACACTGGCCCTTGCAGTGGGAAGAGAGGGTGCAGGGAGCTGCTTTCCACCAGTATAACCAAACAGGAGACATCTAGAATGGAGCTGATTTCACTTGCAGAGTAGGAGAGGCAGCTAGTTTGGCCAAAGGTGCCGAGTACCCTAACAGGGACATACCCAGGTATGCCTAGGGTGCAGCCCTAGCTCCTGCACATCTGCAAGCATTCAGGGGAGTGTGCGCTGCAACTCAAAAATCCACAGTCCCTCATGTCTAGGGCTCTACCAAATTCACAGCCATTAAAAACGCATCATGGGGCCTGAAATCTGGTCTTCCCCAGTGAATTCTGGTCTTTTGTGTGCTTGTACCCTATACTATACAGATTTCCTGGGGGAGATCAGCGTTTCTCAAACTGGGGGTCTTGACCCAAAAGGGAGTTGCAGGGGGGTCCCAAAGCTATTTTAGGGGGGTCACAGTACTGCCACTCTTACTTCTGCACTGCCTGCAGAGCTGGGTGGTCAGAGAGTGGCGGCTGTTGGCCGGGCACCCAGCTCTGAAGGCAGCACCCCACCAGCACCTGCACAGAAGGAAGGGTGGCAATACCATACCATGCCATCCTTACTTCTGCGCTGCTGCTGGCGGCAGCTCTGCCTTCAGAGCTGCGCTCCCGGCCAGCAGCCACAGCTCTCCAGCTGCCCAGCTCTGTGGGCAGCAGCGCAGAAGTAAGGGTAGCGGTACCACAACCCTCCCCTACAATAACCTTGCGACCAGCCCACAATTCCTTTTTGGGTCAGGACCCCTACAATTACAACACCATGAAATTTCAGATTTAAATTGCTGAAATCATGAAATTTACAATTTATAAAATCCTATGACCATGAAATTGACCAAAATGGACTGTGAATTTGGTAGGGTCCTACTTATGTCACCACTATGTGGGTAGGGAGCTCCTCCCCACCATCCCGGTGGCATCATGGGGCCCTTTGAATGTTATAGGAACACTCTGCCTGAAACGAAAACAGGGAACGTGGCTAACAAGGTCACTTCTGAGAGACAAAGTGGAAAAAAAAACCTCAACTGCCCACCCTCCCCAATAGAAAGAGAAAAAGAAATAGAAGACCTCTATATCTCAATCTCCAAATATCTCCCTTGCTGCTGGAGAGAGGAAAAGCAGCCCTTGTGGTATTTCACATGGTGATTCTAATTCCTCCTCTAAACAGAGGAGTTGAGTCAATGCTTTTCAGTAATAGTGCCTCCCCCTGAGCGGAAGCCAGAGCGATCAATACCCTTTACTCAGTTCTGGAAAAGGTCATTAAAAGACCATAGGTATAAATTTGAAAGAGCAGTTGCTTGTATCCTTAATATTAAAGATGCTCTTCAGCCTCAATTCCTTAAGTACCATCATGTGAAACAGCCATGCATCAGAACCGATGGACAGAGGAGTGGAAAGAGTGCATTATCGTTATTACTGTCCCATCGGATCGGTGGGAAGGCAGATGGAAAAATAAATGGTCAAAATCTTGCTTATATCAATGCCCCCCAAAAAGCTTGTCTTGTTGACAACTCCAGATACACAAACTCTAATATCCACTTGAGTGCTCATTAATGTACCTGATACATGGAAGCGTTTCTCTTTCATTCTTTTGTTAATCTATCTGTTTTTCTACGTGTACACCGTACTTATCACCATGGCTTTGCATATTACTGCCCTACGTATTATGCATATCCACTTTAAAACACTCATGTTTCTCTCCAAGTTTGGCACTCTAAAGGAATGCCAGAGCATTAAATAACCACACATGGATTGTGACAAACAGCAATGGATGAGTTAATGTAACTTAAGTCCCAAGTGGGAGGTTCTGAAATGCCACTCTTGGTAAGCCAAACTGAGTAGGAGATTTGCCATCAATTGCAAAGTATTTGGCATGGTTAGTGCTGCAAGCCCTAAGTCACGTGAGTTTAAAACGTCAGATCTACACTTAAAAACGTATATCGGCATAGCAATGTCAGTCGGGGAGTGAAAAAACACACCCCTATCAACATTGTTATGCCAACAAAAAACCCCAGCCATGCCACGGAAGAGGGCTTCTGTCAGCATAGCTAATGTCGTTCAGGGAGGTGGTGTTCTTACGCTGGCAGAAATACTCCTCTTCTTGGTGTACGCTGCGTCTACACTAAGGGGCTATACAGGCTCCATAGTGTAGACACAGTCTTAGAGTTTGTAACCCAGGTGTTGCTCCACCTCAGGAACATCTGTAACCAGCGTCTGCCTGTTGTATCCAATTGGAAGAGTCACTTGGAGCTGCCCACTCTCCCGTTTCCCATCCTCTGTGGGTCACTCTGATCTAGCCTTGCTTTAGTTGGAAGTGCTAAATCTGCCTTTGACCACAGAGGTATCTGACAGACTGAATTTTCTTCTCTGTGGTGGATTATTAAGGTAGGGAGGCTTCTTAAGTTTGCTAGCAGTAGTATGCACAGAAGCACCGTCTGAAAGAGCCAGAGCGGTGGAAAGAGGGAAGAAGATTGGTTTTGTGGTTAAGGCACAGTTCTGGGCACTGGGAGACCTGTGTTCAGTTCCTGGCATAGCCTCCATATTAATCTTTCTGTGCCTGAGGAGTGGTCATATAGTTCCTAGTCCTCCACGGTTAGCAAAGAGGTCCAGGAGGTGTTTCAGTAGAGCAATGTCCTTACTGCCTCCATCCCTAAAGCTAGACTGTAAGAATCACTTGCTCTGATGGGAGCCATCAGTTGTCTGATCATTTCCCACATGTGGGTAGCAGATTGCAGTGGGAAAACTCTCCCACCTCATTTTATAACTAGTGGCTGGATTAAGCCAAAGCACACTGGGACAAACTAACCCAGCAGTCATTCTTCCCTGACATACACATAACACTCTCCCTGTATTAACTCTTGCATTCAGCCCTTGACCACGTAATTATGCACACTAGGTCCTTCCTCCCTATGAAGTTTCCTTTCCAGTCTTCTAGGTCATATTCACGCACACAGCCAGTCCTCTGCAGCCTATTAACTCATAAACATAATCCTCCCCCCATGCTTAATGTAGTGCCAGTCCCTCTGCCATGACACTCTAGGACCAATTTCCCATCCCATAGTTAAACAAACATGAACTTTGTAAATCATTCTTTTCCCATGAAAATTCTATTCTAGCAAAATTTTCCTTTGCTGAATGTGTTTTCAGTTTGTTTACCCATGTGGATGTGCGCACACAGAGAAGACACACACACACACACACACAGGCTGCACTCTGCTCTCCCAAGCATGTGCGTTCAGCTACCAGTAGGAATTGCACATGTGTCCAAGAGCAGACCGTGGGGGAACCTTTTTGTGGGAGGTTCAAGCCCACAAAGGGTGGCCCATTCACTTGGCTGAAGTGACTCTGCCATTATTACAGCTGCCTGAACTGTTAGCTCACAAATGATCTTTGTGAAGAATTTAGCGCCTTTCTTGGTTAGCAGAGCACAGGCAAAATTATCCTTCAGCATTTACAGCCGCAAAATGCACCCACATTTTTGTACCCACCAAATCAGCTGTAGGGGCAAATCTGGGGAGCGGGCTATTTCACTCTCGGAGTTGTACCTGTAGTTAAGAGCTGCCGCTACTCAGATTTGTGCTTGCTCTTGAATTGAACATGGAAGAATGTGGGCCCAGATTACTCCCACAAAAAGGAGGGTCCCATGTAATCCCATTCAAGTGACTCAGGAATGTTCTAGGAGCCTGATTGAATTAAGGAAGTTTTCTGAGAAGCCCAGCGGCTTTTCAGCAGCCCCTTCTCTGACCTGTATTACTGACTGTATTGTGCAGCTCACTTACTGTTTCCTCTCTTGTGTTGTAGGGAGTTGAGTGATAGCGTCGTGTATACGTACCAGGTTGCCGTTATTTCTGGGACAGAGGACAGTGAACCCTCCCCCATGACTCTATATACTCATGGAAGTGGATACTGTGGAGATGGGATTATCCAAAAGTAAGTGTGGAGTAAGCAAATAGATACAGCAGTGCTGCTTCCATTGATCCAGAGATTGGGGTTAGAAAGGAAATTACTGCCTCTCCTACATAATAACTACAGCGTTTGTCTTTGATCACCTGATGTCTCCATAGCCTGGGCTGACTCTCAGAGGTAGAGAGACAAGGACCCACGTCTCTGATTATTACCAAGATGATAACATTTAATTGGAACTTAGTTAGGTCCTGCTGTCCTGACACCTTTATATTTATATATATATAAAGTTCTTAGTGTTAATTGCTGACAAAAAAAGAAATGTTCACAGCATCTTCGGTGCTGTCATTAAGTGAGAAGTCCCAGGCGGGCTGGCAGTTGATGGACAGCTGGCACATGGGAGGCCAGGTTTCCAGGGCAACTTCAGTGCGAGGTTGCTCTGCAGGCCGCTGGAGCTGGGATGCATTTGGAGGTGACAGATTTGGGCTCCAAGGGAGAGTGTTAGTCATTGCAGGTTCTCAAGCAACTCCTCCCTCTCCTTGCCTGCTGATCGACAGGCCACTAATAATAAAAATAATTATTAACCATTGTAGTTTATTTTTACTGTATTGAATTTATAGCGCGAGTGGGACCTGCTCAAAAGTCTCCAGGCGCTTTAATAAAAGGTAATTAATTAACGACAGAATTAACAAGAACCGCAGGTCCAGTCCTGCAAACACTGTTCATGGGAAGCCGAGCTTCCTGTCAAAACAATGGGACTACTTATGGTGTCAAGCGCTAGGCCCGGCAGCAAGGGTTTGCAATATCGGGCCCTAAAGGCAATGCATTCAAATGAAAATAACCAAACCATGGATACATCTGGGGCAGCTGGGAGGAGAAAGACAGAGATATCAGTCGTTCTTTGTGTACCACTTCTCATACGGTTACGCTGCCAATTCTTTAGACATCAGTTGTGGCTTTGCCACATGGTTTGCGTAAGGGGGTAGCACATAGTTGCATTGCCCCCAAGAGCAAATCAGGAACCAGACTGTGTCACGGTCGGGTTCTTCGTTGCCACACTTGTCCTGTGGGGTTTGTGGGGGGAGCGAGTCACCCATGCCAGTTCTTTTTGTGGTTCAAGTTGCTTCCACCCTCTGTGCTGGCTTAACGGCACTGGCTGGCGGGTTGTGGGAGCAGAGCCAGGAGTCCATCCACTGTCTGCTGCTACCTGCAATCTGAGCGCATGGAAGGCACTTACACCTCCTTATTCCCCTGTGTGGGTGCATTGCTGGAGCCACAATCTGGCCCTTTCAGACAGAGCATGAAGAGCTTCCACAATTCCTGCCATTCTAGGCTGTCCTCTGATCCCACAGCTGCTGTCTTTCCCCCACCTGCTGAGTCGTCAGCAGCAACCATAAAGGAAAGTGCTCACGTCCTAGCCCGGAAGCAATAGTGCCACCTAACTCTGAGGGAACATGAGGGGAAACCTTGAACCCTAGAATTGTAAAAGCTGGGGGATGGAGGAGAGAGAACAGGTGTTTTGAGGGCATACAGCACTGAATTAAGCATCTCCAGGTTCTGAGACAGGAACTGAGAGAGGTCTGAGAAATGCAGCTGTTTTCCATCTGATCCCTCGTTTTGTCTCCTGCCTGCAGAGATTTGGGGGAAGAATGTGATGACATGAATAAGATCAACGGCGATGGCTGCTCCCTCTTTTGTCAGCAGGAGCTCTCCTTTAATTGCCTTGGTAAGTCTGGTCCAGAGCCCCTTCCGCCCAGGGTGGGCAGCGCCTCTGTGCGTGGTGCAAGTAAATATCTTCTTACTGTATGTTCCATTCTATGCATCCGAAGAAGTGGACTGTAGCCCACGAAAGCTTGTGCTCCAATAAATTTGGTAGTCTCTAAGGTGCCACAAGTACTCCTGTTCTTTTTGTAAAAAATAAACAGCAACCTCAGTGACCTATTGATGGGTTGCCCTAGACGCAAGGGAAAAGGTGGGATTTGTGGGATTGACAAGCGTGTGTCCCTTCCCAGTTTCTAGTCATTTGGATGGGAAATTGATTCTGGTGGTTTTGTAACTGGCTTGGACTTTCAGCTGTGTTAGGGCCCGATCCCAAGCCTATTGAAGTCAGTGGGTGGCTTTCCACCCCCTGCAATAGGCTTTGGATCAGGCTCGATGAGAGGATATGAACTGATCCCTTCTGGTAAACAGAGGAAAGAGTGTCAGGGGAAGGGACTTGGAACAGAAGCAGCCCCAGCTGAGGTCACACCTGCTTTGAGATGCAAATCAATATCTGAGGATCAAAGGTCCAGCTAATCCCCTTTTTTCAGAGGTGAAAACTACTTAATCAGATTTTGTTTGCAAGCCTGGTTTGCCCTGATTAGCAGGAAATGTAAACACAATGGCCAGAAGATGTTCCAGCTCTCTGGGAACTGCAGAGTTGCAGTTGTGAGCTTAACATATTTATTAAATCCTTGAGGAGGAGAAGAGGGGGGCAGAGAAGGGCAACTGAGGGCCCATCTACACTGCAGCTTCTGTGTAAGGCTAGGTCTACACTACAGATTATGGCAGCGTAACTTACGTCGCTCAGGGGGGTGAATACCCCCCCCCTCGAGTGACATAAGTTACCCCGATATAGCACTGTCCACACTGGCGCTTATGTCCGCCTGAGAGCTCCCGCCACACAGCTGCCACCACTCACAGAGGTGGTTTTATTATGCCGACGGCCGGGAGAGCTTTCTCCCATCAGCACAGAGCGTCTTCACCAGATACGCTGCAGTGACACAGCTGCACCGCTCCAGCGCAGTATGTGTAGACGTGCCCTTACAGCACCGTGTTAAGAAACAGGGCTTTAGAGCGGACCCTGGAGCTGGAGCGCGGAGCAGTGGAGCTGCAGGTTTTTGCCTGGAGCTGGAGCGGAGCCGGAGCACAGCTCCAAAGCCCTGTTAAGAAATCATGTTACGGCCTAGGCCAGGGACGAGCCTCGGTGAGCGTTTGGTTCGGATGCTCTTTTGACCTATCCACAGGGCCGGCGCAACCCATTAGGCGACCTAGGCGGTCACTTAGGGCACTACTATTTGGGGGGCGCCGGCGCCCCAGCCGTCCGTGGAAATTTGGGGGCGGGACCTTCCGCCGCCGCTGTTGGGGGTGGCATTTCGGGGGCGGGACCTTCCGCCGCCTAGGGCGCCGGAAAAGCTGGCGGCGCTCCTGCCTATCCAGACTTCCTGAATCTGCAGAATCCGGCTGCAGATCACAAGACAACGGGTGTGCTCAGGTGATGTTATGCAGTTCCATAGCAGGTCCTGTCTGGATGGACTGAGAGAGCAATCTACCTAACCATAGTCTATCTAACCTACTTAAGATTTCGACATAGCAACCTACACCCGAGGATCCAAGGCACTGATTCAGCAATGCTTGGGTGCATGCCTAACTTTAAGCACATGAATAGCCTCCTGTGCTTAAAGGTGAATGGGGCTCCTTACATGCTCACAGTTATGCACAGGTTAAAGGACCTTGCTGAACCTGGGCCTCAATCATGGTATTTTGACACTACCAGTTCAAACTGGAAGTGAAATAATTCTTATCCAAACCTTTTTGGAGCTCCGAAAAGGTTTGGTTTGTGATTAGTTCCAACAAAGGTTTTTCTATTTATTTATTTTATCCCAGTCACGTGGCTGATCTCAAGGAATCATAGTAGAGCTACACGTGAGTGTGCAAAAATCCTGTCCTCTCACACTATGGACAAAAAATCAAACTAAATACAATGCAAGTCCCATTTTTGCAGCTTGAAGTATGTTTCAGTCTTACTTCTGTGTGTGTCTGGTGTTTTAGGGTGGGGTTTTTTTGACTGGGGGGGCTTGTGAAAATGGAGTTAGTTTTCAGAGCAGGCGTAAAGCTGTTCATTTTTCATAGGCAGGTGCAGAGTTAAAGCTGGTGCTTTGCACAGGTGCTAGTTTTAGAAATAAATCAAAACCGAACCCAGTTGTTGGTGAAATCATTAGTATGTGGATTCGGTAAGAGCCTGATTCGACTTCACTGAAATCTACGGAAAGACACCAATTGGCTTCCATGGGCTCTGGATTACCAGTGATGAGTGTCTAGACAGAGACAATACTGGTCTTTCAGCCAGACAGACATATTTTAACACAAAATAAGACATTATCTTATTAGAAACCACTAAACCATTGGGGCGGGGGAAGGGGTTATTTTTTAAAACAAACCTTACGTATAATAAAAATGCATAACTAAAAAGGAAGCGGGAAGCCCCCTTCTTGAAAGCCTGATAACATCAAACCAGATCCTGCCAGCTGTAGTCAAGCAAAACTCTTCTTTGACTTCAGTCGGGTGTTTTGCTTGAGAAATGACTGAATGATTGGGCCCATGGCTTGAGGAATGGAAAAGAGGCAGAGAAACATGTGCATTTGATCTGTAATGTTACGAGACTAGCACATGTTGTGGCTCTGTAGAATAATAAATAATCTTTTCACATTGGACTACTTTTATATGGACATTACTGTGATAATATTTAGCTCTCTTTAGCACCGGTGAAGCAAACAACCCCTGTTTACCAAAGCCTTTAAAGGAATTTAGGCACATGCTTAAATGCTTTGCTGAATTTGGGTCTACGGTTATTGTCTACCTGGGTGCATGCTGGGTGCATGCCTCTCAAGACAGACTCAGGCTAGCTCCGCTCGAGATACTACAGCATGCTAAAATAGCAGTGTGGGCATTGTGCCACGGGCAGCAGATAAGGCTAGCCACCCAAGCTCGGACCCAGGGGGTTGGGAGGGCTTAGACAAGGACAGCTAGCCTGAGCCACTGTCCAGGCCGCAGCATCCACACTGCTATTTTTAGCATGCTATCTTGAGTGGAGCTAGTGGACAGCGATATCAGAATTAAAAGGTGCTCTGAGGTCTCCATGATAGGAGGTTTAACAAGCGTGCACGTTCACACCTCCGGAGAGACGACAATTAAGCAAGCAAGCTTAAATCTGCTGCTTTCCCTCTGCATCTCCTGCCATCAGGGCCTTTTATTTTTGTTTCTGACAGGTTCACTTTGTTTTGTGTACATGGCACAGGGCAGCTCTCAGGACGCTTTGCACTGGTGCCTATAACTCAGTTAGGCGGCTGCTTCTTTTTGTTTTGTTTTGTTTTGTTTTCCCTCATCCTCCCCCTTATAATCAGATAAGGCTGTGATCAATCTGCTTTGCCATGGGAGGGGTGGGGTGAACCAAGGAGAGAGGCGGGGGAGAAAGCTGTGTGGTCTTTACTGTCAGGCTGCCCTGGCCTTCTCAGAACACAAAGCCGAGAAAAGAAAACAGATAAGATTAATAGCATTTAGTTCTTGCAAGATGCTCTCACACCAAACTTAAGACCGACAGTGGAATAAATAAATTAATTAATTAAAGCATCTGGCAGTGCTTCCTTTTAAATGGGACATTGCAATGTCATTAGCCCTTCTCCATCCCCAAGTTTATTCTCTATGCCCACATCAACCAGTTTCTGCTTAGTGGATTTTTGCTCATGGAGCCCTTGTTCTTTCCCCACGGAGTTTGGAATTTGGTCCCCGGATGAAAGTTTCACCTCTCCTGTTAACAACATACTGCAGGAGAAAAGCAAATCAGAGCTTTGCCCCATTGCGAGACACACTCACACCTGTCCTGTAGTTGGATGGAGATCCCTGATTCGTTTCCTATTGACAGTGAGGCCTCATGGCAGGGAAGTGATTTGGGATCACTATGAACCAGGGCCAGGTTCAAACCAATTGCCTGAAGATGAGGGTCTCCATGAGCATCTTTTAATAAAACTTTACTTATCCAACTTGCACGAGTAAAGGCCTGCAGTGGGGAGACGCACATCCTCCTACCATTCTGAAGAAGGAGAAGGATATATTGGAAAAGGCACCAAAACATAATCAAAGAAACCTGTGAGAAGATATTACTACAGGAGCATAGTAAAGGCTGAAAGACAAGTTTAAATATGTCTTTAAAGGAGTTTCAGGTCCTGCATCTACCCCTGAGTCTGCCTGGCAATTTGTGGGTTATTACAATCACATTTCCTATTATTCTTATTTATTAATTAACTTCCCCCTCACCTCATGGTGAGAAAGGCCCATGTAAACAAGTCGGGAAATTGACTGCACACCAAGGCCAGCAAAGCTTTGAAGTGTGACCGTAACTTGAAGCACATGATCAGTCCCATTGAAATCCTCATTACGCGTCTGCTGGATCAGGGCCTCGTGCTGTCAAATGCCAAAAAGGAAACAAACTCCAGGAAAACACAGAGGATGATTTTTGGCTCCAATCTCTTTCAGTTAGTCATTTTCGGGGCTGCTTGGCACAGCAGGAGGTGAAAAACGTTCAGAGAGAGACGTATGTTTTTTAAGTTGATGTCGCTTTAATACCGCTGCTTTTCAGCTTATGCTTTGGCATCAACTTCATCGTTCTACCTCTATCGCCCTGGTCTGTCTTTCCCTGTTTGGAAAAGCCTCTCCTTCCAGTTGGAAACTTCCCTTTGTGGAGGATCCGTCCTTTACCTCGCCAATTTTCCATACATTAGGTGTAGCATTCTCCCCAGTCTCATTGTCTGGAGACTGCATTGCATTCAGGGAAATAATTAATATTCATGAGCTTGCTATCTCTATTTGGAGCAGGATCCTCTAGGGAAAATGCAATGTTAAGTGAGTGACACAAACCTAATTTTATATGTCTTTTTTTTTTTTTTTTGACAGAGAAGTAATGTGCTTAAAATAAATTGATGGATGACCATCCATATTCATTGTGGGCATGCTTTTAGAGTAGACTGAGCTCCCATCCTCCCCACCACCACCCACACACCCACTCCTGCACAGGAACATGTGGTTTTGACAGCTGACTCCACATCCCTGTACAGCAGCTAATGGTGCTTTTTTTCTTTGGAGAACAGTAAAAAGGTCTTTACAAATCCAGCCAGGGGCTGAGTGCACCAATGGAGTGGAGGGCACTCAGCCCCTTCCAGGACGTGCTCAATACCTCACTGGATCAGGCTATATAAGAGCAGCGGTGTCCTAAGGCCAAAATGTGGACCAAGTATCTTGGGGAATGTGTATTGCTGCTAACAAACTAATGTGAGTCTGTAGTAGAACCTCATAGTAAATGGAAATGAATTTGCTAACTGGAGCTATTCGGCCAAAATTCACACACACCCCAATATTCAGCTTCCAGCAAATACTGTGGAGCTCACCAGTTCCTGCAGCCCTTGACAGCATGTGGCTGCACGTTCCAAGATGTGTAATTACTCATTTGGCAAGTTAGCAATAATACCAGTGTCCATTTTCAGGGGCCGTCGTCATTAACAGGGCAGTTGTTAGCATGCAGACCAGTGGTTTGTCTTTCTTTGTGAATGATGCCACTTGGTTTTCTTCAAAGTTTTCTTCCCTGCCTCTAAAGCAAACTGGCAAGCTTCTGTAAGGTCCACACTGATAACTTTGTTCATGTTCAAAACATCTCCTTCCCCTGTGGCTATCACCCACTTCCACCGGAAACCCAACTAGCTTTTCGGTGTGATCTCCAAAAAACAGTTAATGAATCTGCACTAGTCCTCTCTGAAGTAATGGTGTATCATCAGCTCCATTTCCATGGGCGGATAGAGGCACAGAGAGTTTCAATGACTTGCCCAAGCATATAGAGAGTTAGAGGTGGAAGCAGGATTAGAACTCAGGAGTATGTGGGTAGTTGGTTTACAGAAAAGATAAATAGCTTACTACTGCTGGCTAGCTATGGAAAATCTCTTCTAGCTCAAATGACAGAGGTTTGTGTTTTTGGAGATGAAGTATCAAGATTTTAGTCCCACTCACTGCATAAGAACATAAGAACGGCTGTACTGGATCAGACCAAAGGTCCATCTAGCCCAGTATCCTGTCTACTGACAGCGGCCAATGCCAGGTGCCCCAGAGAGAGTGAACCTAACAGGTAATGCTCAAGTGATCTCTCTCCTGCCATCCATCTCCACCCTCTGACAAACAGAGTCTAGGGACACCATTCCTTACCCATCCTGGCTAATAGCCATTAACGGACTTAACCTCCAGGTGAGTTGTAATTTTATCTGCAGTCTGTGACATACAGATGAATTACATAGTTACTATGTTGAGCTCAGGCCACTAAATCGTACTGAAGATCCTAGTCACCTTGGTCAAAGGAGAAGCCCAGGGATGGCAAGCTGAGTTTATGGGAAGTAGCTGAATGATCAAAGGGCAATACTACACACTCCTTGTGTTTGCCCTTTCTGTTCAGAAGACACTCCAAGATGATTGTCACCTTCCTCCAAGCCTCTGAATATTCCCCAGTAGAGTGTGACATCCACATTTACTTCATTTCCAAGAATGTCTATCTACCCGTTTTATTTTGTTGATGAAAAATTTCACAAGTTACTGAGATGTGACTTTATTCAGTGCAGTTTCCATGTGTCCTATTCAACAATTTTTCCTCTCTTCAGTTAAAACCTACAGAAAGGAAAATTCATCTGAGACTTTGTATTGAAAGAAGAAATTTAACTATCCCCAGTTTGGACAAAATGAATAAGAGGGATGACAGACATCCTAGATTTCAGGCCATGCTACCCCTCCTCCCTGACGGCTTGATCCTGCTCCCACTGAAGTCAATGGTAAAACTCCCATTGATTTGAATGGTGCAGAATCTTGCCTCCAGTGCCCACCTTCAAAGGGTAGCCAGTGGAACCACTTCTTGTTTTGATACGGGAGCCTCTGGACAAATACCTGCTCATCTGTTAATGCGAGTTCTTTAGCCCGATCTGCAGATTAAATGTAGTCGATTCAATAATCTAGTGCAGATTATTAACTGGTGGGTCCAGTTTATGGAGGGCGATGGGTTTTGTTTGTTTTTTCCCCACTGATTTTGGAGAGACTCTGACTTGGCCTTAATAGGTCTGAACGTTTCCTCTGGTGATCGGGAAGACCTGTATGCCGATTGCCATCTCCGTGCGCCTCTGGGGGAGGGTCAAACAGACCTTTAGGGGTTAAGATTTAATGCCCACTCTGTTCCAAGAATCTGTTACTCTGAGACAATGTGTGTGCATTTTTGTCCCTTTTTTTTTTTTTTTTTTTTTTTGGGAGGAATAGCTATGAGGCATGAGGCTTGTTGTAGTTGGAACTGTCCCTAAATAAACAGCTGAGCTTAAAAATACTTCTTTTTTGTCCGGAATTTTAAAAAAATCGTAGTTAATGTACAAAAGAAGACTATTCTGGTGCCAATCACTGTATTCTGAGCTGAAAACAGGAAGCTGCACTGGGTGTCTGTCCCCAGCACTTTGACCATTCTGCTTGGACATTAAAGGCCTCGTCTGAGGATGTGCTCTGTGCCGTGAATTGGGTAGATCTTATTTTTTCCCCACAATGTGGAAGGCTGCCCATCACAGATAAGTCTGTATCCTGCCTGTCTGCTTCCTGATGTGTCCCAAACTTAATCAGTTTCACTGGATTAAAGCACTAACCTCTCCCTGAACAGGTAACCACAATCCTTCCGTGAACTACAATATTAGCAATGTTAGCAGCTTCCGAGAAGGTTTCTTTACTACCTGCCTTGCTTTGTACTTTCCCTTACCTCTGAACCCAGTGAGAAATGGGAACACTGGACGCTGAGAGCTGAATTTTCTGCTGTTGGGAGCTGTGCTCGGGGAGCCGTGCTAAAGATGGCTTTCCATCCTCACCCCAACACTTTAGCCCCTGTACGATGGAAACGAGACTCAGGGGCTGCTGTGGGTTGCAAAGTCTGGTTAAAGCTGGGGCTCACTGGAAAGCAGCAGTGGTCTTGCCAGACCTCTTTCTTCAGACACATCCCCTACACCAGGGTCAGAGAGCGTGCATGTGCCATTCAGAGACTGTCCTGTTCCGGGGCAAACCTGTCAGCTGGCTAAGGTGGAGTTTTCCTCCTGCCAACAGCACAAAACAGATAGAAAAAGGGGCAAGGTTTGGCTTAAAAATTCCAGTGCCTACACTGATGGTTTTGTAGGGGGAAGGGAACTTGGATTGCCTGGATTATTACTTTGGTTTCCTTCAGGGTTCAGCTCAGGGTCTTTGGGCATCTGTATCAAAACCTCCAGAGAGACTCCATCTCCCATTCCCAACTGCTGCCCCTGCAGCAGTTTTGCTGTTCCAGATTTGTATTTGATTTTGGCATCTGTATTAATTATTTGATGTCACTCTTGCTCACAGTCAGCAGCTGCGCTGCTTCAGGATCCCTTCCAGGTTGAGCAGTTAAAATTAGACACAACTTCAAACTGAAAAGCAACTCCATTAGTTAACACAGGACAAGGAGCAAGCAACTAGCAATCGAGAGAAGCACCAAGGCAAAACTATCGTTATACGTGCAACTGGTACCAGGAGGTGAGATGAACCCTACTGTACAAAGGAATCTGGGTCCGATCCAGCCAAAGGGAATGTCAGGAAATGGCAGATGGAGTCTGCAGTCTCCCTTGTGTTAGGGAGGAGATCAGACTCAGATGTAAGTAAAATAAAGGGGATTTTTTGTTGAGGCTACTAGACACAGTTAGAGTCTAGGTTCTCTCTGAAGCTTAAGAGGTTAAACCTAGGAGGAGGGATAGCTCAGTGGTTTGAGCATTGGCCTACTAAACCCAGGGTTGTGAGTTCAATCCTTGAGGGGGCCATTTAGGGATCTGGGGCAAAAATCTGTCTGGGGATTGGTCCTGCTTTGAGCAGGGGGCTGGACTAGATACCTCCTGAGGTCCCTTCCAACCCTGATAGTCTATGATTCTATAGTGAGTACTGCCTACTGCTGCCACACGTGGTCTCCTTAAATCCTGGCCTGGTTTATACAGCAATGGAGTGCACAACAGGGCCTGGTAAGAGCAGTAGCTCCTATCCAAGTGCCTTCTGCCTTCCACCTAATTTGGTGCCTGATAAATAAAATGAAAAGAAGAGTCCACTGCAAATAATTCAGGGGGAAGTGTCAACTATCCTAAAGCCCGGTGCTTTTAGATTCTTCATAAATTGTGTTTTGGCTTAGTCCTGATCCAGTGAGGACTTTCACAGTGTCCACATGGAGCTCGTTGTGGGGTCAGATCATGCAACTGTGGACCATGCCCTCACATTTGTGTATATAAGTGTAGCACAATTGGCCTTGATCCTGACTGATGCCTAGCAGAGTAGACTGGAGGGTGAAACAGGCTGTTGGGAAAGAAATATCCATTAAAAAAACACCAGGTTATCATCACAAGTGTCTCTCAGGAGAAGGGATTATTGCTTGGCCAAATGTGATTGCATTCAGTGTCACTTCCGGCTTCCTCCCCTGCCTTACTTTGCACACATCCAGTCTTTGCCACCCTTCTGGCTTTGGAAACATTGCTTCCAAAGTTGGTGAAACTTCAGCCGTGGGTCTTACAAAGAACTGCTGTCTTATTCCACTAGGAATTGAAGTCCCTGGCATAATCAGATTTGGTGGTTGGAGTCCTTTATTTTAGAATGCAATAAAATTGCCCGAAAGGAGTGGACGTATGAATGGACAGGAACTGTGCTGAAGGGGACATATGGCGCTGATAAGGATGGGGAAAAGAAAGCATGGATGTATTTGTTACAGCTTAGAGTATCTAGTATTGTCCTGACCATTGTGAAATATAGGGGCCACATCTCCTCTTTCTGATTCTGAGTCCATATAATTCCATTGACTGAGTGGAGTTATGCCTGATGCGCGCCACGGAGGGACAACAGTCAAGCCCATCATTTTTCACAAGTAGTGAGGGAAGTCCCAGGAAGACCTGACCCAGAACATTACCCAAGTGCGGTATGAAAACGGTGGCTCTGATTCTCAGATGTGCTGAGCACCCAAAGCCCCATCTGACGTCAACAGGAGTTGCTGGAGTTGCAGCTACTCAGCACCACTGAAAATCAGGCCCTGTGGTTTCCCTTCAGTCACCCATGCACGGTTAGTTTGGGGACTGGCTAGCACCTTGATTCTGACGTGCACCCCTTCTGCATCTACAAAGTTCGGAAAGAGTTAGTTAAGATCAGCCTCTTGGGATTCACTCCTATGCGAGAGTATTTATGTGATGAGCTTTGGAAGCCTCTTGAAATTAAAAGCCACGAGGTTGGAAACTTTCCAGTATTTATTCCCCCCATAAAAGGACATCTTTAAATGTTTCAGAATGATTTGCTAGTGGCAAGAACACATTCCCTTAAAAAGCAAAATGCAGTTGTAAAACCACTTTTCCTCCCTCATTTTTCAAAGCTTACATCATTGACTGAACACCTGATCTTCTATTGGCTCACATAAGTAATGCCATTCAGCCAGTGTTACCGACAGGTAATAAAGGGCAGAGCACACTGACTCATTGGGACTGGAATTGGAGATGGGACACACACACACACCACATTGCTGTTTGCTAATCATCTGGGCAGTCTCCATTTAATTCAGACATCTCTGTCTCTCCATTCTGTTCCTCCCTTGGGTTTTGCAGACTCCGAGCAGACAGATTTATTGGGGTCTTAAACATAATCAGGAACAAATTAGCCTCTGTAAGAATCACACACTGGCCTGGATCACAGCTATTCGAAGGCAGCTTCCTCTCCATGTGAATATGAATTAAGTCATCTGATTGGAGCAGGTCTTGAGTATTCTTTTATCCCAAACACATGATGTTATCAGAGGCCCATTACATTTATCATCGCATTAGGAGGGAACATTTGGAAACAGTACAGGAGAACATTGGTTATCTAAATTCTGTGCTTACTCCAGTGCCTATAGTGAAAAATCAATCTGTTTGTGGAGATTGTGTCTAAATGTGTATGTGTAGGATGACTGTGTGGATGGAGAGTGTGTCTCTGTCAGTGGGGCTATCCCTGCATGGGGGTTGTGTGTATGTATGAGTATCGGTGGGGTATGTGAGTGCATTTGCGTGTACATGTGTTTGTCAATAAATGTGTGTCTCAGTCAGTGTGTGTCAGTGAGCCAGCTGCCTCAGTGTGTCTGTACTTGCCATGTGTCTGTCTATAAAGGAAAGTCATTTTTTAAAAATTTGGCCGTCTTTAGTTGCTTGCACTTTTTAAGGAAATCAGTCTCTTTATAAGAGAACATAAAACCTTTTTTCCAAAGAATAAGTGGTGTTTTATTTTTGGTTATTTACCACCATCTTTCCAGACCTGAATATTTCTTGGCGATATCTGTTCAGATCCTCCCCTAATCTGAGATGTAGTTTTCTGAAGACTGTACGCAGCTTTGTCCACTTGATACCAGAGTTACCCAGGCATTTCAGAGAGATGTCGAAAAGCATTAGTGCATATGTGAAGGAAAGATAACTAGGAAAAGAGATGAAGAGGGATGAAGTGGTGGAGTTCCTCTTTAGGTGGCTCTAAGCTCCATTCCAGGTTGGCCACAGATGTCAGGAGCAAGGGAATGCAGCATGCAAGCGTTCATTGACTTCTTGTTACCTTCCACTCTTTTGACCAGGCCTGATATTAAGGGATTAGAATCTTACGTTGGGGTGGGTGGGGGGAGGGGAGGAGAAACTCATTACATAATTGAATTATAATAAACTGATTTATTCTGGCTCGTGCAATGGTATTTCACTGTGTAAACTATGAGGAAAAATAAACGGGATTTAGTATTTTGGAAGTGACTCAGAATTGAGTGACTATTGAATTTTCTGACACCTATCTCCAGAAAGTCCGATGCTACCGACACAATTCTCATCGGGCTTCACTGCCATCATTCCAACTAGCAGCTCATGCCAGTTTCCTACCATTTTTGCAGTAACTTCTTTACCAGACAAAAATACAACAGCATGTTGGGACTGGATGCTTGGCAATGATAACATGGGATACTGATAGGTCAGAGATTTAATTCTCAGTGAGGCCTTCAGTGACTGAAAGTCATTACTGGTCTGAGGTCTGTTTAAAAGGAGAGGGTTGGTCTCAGTTCAGTTCCTACTGGGTGAGCGTCACAGACGCAACCTCAGAAATCTGGCACTAATGGGCATCTTTGTTGGCGGTCTCATTAGAGAAGCCACAGAATAAATGAATAAAGAGATTTAAGTCCCCTCTTGCTTCTGATCCTTCCAGGTCAAGTCGAAGTCACATTGGTTGGGGCGGTATGTGTGTGTGGCAAGTTTACCCTCCCACTGCCCACGCTGTATCTGAATAAACAGATACATTTGGCCTTTAGTTTCTCCCTAGGGCTGTTCGTTTGGCAGCGTTGACCATCACTGAATTCAGTTGTTGTCGTTTTGCAAGTGTCATTTAAGAACAAAAAAGGGAAACATTGTGGACCCAATTCTCTGTTGGCTTAACTCCATCAAAGTCAATGAAGTTCTGCCAGCTAAGAATTTGGCCCTGTAAGTGCATTGTCTATCTCAGCACTATGCTTTAGTAAGATTCTTTTAAAATGGATACAGGTAAAAATATGCAGGGAAAACACGGGCTAGGAAGTATCCTGGGGACTTCCATATGGCAGAAGAGCTGCATTCTTTATTTGTTCTGCTTTCTTAAAATCACCTCAGCTTGTGCTGCTAAATGACCACTGCCGTTACTGCACATGGACCTGGATGGGGGATGCATTACCACTTCCTTTGCCTGGCCTATTGTGATCCAAGCAACTGGGGACACAGATGAGTGTGGGAAGCCCTTAGTAATTACTCCTCTTTGATTTCTCACTGCAGACGAGCCCAGCAGGTGCTACTTCCATGACGGTGACGGTGTATGTGAGGAGTTTGAGCAAATGACCAGCATCAAAGACTGTGGGGTTTATACCCCCAAAGGCTTCCTGGACCAGTGGGCTTCCAACGTGTCAGTCTCTCATCATAGTGACCAGGAGTGCCCAGGCTGGGTGGTCATTGGTCAGCCAGCAGCAACTCAGGTAAGGAAGACCCAAGCTCTCTTCACCTGCTATAAAGCTAAGTCCAACAATGCAAAACTTCCATCCATAGAGCCACCCAGTTAACTTGCAGCTTGGATAAAGAAAGCTACTGATGCTAGCTGTCTTCAGTATGAGTCTGCCAAGCAGCAATGAGCTCCAGATTCTGCCTCTAATGACCGGGTAGGAATTGGCTCAAACTATTGGTCTCTCTGCTCCTGAATCCTGTCTTATAGTGCCCAATACCTGCTGCTTCAGAGGAAGAACTCTGCAAGAGGCAATTATAAGATAACCTGCCCCCAAGGAAGGTTTCCTCCTAAAGCCCATTAGTTACAGTTACCTTATATACCAAAGCTTGAAGATTGATATCCCTTCCAAAGCGTTTGTTTATTCATATCTATTGCTTGTAAGGCTGGATATTCCTGTTATCTGTATTGATATTGAATCCTTTTTGGAATCTCTTGGCTTTGAGGCTATCTTGTGGCAATGAGTTCCAAAGGCTAACTGTGTGTTGTATGAAGGAATATTTTCTTCTAACAGTTTTGAATTTCTCACTTTTCAGTATCATTGAATGTCCCCTCATTTGTGTATTCTGAGAAAGGGTGAACAGCAGGGATCGATCGACCTGCTCTGTACCACTCATTACTTTGTATACTTTTGTCATGAGTTGTCTCTTCTCTAAAGTAAACAGTCCCCGCTACCTTTTTCCCTGGTCGAACTAGCCATGGTTATCTAGAATGGGTCATGGGAGGGCAGTGTAGAGAGAAGTTCAATGTCAACATATAGAGCAAAAGATTTAACTGTGAATTATACATTCTAAACACTTCCAAGAGGCCTGCAAGGGAGAACAACGGTATATGGACCACTTGGTCCAGTTTATATTGTACATGAATCCGTAACCAGTTAGTGACAAAGTCCACTCCAAAAACACAAAGTGCCGTTAGCATTGGGTTAGTACCATGGCAGTGTCACCTTTACTAGCAGCTTAGGATTGCACGTGGTTGCCTTGTGGTTACCTGTTTGGTATGTTCTTTTCTTTTTGCTGTGCACGGGTGCCACTGCTCCTCCTCCCTCTCCGTTCTCTGTGCATTAAAACATTCCAAAACGCATGGTCTAATATGCTTCTGGCGCTGCTCGGTGTGCATGTGCTCCGGGCACTCTCCCCCAGCTGAGGCACTATGGGACAGCAGATCTGTTTTCATAGTGTACTAATACAAATACTGGTAGGCAGTGAAGTAAGTGACATACGGTCATGCTTTGGGGAAAAAACCCCTGCTGTGTGGCCACAAGTCAGGCATATTTGTTGTACCCAGTTGAGGTTGTCACAGCCTCATTACAAAAATGTACATACGGGACACCGTTGCATCACACAGGCTCAATGCATGTGAACATGTCTCCCCCTTGTGGCTGGCCACAGTGCTCATAAGAGCTGACACTCCCAGATAAAGGATATTCCTTTAGCTCGACAGGTAGGCCCTTGTACTTTTGGTGCTCAAGGGCCCAGGGCGTGTCACCATTAACAACCATGGAGTCTGTATGTATGTGGCCGTGTTCCCATTGCACTAGTGCATTAAGTTCATTGACCTTCTGAAGTTAAAGACATATGTGTATGGAGCCATTGTTTTCCACATGACCAAGGCAGCTTCATAACTTGCAGAACAGCTCATTACATATCACTGTGGAACATTTAGACCAGGCAACGAGGAGTCTGGTGACACCTTAAAGACTAACAGATTTATTTGGGCATAAGCTTTCATGGGTAAAAAGCCCACTTCTTCAGATGCATCTGAAGATGCATCATACCCATGAAAGCTTATGCCCAAATAAATCTGTTAGTCTTTAAGGTGCCACCGGACTCCTCGTTGTTTTTGTGGATACAGACTTACATGGCTACCCCCTGATACTTAGACCAGGCAGTACGCCATCAGCATCTTAACAAGAAGCCCTGACAGGGTGAAAAGTAACCTAAGACCTCCCTCTAATCACTGCATGTGACAATCAGTGAAGCGCTAACTCCTCCAGCTTCATTATCTGCCCAAAGCACCCAGGCCTGTGACTTTTTTTTTCTACTGAGATTACTGGTGGAAGGGATGCCTTCCCCCATCAGAATATTATTCAGAGTTGAGTGTGTGTGTGTGTATTTTCAGTTATAGTTTTTCATGGTGTTGTAGTCTTTGGCTTGAAAATAAAGAGGCATTTGTGCTGGCTTTTCCCATCTGAATCCCCTGAAATGAGTGTGGCACATGATAATACACAAAATACATAAGCTCACTGTTTGCTAACTATCCATGCTTTCAGGAATTAAAATGACACTATCAAGGTGCTTTAAAAACATTTTAAGTACTTTCTTTTTAAAGTCACTTAGGGGGTTTTCCCCCCTCATCTTTGGATTTTTGAAATTGTTTTCTCACCACAACTTGATTTCTGTCAGAGGTTGCTCACAAGCAGTAGGTTGCTCACATTTGTTAGTTACTATCATGTTATTCATAAGTCTTGGGCTCAGTGCCTTTACTTGATATTGTAGAGTGGCTTCTGAGTATTGGCCTGATCACATTTGCTAGCTATTCTGGGTTTGTTTACAAGCAATGGACTAAACCCAGTTGCTTGGTATGGTAGGGTTGGTTGTTCATGAGAACTGTATTGCACACGTTTGTTTGTTATTCTAAGATTACCCATGAGTACTGGATTGCACTTGTTTTGTTATTGTAGGGTTAGTCATGAGTACTAGATTGATGAATGTTGAAATACTAAGAAAAAAAGAGAAGCTACAATATCCAATCTGTTTTTGGATATCCAATGTCCAAAATGCTTGTAAAGAATGACACAATCTTGGCACAAAGGTATAAATTTGAAAAATGGAGAGGCCAAACCTCCCCTCACCTTTTAAGTAGTCACACTTTCCACCGAGGTGAAAACGATAGACCAGCCACTTCTACTTTCCTGGCAGCCACTGTTCAGAGCTGATTAAGAAATATTCTCAGAACTAATAGTGTCACATTTAAAGCCAAATTGGCCCAGTCGGAAACATTGCACAAATGCCAAGCTACTTGTACCTACGCAATATTTTCTTGATTTCTAAATTCTCATCCTCTGATGATTTCTAACTTTCTCGTCCTCTGATGCAGGGACAACCAGTTATCTGTTACTGATGGACAAGGAGTTTTTGGGCAAGCTCCACATTGTTGGGCAATTCTTCAACCTACACATTTTCAGTAGGTTTTTAAGGATCTTCTCTTTTCCATAAATGCTTTGAGAATCATTATCAGGGCACATGCCTTGTGCATGTGGTGTTTCCTTGGAACTTTTCTTGTGCTGGAGGTTGCTGAGGCTGGTGTAATGCTTTACAGGACTTGGGCTAGTGTAGGTCGGTGCAACGTCATTAACATCAGTGGAGCTAAGTCGATGTACAGCAGCTGAAGATAGGACCCCATGTCTGCATTAGCTCTGTTTCTTACAATTCCTTATTGCTGTCACTGTAGGTGACGCTCAAGTGGGAGTGCTGGCATGGCCACTGGTTCTTTAACCACTGTGCCATAGAGACCTACTTTGAGAAGGCTAGAACTTTTTCCATATTGGAAGCCCTCTTCCCATTTAGCTGGCACCTCGCCAGGTCCCTTTTAGAAATATGGGATGGCAGGATTAAAGCGTCCCCCGACCCCCACACTAGTAACCCCGGCATTAGACGACACAGTGGTTAACATGTCAGCTCACCCAGGCTACACTAGGACCACCATGAGTGAAGCTGCACCAGTGGAGAGTTTTAAGGAAGGGAGCCTGCTGTGGACTAGACAGAGTGCGAATGGGAGGCCGCATTGCTTTCCATTGGGATTTGAGGAGGCAGGTTTGGCTAGAAGGCTACGTACTCGGTCAGCGTTCTCATTGTGCATGTGCTTCCCTTATTTTCCAACAGCACCATTAGCACTGGAGGAGGGTTTTGTTTGTTTGTTTTTAGAGCAGGTTGTATCAAACCGCGCTCTTGTGTTTCGGGGTTGTTGTTTTGTTTTTGTTGTTGTTTTTTACAGCAAGCTTTCGGCACCGCTTTGCCTTTGCTATTATCCTTTACGGGAAGTCCACGCAAACACTAACAGGCTGGTTTCAGGAAGGATTGTTTACCTTGGAGATCTTCTGAAGGGAAATCCACTGTTTTATGAGCGAAAAGCAGATGGAGCGTTCGCGTGTGTGGAGTGACCACAGGGGGCCTGGGAGGCCATTTCGCCTCACCTCTGGTTGGCATCGCTCCCACTTGTGGATGGCTAACTCTTTTGTGGTTTAATTCCCATTGAGCCGTTAAGTGGTTTTAATAAAGGAATAAAAAGAGAATCTTTGGATAGCTCACTATTGCACTTACAGCGAGCCCTGCTTGTGATTATCCCACTTATATCAACATGGCGTGCAGGACCCAGAAGCTGATGTTTGCATTGGCGACCTACAGTGCCAGCCCCTAAATAGCTTAGCAGGCCTTGATTGCATTTCCTCCCAATTGTGCAGAAGCTGATTACAGCAAGTCACCGTGTAAATATTCAGCTTATGCTTGCTGCTGGTACCTGTGTTGTCCCCTGGATAGAAAGGAAGCAGGGCTCAGTTGTAACTAATCTAAAGGAGATTTTGTATTGAGTCTGCTGGACACAGAGAGACCCTGTGGTTCTTTCTGGCTCTTAAGCTCCCAGACTGACTAATATACCCTGTGCTGCCTAGGGCCACCACACAGGGACTGCCATTGGAGTAAGAAGTCATGGAAGGGGACTGTTGTTCTGTTGTTACTTCTGTGCCCTCTCTCTCAGTTCTTACGCTTGCACACACCCATGCACATAAGCAATAAGCACATCGCTCTACCTGCTGCAAAAGGCCTTCTAGAATGACAGAACCGCTGACCTGCTGATGTTCTGTGCACTGGGAGAGAGAGAGCCCCCTGCATAAAGGAAATAACAGCGCAGCAAAACGGGGACCTGGGGGGGGGGGGGGGGGGGGGGAGGACAAGGCGAAAAGAAGAAAAGAGGGAGGGAGAGGGGGGGGGGGGGGGGGGGGGGGGGGGAGTAGAGCAAATACGGTAATGACTTTGACAAGGATGAAGAATCCACTCCCAGGTTTCTGCCACATAGTTTTATTTCAACGAATAAATATAGCTCAGAAGAGAATTCCCCGAAGATCTGGCGATGCCAATAAATATAATCATCCTGGATGGGGGTGGGGAAAAGAGGAAACCCACCACTTCCTTTGAGGTGACCTGCTTGAGACAAGGGACGGTCTCTGTCTCTTGGCTCTGCGAGTGGCCCTGTCCGAACTTCCCCATGAGAAGCCACGTGCTCCTGCTCTTCAGCGGTGACATTTCTGTTGTGCTTGGATTGAGAAACAATCCCCAGTTTTAATAAGATGATTTGCTTTGCAAATGGCTTGGTTATTGATAGCACATCCAGGCTTTGAACTGCTGGACTCTTGGTTGACAGCAGAATCCCACTAAGGGTACGTCTACACTGGAATAAAAGACCCATGGCACAGCCGTGGCTGGCCCAGGTCAGCTGACTCAGGCTCGTGGGGCACGGGCTGCACGGCTAAAAATCTGTGGAGACAGTCGGGCTCAGGCTGAAGCCTGGACTCTGGGACTCTCCCCCATCGCAGGCTCCCAGGGAACCCGAACACCTATACGGCAGTTTTACAGCCCAAACCCAAGTCAGCTGAGCTGGGCCAGCCGCTGGTGATTAATTGTGGTGCAGATATACCCTAAGAGGAACCATTAGTGGTGGAACCATGAGTGAGCAGAGGCCGGTTCTGGAAAACGATGAGCTGGGTCCTCGTTGCTTTCTGTTGCAAAAGGACTGTAGGTTTCTCTTTCAAGCCTATGCTCTGCTCATGTAGATGGATTTCTAGTAGTGATCCTCCGGTTCATATAAGTCCTCAAAATCAGAATGCTTATCCAGACCTTGGCCCAGAGTCTACTGACCAGATAACTGGGTCCCTGGCCTAAAGGCTGTTTTGTCTTATGCCATCTGCCAGTGGCTAGTCCAGCAGCTCAGCCTGACTTAACATAGCAGCATTGGGGCCACACCCCTTGTTTCACCAGCCGTGCGCCTGCACCAGAGCCAAGAAAGGTCTGATGCAGGAGCTACTACAGTGGCCATATGCCACCCAAGCTTCCGTCATGCCAAGGGAATCCTCAGTTGGCCACTGACAGCAGGTTTGAGTCTGCCAAAGAGCTGGCCGCTTGCCACTGTGCCGAACTGGGCTGGAAATCTCAAAAGAGTGGTCTTTCCCCGGAGACTTCTGGCACGTCCACTCCATGGCTTAATAGTGGCACTTAGCGCATCATCTGAAGATCTCAATCGCTTTACAAATATGAATTAATTTAGCCTCATCACAGCCCCACTCTGAGCTAGGGGGTTTCAGATGGGGAAATTGAGGCATAGAGAGTGAAGTCACTTGTTGAAGGTTACCCAGCAGGTACACAGTAGTGGAACCCAGGCCTCCTGAGTCCTAGTTGGTACCCTGGCCATTGGGCCACACTGGCTAGGATTAGACTGTCCTGCTTCCCAGAACTAGGAAATTCAGAGGCCCTCATAAATGAAAGACATAATCCTGGTATTTTCAAATCTTAAAGGTTGGTTCAAATTCGTGGGGGTCTGTTCTTATCACCTCTCTCTTATCACCTTTTCAGCTCTTTTGCTATTGGTGATCTTTTTTTTTTCATCGATCTGCTGCAGTCCAACAAGTGCATCGTCGGCCACCTAGTATTGTTGATCTTCTGTCCCCTGTGCCATGCTGGAGATGGGTCACCTGGGAGGCTGGAAGGATGTCCCTCAATAGCGACACCATTCCTCCTGTGCATAACTCAGATCGGTGTTTTGAGGAAATCTACAGTTCAAAGTAAAATGGAATGAGAAGTAGGATTTCCATGTGTGCTGTCCGGCATGAAAAGGCTGTATTGTACAGAGAAGGTTGGAAAAGACAGTTAGCTTAATGGGCAACCAGAGATTAGATAGTAAAATAGGTAGAATGCTAATCACTTGCCTGCATTCCCTGTTAGAACAATGGTCTCTCTCCGACCCACTTCCTTCAGCATTTTTTTCATCCTTGCAGTAGTAAACCATCAGCCCGCATGGTGAATGTAGTAGCCTCAGGCCAATTCGCGAGAGGAGGACAGCGAGAAAACATAGTGAGATGTCAGAGGAAATTCCAAGCTATGTTACCAAACACTGGAGGGGTTTCCCCCCCACCCCCTCACCCTTTGGTTTTCAGAATAATTTTTCAAGAGCACATGTGCAAGTCATCTAAAGGGAACAGAACAGTGAGGACCAGGGGCTGGTACACTGTGTTCCCTTTGTGTACTGTTCAGAAAATAGATAAAAGAAACAAAGGATGATGCAGTGAGCAAAGCCACCATCAGGACTCACAGAGAGGTTTGATCTGACCTTTTTCAGAAATGAAGATCAAACTGAACGTCCTCAGGTACTGGAAACTGCTCCTGCCTGCCTAGGACCTGGAGGCATTTACCACTAGCAAAACACGATCAGGAGTCCATAACATTGGTACTAAATTAAGGCCAGAACTTGAGGGAAGGAAGGTAGGTAGGTAGCTTTTCTCTAACAAAAAGCCTCATCTGCATTTTCAGGGAACCAGTACAGTACATCATTCTATCATCCTGTCTGTTATACACAGAGAGAACAAGCCTGGTTGGCACCCCCATCTCATCAGTGAGATGGAAAGTGGGTACCTGGTACAATCAGAGTGCTCATTAGCATAAACTCTTGTGAATGGAGACATCTCCCCTCCTTTGCTCTTGCCACTCCACCTGCCGGTCTCTCCATCTGCGGCTGCTGTGCCCTTGTGATTCACAGCATGTACACCAGTAAACGTGGGGTAGCTCCCTACCTCCCATCTGGATTGTTTGTTTCAGGTCCCTCTCTGTTCCGAGTAGAACGATCGTGCATAAATGCATCACCACATTCGCATTGTTCATGCATGAAGGGATCACAGCATTTCTCTTCCCACCCCCTCCCCAACCCTCCTCTGACTCCCCACCATGCAGCTTCACTGTAGTTTGCATAATTTCCCTTTGCAGCAGGAAATAAAACCTGCTTAAAGCACTGCCAGTCAATCAAGCTAGGTTAAAAATATGCTTGTAGATTAGTTTTGATTGAATTTAAAAATAATAATAAGAGGAAGAAGATGAAGAGGGGTGCAGGAGCAAAGCCAGCATGGCCTTTACTATGTAATTTGATTTCATGTTCTGCACAAGAAAACATGTGAAATATGTAAACAGAGCTCTCCAAGATTGTAATGTAGCTACAAAGCCACAGATACACAGACATGCAGGGTGCTATTCTTCAGCAGAACGGAATGCCATCCTCAAAACCACACGCTCATTTCTTTAAGCCTGAAAGTAAACTTTCTCATGCCAGCAGTGGAGAATTTATGTTCTTCTTTTCAATGAAGGCTTGTCTGGGCTGCTTGTCCAGAGCATTGTAGGCATTTAGGCCTACCTTGTCAGAAAGGGCCACCATCTCTGGGTATCGCTCAATTTTTGGGTGTCCAACTTGAGGCACCTTAACGAAGCATGATTTTCAGGGGATGGGTGCTCACTCTGCCAGTGTCTGAAAGTCAAGCCACTTGAAGAGGTGTCAGGCACCCAAGATCACTTGCTGGATTTGAAAATGTGAGACCTTGGGGCCAGATCCTCAGCTGGTATAAACTGGCCTATTACCATTGGCCACTGGTTCCTCAACTCAGGGACCTAATATTGAGGAATCCAAAATTAGTGACCATGTTTGAAAAGGTTGCCCTTAAGGCCTGATTTTCCCTGTTCCCTTTGAAGTCACTTCAGTGGGAGTGCTGGATGCTCAGCAGCTCCAAAAAGCAGGCTTAATTCTCCACTCAGACAAATGGGTGCAAAGCCCATGGGTATCAGTGGAAGCTGTGCAATATATCTGATACCACACCTAGGCCCTCAGGACCCAGTTTTCAATCATGGATGCCTAAGGGCCATGTTGTGAACTTCTGACTCAGTGCTGGTGTTATTGACACGAGCAGTCCCACTGGCTGTGTGTGTGAGTATGGGATGGTAGCACACATTTCCGCAGAGCATTTTGGTCTCCTTCCCAGCTGATTTCACTCGGATTGCTTGGATTGCTCACTAATGTGAGTAAGGGGTTCCCAGCATGGCTCTAAGTTATTATAACGCTTTGCAGAGGTGACTTCACTATCACTTGTTAATTAATCCTTACATCACTCCTTTGAGGCAGAGCAATCATGAGAAAATTAAGTCCCAGAGTAGAGGCGACATGTTCACAGTCATGCAGTGAGGCTGAGCCAGGAATTTTAAACTTGCATGTCCTGATTCCCAGTGGCATGCTTGAACTGTGGCCATAAAGAATGTATGCTTGTGAGCAAGCAGGTAATTACACATACAAAGCTGGTGATCACCTACTTTCCATGCACCCATATATATTTGTGCATACAGTGAGCTGACTGCCCCTGCACATTTCTTATGAACTCAACTTGCACATCTAGGGGTTAAAGATGTGGCCTTTGTTTCCAATATAAATGAAACTTGTGTGAAGCTTTAACTGTGCGTGTGTTTTAATGCAGGCCCTTGAAGTCAATGAGTGGCAGATTTTCCAAGATATTTAGGTGCTTAAAGAAACGCGTGTTAGACACCTAACTCCCATTGAGTTTCATTGGGAGTTAGATGTCTAACCTGGTTTGGAGCGTTGAAAATCCCACTAGACACCTATCTGCATCTTCGGGCACTTTAATACCTTGAAAACCCAGCCTTCAGAGTCAAGTAGCTTCCTCCCTGATACAGACCTGCACTATTCCCTACCATAAACTATTGGAAAACAGTATTGGAATATGGAGTTTCTGTTCTATCCCTGGTAGTGATTTCTGAGAAAGGCTGAGCCTGCAACAGCTGTGAGCACTTCTACTCTATCTTCTGAAGGGACTACACCTGGGGGAGACTGAGACTGGAGTAGCTGTGAGCTCTCTCTCACAGACAGCGCTCCTGCTTTATTCCCTACTGTGACTTCTGTTGGGAAAGACAGGAACTGGAGTAGCTGTGAATTCCCTCACTATCCTGGGAAGTTCTAGGGGAAAATGCTCCAAACAGTCTTCTGGTTTCATTAATCAAAGGTTGAAGCTCATCAGAGCTACCAGAGCTGTTCTGCAGTCCGATAAAAGTGACGGGCTTGCCCAGACACCTGCAGCAAAATTGCGCTTGGATGCAGATGTGAACGGTTGCATGCCAAAGGAAGCAACTGGCTGCTGCTCTAGGAAGGGTCTCTTTGGATGGTCCAACTCATTTAGGGGAACTCATTTATGTGGCGGCAGTTTTGTTAGTCAGCAGTTTTAGTCCGACCGCCAAAGAAGCCCTGGGAAGCGTGTGTGCTCTTTCTAGTTTACACCCCACAAGCCATCCTTTCAGATGTTAAGAAAAACAAGCCACAAGACCGTTTAATTTCAATTTGTGCCTGCTGACATATGGCTGGATAGTTGAGATGAGGCCAAAGTACTTTGATTGTTGATTGTTGAAGTACAAATGTATTACACACACACACACACACACACACACACCACTGCTGCCAGCCAGAGTATCTCTTCTCTATGTATTTTCTCCCTAGATGTTGTAGCCAATTGAAGTCTGATGACAGGCCAGAGCAAATGTGTCTCTCTTTCCTGATACCCTTTAAAATTTGAGGCATATTTTAAGTTCTCACATACTCAGGGAAGGCAACTGGGCGTTTGCCTCCTTTCCTGCTTGAGTATTGGAGAGAGTTGTGCAGTTTAGAGAGAGAGGAGACAGAAAGAGGGAGAGGGAGGTTGATGCCCTCACTTATTCTTGCCTGTGGACGCGCTGTGTGTTGGGGGTTGTATGTCGTTTATACAGTATATTGTCTTGGTAAATAACCCTACACACCACTGAAAAAACACGATTCTAACTCTGAAAATAAAAGGCCTGGAAACTCATCGTTTTCAGCACATGAAAAGGTTTTGTTCTTTCAACACGCAGATGTTTTTAAGTGAAAAATCACTCCTTTGACCTTTCCCGAATGGGACCGTGTGGTCAGAGCTGACATTAACCGCTGCACGACTGTTGGTTGCACCCACAGGCTAAGCTTAGCCAGAAACCTTCAGAGAACATGTGGAGCGCCTTTGCTGTCTCATTGTTACCCTCAAGCTGCCATTGATGGTTCTGTGGTTCTTTGCACTTGAGGGAAAGAGATTGATGGCCAGATAGCTATTTAGGGCCCAGAGCTGCAGCCCTTGAAGCCAATGGGAGTTCTGTTTGACTAAGCATTGCAGAATTGGGCCCTGTACTTTCACTCCATCTTAATTTTGCAACTTAATTTTGTTTTTGTTTGAAATCGTGCTCATTGTTTGGGTGGGTTCAAGTGTCTTTGTTGCCCAAGTACCTTCTTAGTCAGTATGTTCTTATTATGGACAACTAATAATCAGACTAGAGATCCTTTTGGATTAATTGTTGTTGCTGCCTGCCTTTCTAGAGCTGGATGCGTATTTTATCCATCCAAGTCAATCTTTGCTACCTCTTTGTGTGGGGATAGGGAGGGAAAGCTGTCGGGTAGGTTTTAACAGGCCTGATTCTGCTCAGACGTGCACGAGCGCCTCACCGGTGTCACTCCATCGAATCAGGACCATTGAGATCATTTTTTGCCCTTCTGTCTGCCTAAATTCATGCCACTTTTCTCTGTTGTTGACAACTTGACTTTGTAATGGGACTTGGTGCCAAATGGGTTCCTCCTTAAAAGACTCTTTGCTCTGCCCAGTGGTCGTAAAAGCCTGTCGAATTAGATTGTTTGTCTTTACAATGACACTAATACCACAACCCCCGCGAGCTATTCCACAAGTGTTTTGCTATAGGCCGTGCTAGCTCGTCCAATTTTGAGACATTTAAATTGGGAACCCAACTGTGCCAACGGTAATGTTCTGGCTAATGTCTTTTGTTTATCATTGCCTCCTCGTGGACAGGGTCTAAAATCTGCTAAAGCACTTAGCAATCTGTGATGACTTCACACTTTTGTGAGTGGTGGTGTGAAAGGTGGATGCAAGAGATACTGCTGCTGAGAATTTATTTTAGTTTTAATGGGAGTGACCTGAGGTTTTTGAAGCTAAAGGTTCAAAGGTCCTACTTTGAGCTGTATCCTACATGCTTCATGGCCTTTTTATGTATATAGCTGGCATTTGTAATCTGTTTAGACATTTGAACCAATGCCCTTTCTTAGTGGAAAACAGCCATTATTTACACTCTAGTTACAAGAACTGCCACACTAGAACAGTTCCTAACAGAGCTAGCATAGGTGATGCAACTGTTTCAATGCAACAGCTTTATTCCAAAGTACTCTGTTAAATAAACAGTAACCCTGTGATATATATAAACAGGAACACATGGCAAAATTGTGTTACACAGGATACCCCCATGCTTCAGATGAGTTCAGATGCTCTATTGCTTTGCACTTTGTGCCATCATGTACTTACACCTACACTCACTTTGCACTTGTGTAAATGATTGCATAAGGTGCAGGGTACTAGTGAATCACACTCGGGTGACTGTAGCTACCCAAGAAATTCTGGCATGTAGTATAACTGCATTTATTAAACAAGGTTATTGCAATCTTAATTTTTTTTTAGTGACTGAGTAGGTCTGAATGAAATGTTTGCAATGAATCTCTGACCCATGCAAAATCACCTGGTTTGGGGTTTTATTATAAATTCAGAACTCAAACCAGCTTTGCCAAAAGGTTCGGCAAAGATCACTCACCTCTTGTGAACACTTGGGTATGGATCCAGGCCAATTTGGGCCCGGTTCCGAGCCAATCTGGATTAAGTTATGGTTTTGTATTGTTACCAGATGAAGGTCATGGTTTCATGTGATTTTGATTTGAAATTCATTTGGTTTTAAATGAATTTGCTTTGAGTTGGGGGTACATTAGAACCAGAAAGACAAAGCAAAGCTCAGAATGTGCAGACCCAAATGGATTAAAAAAAACAAACACAAATGTTCACACAAACCTTTTGGAAGTGAAATAACCACATTTTGCATAAGGGCTGTAATTAATAACACCTTGAGTCATGTAGTAGTTTCAGACACTCTTACAGCCAGGGCCAGATCCTCAGTGGACGTAAATCAATATAGCTCCAGTGGACTTCTGTGAAGCTACACCACTTTACACCAGTGGAGGATCTGCTAATTTGACCCCTCTTTTTCATAATCTCTGCTTACATACGATACAGTTCATAATGCCATTTCCCCATAAGAACAAACACTATCATGTTGGTTGCTGTTAACATAAAGGGCACTTATCCACGTCTCAGTTACACTAGTACAAATCAGCAGTAACTCCACTGAAGCCAATGCAGTAACACCACTCTAAAAGCAATGCAAGTGAGACCAGTAACTGTGTTTCAGCATGTATAAAGATCACATTTCAATGAACCCAAAAACAAAACACCTCAATGGAAAATTGGGATTCATCACTAGGAAAACTGCTAGAATAGGGATCAAAGGGGCAATGAGCCAAGACAGCATTGAGACTATGTATTGACAGACCAATAGCACAGTAACTTTCAAGCCACAGATGCCATCGGCTGTACCAGATTCAAAAGGAAACTATTCTTGTTAAGAACTGGCTCAGCATCCTGGTGCTAGGACTTTGTACTGCTGTGCAGGAGACATAGATTTGATTCCCAGTCCTAGAGCCAAATTCAGCTCTTAGTTACATTGGTGAAATTGACAGATGAAATTTCATCTCGCTCCTGAGCCAAGAGAATCTGGGAGTAATATAGAATCAGTGTGTTCACCCAGAGGGTGGAATAGCCTCCGGTGACTTAAGCAGACTGTTGATGAGCTGCATACAGTTCTTTGGCGTGAAGGACAGTGGCCATGCCATGGATTTTTCTCACTTTGCCCCAGCTCTGTGAAAATGCGGGGGAACGTACAAGAGAAATAGGCAAGAGCAGCACAGATTTGTAATGGATTGAATAGTCTGAAAATAACCCTCAATCTTCAGCTGGAGGTTTACAAGCAAACTAGAACTGAATTTCTAAGATGGTCACATAAACTTTGCCTCGGTACTTCTTAATTCCGAACAGGACAAGAACGAAAGGTTCTCCATACCAGGAGAAAGGCTGTTCTTTGGGTATTTCTGGACTGGAATTGAAACTGGATTGCTGGATACCTCATGAGTAAGCCTGTTCCCGTGAGATTTCCATCCCAGTTTTGCAGACTCCTGAGGTTTGGGTAGTTCAGATAAACTGCCAGATTATTGGGTGTTTGTTTGAACCCAAACTCTGACCCTTTTAATGGTTCACTCATCACTAGTATAGACAGTTTCACCTTCCTGTAACCCCAAGTCCCATTTCCTAGCTTAAATGAAGAGCAAATAGCAGCAGTTCGGAGCCTGTAGTACAGACTGGACCCACTGTGCAGTAGTAGGGAGATCATGTCATGTATATGTGGCAGTCATCCTGGCTTTAATATTTGGTAATAAGCAGGCAGGAGCCTTTCTGAAAACTGTCTGCTGCATCTGTGTGTAGCTTTATTGGATGAAATTAATCTTAGGTCAGTAAAAAGACATATATACTTGAGAATATGTCCTCTAAACCCCCAATGCTGACATCAAAGGGTTAAATATTTCATTTTGGAGGGATACGCTAAGATGTTTTTTAAGTCTGCATTTGAGATTCTTTGGCACTGCTTTTCCAAAGCTGGCCCGCAGACAAATTTGCTGGGGTGAATGTAAAGAACGTTCTGCTGCAAGGGCAGCTAGAAACTTTAGAAAATGGAGCTGTTTATTATTATTATTGTTATTATTATTTATTTGTGACAATTCTTTCACTAGCTCCCTAAGGAACTGAATGCTTCCAGTTTTTCCTCCAGCAGGTCATATGTTGATCAAAAAGGTTTTCCTGCCCTTTGTCATTATTATAGCTGCTCAGCGCTGGGTAAACCCAACCTCTGAGGCTATGTCTACACAGCAAAGAAAATCCCATGGCTGGCCCATGCCAGCCAGCTCAGGCTTGCAGAGCTTGGGCTGCCGGGCTGTTTCATTGCTGTGTAGACATCCAGGCTCAGGCTCGAGCCCAAACTCTGGGACCCTCCCACCTTGCAGAGCCCAGGCTCCAGTCCAAGCCCAGACGTCTACACAGCAGCGAAACCGCCCTGCAGCCCAAGCCCTGCAAGCCCGAGTCGGCTGGCCCGGGCCAACCACGGATGTCTAGTTGCTGTGTAGACATACCCTAAGTTACCAGTAGCATGCCAGGTGTACCACGACTCGGAGGCAAGTGCTGAAGGCACTTCAGCTGCTAGGCCTTCTAGTCACTAACCCTGGTGGGTCCCAGTAGCCACTAAGGATAAGTCCACACTGCAATTAAGAGCCTGCCGCTGGCCTGTTGCTTGCTGACTCGGACTTGCAGGGCTTCGGGGAAGGGGCTTTTATTTGCAGTGTAGGCATAGCTTAAGACCCATGGCTAAAGTGAAAGGGTGTTTGACTAGGGCTGGCAAGAAGGGGAAAAGTTGCAGGTACTCTAAGTACAGAGGCTTTAACGGTTACAGTCTAAAATGAGAAATAGCCGTTCTTGTTTGGGCCCCTGGGCTGTCCAGTTGAGGGTTTAGGCTCTTCAGGGCTAGTGGCTGGGGATGCCTTCTGCAGTCCAGTTTCTATGCAAAGTAAGTAGGAGCTTGCAGATTTCCAGGCCAGGCTCCCTTAGCGGTGTGTCTCTCTCTCAATCGGGCCCCTCTGCACCAGCTCCCTGCCCAGCTTCTGCTATTCCCCATAAGTCCCAGCTGATTGTCTGACAGTCTAACCCTGCTCCACAGCTGTTCCTTAGCTTCTGCTGCAACCTACTCTGTATGCAGTGCACTCTGGGTTTCTCTTCCCTGCAGCTCCTGGATAGCCATGTCATTGCTGCTTCCAGGTCCCTTGACCTTCTTGCTGGTTCAGGATCTTTTCATGGGGTGTCTGCTCCTCCTCCTCCCTGGCCCACTGGAGCAGGGAGGGGGTTGATGGGAACTGTAGTTTCCTGCTTTCACACCTTCTACAGTTCCTGTGCAGGACTTTGTGTCCCAGCACAAATATACCTGTCACAGTGAATTGTAACAGTAGAACCCATTGGGGGCTTGCTCTTTTGCAAACAGTACCGTGTTCGGCGTGTTTCATCGCAAAGGATCCCAAAGCAATTTCATTCCTGTAATCCTACAAACAGGGATTGCTTTGGCCAGTGCTGAAATGCAGCCTCCCTCCGACTACAACAGGAAGCAGTGGGGCCTTAACAGCACACCACACCACCACATATCAGCATAGCATCCGTAAACATTACATCCACTTTAAACTGTCTCACCGGAAAGCCACCCTGCTCGTTGTCACCAGATGAGACGCTGGTGCAGCTCTGATGACCAGCAGCAAGGCTTGATTTGGAGGAAGTGAGAACAGACCAGATCATACGCTGTGGTCTTGTCCATGCACTGGAGATTTGCCCACTTACAGCCATCTGAGGCCACCTACCTGGGAAGCTGCACTGGCTCAAACTCCTGGTATAGATAGGCACAGCTGCTATTAATTGCAGCTTTTTTCCTTATGTCCGTTTCAAGCAGGGATGAGTCCCATCAGTGCAAATAGGAGCTTCGTTGACTGCACTTGGGGGTTGCTTTGGTGCAGCTACACAAGTGGCTGGAATCCCCAGTGTGTATAAAGTCTGTGGCGGTCTGGCCAACCTCCCTGAAGGGGAATGGCTGGGTTGAATGGTACATGACCCATACATGCTTGCTTGCAGAGGCAGATCCTTCATGTGTCTATGTACTTACATAGGCCTCATCATGGTAGCATCTGAGTGCCTCACTGTCTTTCATGGATTTTATCCTCCCAGAAACCCTGTCAGATAGGGAATTGTTCCCTCATTTGTAGGTTAAAAGTGTTGGGCTTCTAGTAACAAGGGTCTGAAGGACCGTCACATACTCTGGCACGGATGCTTGAAAGGGAAACATGTGGACGCTCCTAGCAAGTAATTTGTGTAGGTATTTTGCAGTTGCTTTGTGGCAATCAGTAATTGGCTAGAACTGGAAAAAGGCTACATTCACCATGCTCATTAGAAGGAATATTGAAATGGTGAAATCTGTCAGAGAGTGGGACACTTAATCTAATCAGCAAAAAGAACGAGGAGTCCTTGTGGCACCTTAGAGACTAACAAATGTATTTGAGCATAAGTTTTCGTGAGTACTCCTCGTTCTTTTTGCTGATACAGACTAACACAGCTACCACTCTGAAACCTTAATCTAATCAGGTTGTTATGGCACAACCCTTAAGGAACTTCACCACACTAGGGAAATTTGCTATCAATTGCTAACTCCAGCATTCACAATGGTACAACTCCCACAGCCATTCTTAACACCACATGGATTAGATTTGCTCAGACCCCTGTCAATCACAGCTTTCCCCGTGATCTTCACCCACCCACCCTACCCCCTGCAATGTTTTGAATTGTTTGCATAAGTAGTGACAGGTCAGCCTCAGAAGGTTGGGATGCTTATCTGAACCTTTTTCAAACTAGCCAAATCTACTGAGTCTGCAAAATCGAAGTAGAAATCTCCTAGGTGCAGGCTTTCTTGTGAGATGTTAAGGATTCTGCTTATGTTCCCAGATAGAACCAGAAAGAGCTACAGTTCACAAAAAGTGAAAACTAGCTATTTAAAAGTTATCAGAGTTTTTCAGATCCTCAACAATGGTTTGTTTTGGGTTTTGTTCAATTTTTTGGTGAAGGTCTGGGCCTGTTTTTAATATTGGTTCTCACACATCTTTTAAGTGGCATTTAAAATGAGCCAAACCCCAGCTCTCCTGTTTCTCTCAACCAGCTTTTTGTGCTGATAGAGTTAGTAGAGAAACAAGAATAAGAACAAAACAATATAAAAGCAGTGAGATCTTTGTTCATGTCAAAGAGTTCTATGACCATTTAAATTGCAGATGTGGGTAAGATACATTTCCTAACTGGATAGGTATTAAAATAAAACCCATGCTCCCAACAGGAGAGAGGCTGCTGAAATTGCAAGAAAGGAGAATTGCGAAATGATACATGTTGAATTGTTGGACTGGATTTCAAATGCCAAAGATAGTTTATGTAAAGTCTTGCACTGTTGTAAAATGTAACACTATCCACTGGCTGGCCTCAATGAAGCTTGGTCCCAGTTGTTTAAAAAAAAACAAAACTAAAAATCTTCTTCCAGCCCATTAAAGCTGATTTATATTTTGTGCATAGATTCCTCTGCACGGGCCTTTAGGGATTCAAATTATAGAAGCCATTACCTCACTTTTGGCCAATCCGATTGCTCCGTTCCCAAGCATTCCAAGCACTCTCAGCATTTGCCTGCTGAGACCGGGAACGGAGTTCGGTGCACAATTACTGAATGGACATTGTATTTTTCACTATCAAAATAGCTCTTGTAATATGCTCAGTTCCCATTTTAAAAACAACAACAACAACAGTGGCGTAGTTTCAGGGAATGGGCTATTTGCAATGTATTGTCTTTGGAGCTCTCAGTTGAGGCCCCACTTTTGCAGTCAGACCCACCACTGCACCCAACGGAACACAGCTCTGCCCAGTGCAGAGTCAGGGCCTTAGAACCTCTCTTTGGCATGTTTCTGGGAGTGTGGTCAAGTGGTTAACACAAGCGATTGAGGTGCCTTGGCCTCCAGGTTTGGATTCTTGTCTTTGCTACCAACTTGTGTGACCATGAGGAAAACACTTCACCACTCTGTGCCTCGTGTTCTCCAGATAATAATGTTACTGAGTTTGCAGAGGGGCATCAGTCAGGGACATTGAGATCCGTGAATTGAAGGCATCCTACATATGCAGTTGTGGTTTTAATGTTCAAAGTGCTGCAGCTTTGCTGTTCTTCCACTCCGTTTTCTCCAGAGGCAGCACTATGGGGACTAATAATTCGCAGCCACATATATACATTTAAAAAACAATCTCACTTAGCTATGATGTTGCAAGAGAAAATCCATGTCATTTCCTGAAGATTATTTTTCATGTCTTCAATACTGACTGTGCTCTGGGTTTCTTATGCACTTAAATCCCCGTACCCTGCCTAGCCCTTTTCATCCATCCTCCCATTTCAGATATGCCACATTTGTTCTTGAGCAGAATAGAGAGGTTTGCAGAGAATCCCATCACATTTTCACCTCTGCCTCACTGGGGGTGCTATGGGATGAATTGTAGATGTGAGAAGAAGGTGATTTTGATTAAAGAAACTAATTAATAAGATCACAATTTTCCTATCAGGGCCCATTTGGGGTTGGGTTGTGGAGGCAATGCATTCCTGATTGCAAGTATTTTCAATTTCACATGCTCACCTGTAGCCATCCTGAAGAGAGAGCCAGCTAGTAACAGTTAGTAACAGCAGGTTTTAAATAGAAAGACACAGTGTGTAGATAGTGCTGGCTGCATCAACAATATCTTATGTGTCTATGTATCTAAGAGGCAAAGTAGGTGAAATAAGATCTTTTATTGGCCCAACTTCTTTACAAGCTTTTGAACTACACAGTCTTTTCCAGGTCCAGGGAAGGAGTGCTTCAAAAGCTCGAAAGCTGGTACCTCCACTAATNCTACAGTGTGTAGATAGTGCTGGCTGCATCAACAATATCTTATGTATCTATGTATCTAAGAGGCAAAGTAGGTGAAATAAGATCTTTTATTGGCCCAACTTCTTTACAAGCTTTTGAACTACACAGTCTTTTCCAGGTCCAGGGAAGGAGTGCTTCAAAAGCTCGAAAGCTGGTACCTCCACTAATAGAAGATGATCTAATAAAAGATATTACCTCACCTACCTTGTCTCTCATATCCTGGGACTAATATGGCTACAAACAGCACTGGCAAATATCTCTCCGTCCATCTATTATTTTAGAACAATGGGAGCAAAGTTAGACTGGGCACTTTTGAAAACTCCACCCTTAACCAATTAATCACAAAAGGAGACTTTTTTTTGGCAAACACAGCGCCACTATGAGTCTGGTGTTCCTGTTCGTGGTGTCATTGTGGAATAATCCAGTGGTGTGTATGACCTAAAAATAATGATGTCTAACCTAATGGTATTAAAAGTAGCATTTTCAGTTCTTACGGACACCAGCACTTCTTTTGACAGTCATATCCATTTCATGCTTGAATCTGAATCCATTGTGACATTTCCCTGTGTCGGTCAGGTGTGCCGAACCAAGGTGATGGACCTGAGTGATGTGGTGTCTAAATATGCCTGGTATCCCTGCACAGCCAACTTACCGTATTCCCATATGACTCAGACCATTTTCTGGCTAAAGGTAAGAGATACACACATACCAGTGCAACGACTTTCCTTTTTTTTGACTTACCTTTTTTGCAAAATTAAAAAACAAAAAGTTTTGAACGTAGACAAAAGAAGACTTTAGTGTGATTTGTGACAGGAATTGCTACTGAAAAGTGATGCTTTTGTTGTATCTTAAAAAAATAAAAAACCATGAACCATTCCAGTTCTGCACCTGATTCTCTATGCTTTCTTCTTCTCTCCCAGGCATATTTTTCTCAGCCCATGGTAGCTGCTGCTATCATTGTCCACTTGGTCACCGATGGAACACACTACCTGGATCAGAAGCAGGAAACGATCACTGTGCAACTGTTTGACACCAAGAAGCAAAACCATGATCTTGGTAAGACGGTTTTGTAATGAGCTTTGCCTTTCTTCTTCCATAGGTTTCCTCTGTTTGCTCCACCCCAATTCAGAGTAAGGCCGGTACCTCTGTTCAGCTTTCCCACCAGCAGATTGGTGTTGCTGGAGTAGAGAGCCAGCAGGAAGACGTACCCAATTCAAGCTCCAAGAGCTGGGGTTTATTGCAAGTCTGTGCTGCTAGTCAGGTATCGTCATGACCACCGAGACTACTCAGCAACTGATCGCTGTGGGCTAGATTTTCGGAAGTGCTCAGGTCCCTTGTAGGCATCAAAATAAGGGCCACATTTTCAAAAGTGCTCATCACCCAGCAGCTCCCATGGGGACTCTAGGGGCAGGTTTTTAAAAGAGCTTAGCAGGTCGGGTGCTGAGTTCTTCAGCCTCTTGCTGCCATCCCTGCAGCCTTTGCAGATGGCTTCTGTTGAGGCTGCAGCCCCCAAAACCTGAAGAAGCCCATTTGCCACTGCTGTTATCCATATACTGTACCAGGTGTGTGTGGTGGGGAGGAGGAGTAGCCTTTGAAGGCATTCTGATGGCTGGAGTGCCAAGGGATTATTATTGTTTTCAGACACTCTCCTAAATCATTCCCCCTTTTCTGGATTTTCTTGCCCTTTTCTGTCTGTAGAGAGGAGGACAAAGAAGACCAGGGCAGGAGAAATGATATTTGACAGGTTTCCCACTCAAAATTAACTGGGTATGAATCAAAGGCAAGTCTCTAGGGGGTTCAGTTGCAGAGGAGTAAACAGGAATTTATGTGGGTGACTCCCATTTAGCATTGAATGAAATGTATCCAGATAAGCCCAGCGCATTGCTCTTGCTTACCGGGTTTCCTTAAGCGACAGTCCTGGAGTATACAGCACACCTTGAGTCAGCAGCATCCTTCTCCTTTCACAGCAGAGTGTCTTGTAGTCATCCTCTAGTTGCCTCCTTCTTAAATATAAAGGACAGAGAGCTGACCATGGTAACTAACAGATAACATACAACTATACAGCGAGACAGACAAACTGAGAGGGTGGGGGAGAGAGAAAGGAGAAGCAGGGATCAAGGGCAAAGTTTTGAAATCTTGCAAGAAGTTGCAACATGAGTTTGGCACTCTCCAAACTGATGCCTGCAAATCTTCACAGTCAAGGGAGTCTCTTCATCATGGAAAGGCCCTTTGGACTACCCCAGACTAGGTTGTTTTTTTGTAGCTGAATGGAAGGGAGAAATATATAGGACTCAGCTTAGCAGTTCTTACTCAGCCAAAACTACCATTTACTTCAGTGGCTGTTTTACTGACTGCAGGATCAGGCCCATTCTGTGCCTTTGTGCGGTGTGTTATTAAATGCATAAAGACACACTAACTACCTAAATTGAAAAGAACCTAGAGGAATTGTTTTGGGGAAGTTCTGTGTCATATGTTAAACAGGAGGTCAGACTAGATCAGGGGTCGGCAACCTTTCAGAAGTGGTGTGCCGAGTCTTCATTTATTCACTCTAATTTAAGGTTTCGTGTGCCAGTAATACATTTTAATGTTTTTAGAAGATCTCTTTCCATAAGTCTATAATATATAACTAAACTATTGTTGTATGTAAAGTAAATAAGGTTTTTCAAATGTTTAAGAAGCTTCATTTAAAATTAAATTAAAATGCAGAGCCCCCTGGACTGGTGGCCAGGACCCGGGCAGTGCGAGTGCCACTGAAAATCAGCTCACGTGCCGCCTTTGGCACGCGTGCCATAGGTTGCCTACCCCTGGACTAGATGGTCACTGTTGCCCCTTCTGGCCTTTTATGTACAGATAGAGAGCCTTAGGTATAAGAGGCGGAAAGAGACAACAGATTTCGCTACATTTACTAGAACATGTTTTTATTGTGTCTTCTGGGCTTTGTAAAAAATGAGGTCGGGATCCATTGTGCCTTGCCTAGGAGAGAATGCGATGAAGATTGCATTTTACCCACTAAGAGAGCATGTGAAAAATATAAGTCAGGCAACCAGATAGATTAGACAGCCATGCAGATAGATCTCACCCATGTAGGTCTGCCCAGTATGGCCTAGTCCTGTCTTGGATGGGCTCTGTCTAGGGAAGAAAGAGAGAGTTCAGTGTCCATGACCCATGCTCCCTTGTTGGGAATTAAAGTACCAATTAGTAGTGCCAGTTGTGGTGATCTGTTTTGTTGCAGACACCTGACTGCTAGGAATTGAACCAAAATGAATAAACAACCCAACAGTGAGGACTTTGGGGCTTTCCATCAAAGACAGCAGAGGGATTTGGAATCCTGGGATTCCAGTAGAGCACAATTTACAAATTAACTGCACCTGTTTCTAAGTGGAAAACCTGCATCGTTCCTCAGGGAGCTCATATCAAAAGACCTCTGGGAGACAAGCAGACAGAGGGGTTATTTCAGGGTCAGATAGAAACCAAAGGAGAAGAGAAGCCTTTTATTTATTATTATTATTATTATTATTATTATTATTATTATTATTTTATTGCTGCTGGAAGAAGGACGAGGAGATCAACACATAAAAGAGGGCAGTTTAAAAGAGAGAAGTTTAAAGAGAATGATCAAGAAGCCTGTCTTAATTAACCAGAAATCACTTTCTAAGAAACCCACCCCACCCCACCCCGCTTGAGTCAAGAAACCTGAACGGGGTGGGGGGAATCTCTGAGCCAGTTAAACACACAAATAGAATTTATTCTCAAATTTGCATGTGTATCGGTGTAGCCAAAGGCCACTGGGCCAAATCCATCACTGGTGGAACTCCAGTGAGGTGAATGGAGCTGGGGCCAAATTCATTCTTTATGCAGCTCTGAAGTCAATGGAGCAAGGGCCGAACATTCATCGCTGGTGCAACAAATTGGAGTGAATGGAGTTGCAGCCCAATTGACTCCTGGGGTGACTCAAATGAAATCAGTAGGGTTACCGCAAGAATTAATTTGGCCCATTAAGTTCAGCCTTTCTGTACTATGGCCTGATCCCAGGAGGTGCTGAGCAGCTCCTGAGTGTCCTCCTCTCCTACTGAAGTTAATGGGATGAGAGAGCTGCTCAGCATCTCTGAGGATGGTGCATGGTACCTCCCTGAAATGGACAGACTTCATGCATCTTTGGCGTATTTTCACCTCAGGGTCACCTTTAAAGCCTCATTTTCTCCCACCACACACCTGTATCTCTCCCCTGGCTCATCAACACAGTATTGCCCTGTTCGGGAAAAGCAAGAAGCTACTCTGTTTAAAAAAAAAAAATCAAATGACCAAATAAACAAACTGGTGTATGTCCTGCATCCAGTGGGGAATTGCACACAGCTGCAAAGAAACCACTGGTAAACTGCCCATTTTGCACAAAGCTACCCATTCTGTTTGTGCAGTTACATGTTTCGGTGCATAGCACAAAGAGTCTAACCGTTTGCTTGCTTATGCTGCTTTAATAGTAGTGTAACTCCACTGCCTTTAATATAGTTGCTCCTGCTTTAATAGGGTTCTATCGAAGTGGAGTAGGATTCAATAGAAATTATTCCAAAAACCTACAGAAATTACTGGAGAGAATGGAAGCCTTTCTACGGGTTATTTGGACCATCCTATCTGATTCTATAGGAAAGAGAGTCTTCTCTGTTAAATTTTAGGGGATGGTTCCCAAAACCTCCTGTATTGTAACTATTAACATCTGTAGGGCTTTTCCATAATGGCTGAATGCTTCTGAAGTGCTGATGGCATGTGGTGTAATTGTGCAAAGTACTGACCCCCACTCCCCATCTTCCCCGGTCTTGTGTCTTCTGACAGGTGTCCACGTTCTGAGCTGCAGGAACAATCCCCTGATTATCCCTGTGATCCATGACCTCAGTCACCCCTTCTACCACACCCAGGCTGTCCTCATTAGCTTCAGCTCCCCGTATGTGGCCATCTCTGGGGTGGCCCTCCGTTCCTTCCACAACTTCGACCCCATCACCATCAGCAGCTGTCAAAGAGGACAGACCTACAGCCCGGCAGAGCAGAGGTGAGCCTGTCAGCATGCTGCCTCCTCCCCTAGCCACCCACCGACTCAGCTCCAGTGGGTCTGATCAAGAGGTTAAAAGGAGATAGGAGGGGCAAGGCCGATGAACTCTGCTGACCCTTTTGTGTTGTTGGTAAAAACAGCAGTGTTCTCATTGACCAGGATGGACGGGACATTTAACCCACACGGGACACTGTTAGTAAATTATTTCCTCCTCCTTTTCCCCCCCTCCTCTGTTATGAGATGGAATTGTGGCCAGCTGGCTCTATGCACATTCTCCAGTAAGGAGAATAAGGAGAATATAGTCCTTGATCTAAACTGCGTTAGCACTACTAGGGCTGCACTTCCATGGTGAATTAAGGGATTCCTGTGCCTTCGTTAGGCCTGATTCTGAAAAGCACTTCATGGTAGGTGCTTAGTACCTACCACTTTTACTGATTCTGTGGCTCTCTCCCATGGTCTGGAAAGTTTTTTGGGACCCTGTAGGATGGAAGGCCCTATAATAAGCTTATTGTTGTTATTGATACATATCAATAGGTCACCACCGATCCCTCCCAGTCTCTGCTTTGCAGCATCATGAAGAGATTGTGACCTTTCACAGCTCCTGTCTTTGCAGCCTCATGGATCTTTTCAGCAAGGCATGGAAAGGACGCGCGGGGAGAACTTAGCAAAAAACATAAAAGACACGTTTTTCCCCTCACTACGCTCAAAGCTGCAAGTAATAGTCAAACTGTAGCAGCAGTAATACTAAAACAAGCAAGTTGCATTCCCTCACAAGCCCCTGCTCTGCCTCCTACGATCCTAGCAGTACTCTCCGGTTTTTGATAGCACTCCTGGCTGGTTTTTCAGGACCTCACTTTTTATTCCGAGAAGGGGAAAAAAAGTATATCTATAGCTAAATCAATTCAGTCAGTGTGTTCTGACCTAGATTCAATCATTCTGTGCAATAAGCTGTATAAATTCAGAGGCCCAAACACAGCAAGATCAAGTTTCAGATGTGAGGTCTAGTTTGGAAGTCTGGCCAACTCCCAGTGCAGGAGGTAGAGAGAGAGAGAGAGAGAGAGAGAGAGAGAAACCGACCCATTGGAAGGAGGTAGCTAGGAGTAACGTGGAGTTTGAGAGGGTTCGGAAACAGTGCCCCATTTCTCTCTCTTGCTATTTTTCAGGAGAAATTGAACCATTTATTGTGAAATTAGAAGTGCTGTGTGTTTAGAAAAGATATTTCCTTCATCAAAAAAAAAAATACATTTCCCCTTAGGCAAGCCCTCAGCTGCAACAGAGCAAACTAACCTTTCGAAACATTTCTTTAACAATAATAACAATTGCCCACTCTGTCTTCTCTCCATGTTTGTAATGACACATGGCTGACCCCCTTTAAGCCGCAGCCCATTGGATCCCAAACTTTCAAAGTAAGAGTCTCACCTATTCAAAATAATAAAACTCAGAGACATCCGGGTTATGGCTAAGTGCTGGATTATGAATAAAGCTTCCAATTTCAAGTAAGGAGTTTAGAGACTTTCTGAAAGAAGGATTGAAATCAACAGGAGCCTTTCCAGTCCCTTCAATCAGGCCCTCACGGTGGGAATGCAAACCACGGCATGGTGACCATATTCCGCCTGCCCCCTCCATAAAAGAGTTTGAATGAGTGAATGTTATGGGGAAAGGAGTGTTAAGACAGGCATCAAAGAGGCCAAGAAATGAGCAACTGCCCAGACCTCTGGGAATTAGCTGCTATCTTCTTGCTTCATTTATTTACCCAATCCAAGATGAACTTAGAAAGAGGGTTTCTTTTAAATTAATTCTTAACCAGATCAGAACCTGCATGTAGGTTTCCTGTTCCCTTCTGCAGAGCCTGCCAAGCTGTCTTGATGTATTTCCCATTTGGGCTGTCCTCGATGGTAGAATCCAGCTGATCTCATACAAACATGCACTCTCTCTCTCTCCAGGAACTGTCTCTCTACCCCTCTTTCCCATTGGCCCAGGTCTCATTTGATGATGTCACTTCTGTTAGAAATTTGCTTCCCCAATATAAGATTTTCCTCCTTCATTTTCCTCAGATAAACATGGATATTTTTGCCTCTCATTTTGGCTTCAGTCTGCAAGAAAGGTTCTTCCCCTCCCCTCAAGGAGAATTATTTTGGTTGGGGAGAATTGTACGCTCAGATATACAGATGCTTATAAGCTTGGGTGAGAGAGTTTGAATATGGAGGTGAGAGAGAAGAGGAATATACCTCCTTTTAGAGCAGGGGTGGCCAACCTGAGCCTGAGAAGGAGCCAGGATTTACCAACGTACATTGCCAAAGAGCCACAGTAATACGTCAGCAGCCCCCACTCAACTTCCCACCTCCTGCTCCCAGCACCTCCCACCCCTCAGCAGCCCCTCCGATCAGTGCTTCCCCCTCCCTCCCTGCACCTCCCAATCAGCTGTTTCATGGTGTGCAGGAGGCTGTGGGGGGTGGGGGAGGGGGAGGAGCGAGGGCACTGCAGGCTCAGGGGAGGGGGCAGGAAGGGGTGGAGTGGGGGCAGGGCCTGTGGCAGAGCCAGGGGGTGAGCAGTGAGCACCCCCTGGCACATTGGAAAGTTGGCGCCTGTAGCTCCAGCCCTGGAGTCGGTGCCTATACAAGGAGCCGCATATTAACTTCTGAAGAGCCGCATGTGGCTCCGGGGCCACAGGTTGGCCACCCCTGATTTAGAGGTTCACACAACTTTTATTTTGGGGGTGAATGCATCTTTCCCATTTGTCACGAGTTGGTCACCCTAATGACTGAGAATAAAAGATGCATTCCCTCTCCCTTTTAAAAGTATATATTTAGAGTGGTATTTTAAGAGCCTAAGGAGATTAGGAGCGCAAGTTCCATTGAAATTCATTAGGATTTCTGCTCCTAATGTCCATAGGCACTTTGGAAAATCCACCCTTAATTTATAAGGCATTTATGGAGTGTTTATAAAATTGCATTCCTTATTTTTCCACTGATTTTCTTTTTCCAGTGCAGCTGACAGTGGGACTTTTCAGCAGCGGTACAGACCACTGCTGGTGACATGCTGTCAAAATGACACATACGGTTGTCACATGACACCCTCAGAGCCGATGTCATGGCCTGATTCTCCTCTCAGACTAGTCCTACGCTTGTACAGTGACATTACTCCTTATTTACACTAGTGCAAGAGAGATCGAAAACAGGCCCATATAAGAATTTGTTTCTATGTCCACCCAATAGACAATATAGTTCCATGAAGATGTATGTACGGTGATTACTAGGAAAAATCAGTGGTTGCCAGACCTGGGTTTGAGATACTGTGGTTATTTCCTTTTCATGGTGCAGGGAATCAATGTGATGTCTTGCTTGCCCACTGTTCTTAAGTGCTGACATTTTCATGGCAACCTCGGTATGCCTTGTTCACAAGAAGAGCTGGGAATTTCCTTCACTTTGTCATGGATTTGTTACTCGAATGGAAACTGCAGCTTCACAGCTTAGGCAGACACCTTGGTCCAACTGCTAGAATTCCTGGTTTCCCAACAGCCTTTCAGCTTTACAGTTCTCCACTGATTCCTTGTTTATAATGAAGATAAGTTTCCCCTTTGTGGGAAGGCCAACGATATCTTGTTTTATGTGGTTCTCTGGTACAGGTACTGCATGTTTTCTTGTTATATAACTATGTCACCACTGTGTGTATTTTATAGTTTGAAGAAAGTACATTTGCTCTTCCCAGTTTCATTGAACCTTGTTTTATTACTATCAACCTCACTGTAGCAGCCAAGAACCAGCTTATGCAGGGTGGGCTGTGTTTTTTACCCCTTTGAGTTATGTCTATGTAACGATACACACATACATATAAATCTCTGCCTGTATACACATATACACACTTAACAATTCTTTCTGTCATGGACAGTGCTGTAGGCAAACTAAACTAAAATAAAATCAGCATCTCCAAACTGCTTCTCAGCTCCCTGAGTGCAATAATCGGGATCTGAATAACAGACCCACAGTTTGTTTAAACATGGTTTGGAAAGCATGCACCCTCAGCTCCTTCCACAGGAGTGCATGACCTGGCATACCTGAGCCAGCATAAACCATTCCTCAACAACATGCAATCCCCGCCCCTCACCCCTGCCCTAAAAAAAATGCCTTCCATCTGAGAATTCTCTCTTCGGTGGGCCGACACAACCCTCTCAGAAAGGTGGCCTCTCTCTCCTTTCAAGCGTTCGCTCAAGTCTCTCCTGCTCTCTCTTTCTCCAAGAAGAAATTACTAAGGAGACAATCATCTGCAAAAGCGTAAAAAAACCCGAGCACCTTTTTGTTGTCCCTCCTGTTATTTTCTTAAAGAGAAAACAAAAAAGAATCCCCTCCTCCCCTGATCTCAGACTTATTGTTATTTAACGTTCCTTTTCTTAACTCATTCTGCTATAGTTTCCATCTCTTCTGCTTTCTGTCATTTTACGTAATTGCAGTCAACCTGCTTCTGGTGAAATTACTGAATTTCTCAGAGAGCTGTTAATCATAGAAGTCTTGGCCCGTGACTTGTATTATAATTCAATGGGGTTTTAACCTTTGCCCTGTTTTGGTAATTGGCAAACAGCATCATTTGGCTTTTATTAAGCTAGAATGTGGTACATTTTTTTTTCTCTTCAACACATTTTCACAGGGAGGAACTGCAAGGCATTCAGTTGTTAACACACACCTCCCAAACACTGCTTAGCTGCCGTGAGGGCTTAGAGGTGTTTTGAAAGCTTGAACATTTGAGGTCTTCATTTCATCAGAAGTCTCACTGGACATGATATTTCACAGAGCAGGAGAACCAGGTGGAAAAACTTTCACGGAGACCTGGTAATGGAACCCAGGGGTCCTGACACCTGGCCCACCCTGCTCTAACCACTGTGAACTACTCCCCTTCCAAAGTGGGGAATAGAACCTAGGACTGGATAACCAGTCAGTGGCTCTAAAGAGTAGGCTATGCATCTCCTTCCTTTCAGTTCACTCAGTTTTAGAGCCAAACTGTTTAGAAAGCTCTAAAGTGTTCAGGTATCTCACACACACACACTCTCTCTCTCTCTCTCTCTCTCTCTCTCTCTCTCTCTCTCTCTCTCTCTCTTTTTTCTGCACTCCACTCTTATCAATATATACACACAATTCCCACTGATGTCCCTCTGGGAACTGGGCTGAGTTCAGTTTCACCCAGGTCATTGAATGAATACTCAACAGCTGGTAACTATTTCTGATCACTATCATGGATAGGATTTGAAGCAGAGAACCTAAAATGAAAGGCTCTGAACCCCATTCCAAATCTCCTGACCCATCCAATCCCCTCTGTCCAATGAATTCTGATATTTGCCTTCTACATATTCAGAACTTCTGCTTCAGAACAAAGAAAGCGACAAGATGTTAGCAAAAAGCTGGAGAAAAGAAACTAAAAAGACAACAAGATTTTCAAATCTTTCTTTGGTTGAACTGTATAACTGCAACCAGCAGTGTAACTGGAAGCAGCCTCATGCATCTGCTTTTCTAAAGCATTCACCGAAACCTACTTTGTTTTGAGTAAAGAGAGAGAGTCTGCTTTTTCTCGGTTGACAAGTGCCCTCCAGACAGACCAGAAGAAATGTCCATCTCTGCTTTCTTGTGTCCACCTCAGTGAGACCTGGTGATGATGAGAACATTAGAAACATGGGTAGAGGATGTGTGTGTGTGTATTATGTGCATTGTTATAGAATCAGTGTAGACAGAAATGTTTAAGAGCTAAGGCCCAAATCTATCCTCAACTACACAGGTAGTCACATCTATGTAAAATGAGGTCAGAATTGGCCCTCTATTGTATGCCAGGGTGTATTTGTGTGTCTTTGTGCTTGCCTATACAAGTATATTTGGCAGAGAGATCACTAAGGAAATTACTTAAATAATGAGGGTGCACAGTGTTAGGATGAGTTCTTTGAAAAAAAAGTGTTTGACCTCAGGGTTAGGAAAAGATATTTGGCTGCTGTATGCTTTACAAAGCAGGAGGTGTTGTTTTGTTTTTATGTAAGGAAGGAAGAGTTCCTCTTAATTGTCATAATTTTGTACAAACACATTACAATACAGATGTTTCCAGGATTGTGTTACCGGGGCCCCCATTCAGCAGATCACTTAACTACATGCTTAAGTCCCATTGATGTCATATACTTCCAGTGGGACTTAAGCACATGCTTGAAGATAAGCTCATGTTTAAGTGCCTTGCTGAATCAGGGCCAATATTAGCAGAGGGGAATTGGAGCTAAAGTTTTGAGCATATCTAGATTAGAGATGGGCGAAATGGTTCAGATAAAATAAATAAGATAAAAAATAAAATAAAAACTAACTCAGAACTTCAGCACAGATATGAACTGAACTCACATTTTCTGTGAAGCTCAAAATACTTTGGTTAAATATATATTTTAACAAAGTCACGTGTCTCTTCTCCTCCTGGTTTCAATTGGTGCCACACTGTGAGACTGTTGGTGCAGTATTAGTTCCAACATGGCTGAAACCAAAAGGCACTAAAAATCTTATAAAACTCACAATCTCCTATTGCTCAAGTTCTCTAGTCTGCAAAAGATGTGGAGGAGTTTGGAGGAGTGCACAGTTCCCCTTCCCCGCATACTTTTCCAAGTTTTCCCAATTTGTCCAGAAATGTTAAAAGCCAACCTCACAGATTTGAGTGTCAGAGGTTAGAGAGCTTTGGAGACAAGGTACTTGAAAAGATGCAGATAGTAATACAACCGTCCTTATGTTTCCAAACCAGTGGTATCTTCAGAGAGATGAGTCAGCAGGAATTAAGCTATGCAAAATGTTAATAGCGAAGAATAGTTTTAGGTTGGATATTAGGAAAAAAAAATTCACTAGGAGGGTGGTGAAGCACTGGAATGGGTTACCTAGGGAGGTGGTGGAATCTCCTTCCTTAGAGGTTTTTAAGGTCAGGCTTGACAAAGCCTTGGCTGGGATGATTTAGTTGCGGATTGGTCTTGCTTTGAGCAGGGGGTTGGACTAGATACCTCCTGAGGTCCCTTCCAACCCTGATATTCTATGATTCTATGAAGATCAAAACCAAGTGGTCTCTAATTTTGGGTGCCCCGATGTTTAGGTGCACAGCTTTAAATGCACAGGATGTGAGTTTGGGAGTTTAGTGCCCCTGCAGCTGCTTTTGACTCCAGCTGGTGCTGCAGGTGCGGAGCATCTCTGAAAATCACGCTGAAGCTGTCTCAAGTTGGGCACCCAAATGTAGAGACCACTTTTGCAAATATTGAGTCATACCTTCTCTGTACCTTGGCTTCCCTGTNTTAGATGCACAGCTTTAAATGCACAGGATGTGAGTTTGGGAGTTTAGTGCCCCTGCAGCTGCTTTTGACTCCAGCTGGTGCTGCAGGTGCGGAGCATCTCTGAAAATCACACTGAAGCTGTCTCAAGTTGGGCACCCAAATGTAGAGACCACTTTTGCAAATATTGAGTCATACCTTCTCTGTACCTTGGCTTCCCTGTCTGTAACATACCCTTCTTTGAAATCTGCTTAGCGGTCCTCAGATGAACAGTGCAAAGTTTCATTAAGTCATTAATTGAAAAACTATTGTCCACATTTAAGAAGGTGGATTAAGGTAAGATTTTTCACTGTTTCGCTCCTTAGGAATGTATGGTTTCTTGAACATGTTATGTTTTCCCATTCCTACATGGTAGTACCTGAGAAAGGAATGGTGCAGCCCACCATTTTGTGCTTATGGGCATGATGGGTTCTGTCTGGATGTTTTTCTTGTTGATATTTGTTTAGCTTGTTAATTTTGCACTTGCAGCACTCGGGTCAGGATGATGACTCCAAAATTCATTGGGATTTACAGCTGACAGTAGCTGATACCAAACTGGAACTAGCAGCAAGAGAACCAAAAGTATTTAAATTGGAAACATTTGGTAGTGGTAGTTGTTGTTTTACAAAAAGTGAATGGTTGTATTGGGGTTTTTTTATGAAGTCATTCTTATAGAGTTACATGCCAAGAGAGCTGCTTGGATGAGCCTGCTAACCAAAGCATAATCTGGAGCCTCAAGGGATTGCTAAAAATGTTCCCCAGCCATTTGCTAAAACCATAAGGGGACTTGTAAGCAGAAAGAGGAACGTCACAAGAAGTGTTACTTAATGCTTTTGCCTCTGGCGTTTCAGTTCTGTACGACCATCAATGGTCATCTGGGGGCCAGATTCTTGTTCTCACATCCACCAATGTAAATCAAGGCTAGCTCTGTTGACTTCAGTGGAGTTACTCCAGATTTGTACTGGTGTAAGGACAACAGGATTTGGCCCTAATTTTTCTCAGGTTTGTTCCTTCCTATGATATCCTTCAAGGCTTGAATTCAGGGTAGCATCAATATGCTGTACATTGGTGTACATCAGATATTTACTGAAAAGGGTCTGTTATTTTATTTATGTTTATCTGACTTTTGTGCAAAAGGATAATTCTTCCTGCAAGATTTACAAGGTTCACAACATGTATTTTTGAGAACAGATTTCTCCTTATTCAATATGTTGAATTATCAATGATGTTCACTTTGTTCCTCAACAACACAACTTACTTCTCAGTGAAGCACCAAGGCAGAAGAAATTCACATACAAAATATCACTGTCCAAAAATGGAGGAAATCCCTTTTAGTGGCCAGATTCGACAGACCTTATGAATGTTAAGTGGGACCCTCTTCAGTAATTAGTTCCACTCATGTCAACAAGACTACTTGCAAAGTAAGATGCTGCTCAATTTTAAGTAAGGGTGGCTGCATCTAGGACTAGTTGAGGGAGTGCTTCTAAAAGAGACTCTCAGTACCAGATTTCAGTTGGACTGCTTATGGAGTAAAATACTATTCGTGGTGAGTTTGGTCCTAAGTGGGAATTGTGGAGGCATCTTTCAGATGCTGCCACCTTACTCAGGCTGGGCAGCATCAACCTAGAAGAAAGGGATGGGAATTGGGCCCATTGAGTCCGTCTGAATGCAGAGGATATAAGCAGCCCAACTCATTCCTGTGAAGGGCTTCCAAGAGGCAAGGAATGGTTGAATTCCAAGAGCAGGTTACTTCCCAGGCGGGGTTATTTCCTAGTTGGAAGAGAAATGATTTGATACAGTTGACAGAATACTGTGTCCAAGTCTGATTTGCGACTCAATAGGTCTCAAGTTCTAAACCTGTCTCCGCCTCTCACTCCCTGTATGACTTTGGGCAAGTCATTTCCCCTTTCTGTATCTCCTTCCCCAACTCTAAAATGGGATTAATTGCCCTGACCCAGCTTCCTCACAAGGATATCATGAGGTAGTTACTTAGTGCAGTGGTTCTCAACCAGGGGTCCGGGCCCCTGGGGGGCCGCGAGCAAGTTTCAGGGGGGGCCGCCAAGCAGGGCCAGCATTAGACTCACTGGGGCCCAGGGTAGAAAGCTGAACCCCCACCGCATGGGGCTGAAGCCCAGGGCCCTGAGCCACATCACCTGGGGCTGAAGCCAAAGCCTGAGCAATGTAGCTTCACGGGCATGGGGCCCCAGGCAGTCACCCTGGTTGCTACCCCCTTTTATACGCAGAAAACAAGTTATTGTGGCACACATGGGCTGTGGAGTTTTTATAGTACGCTTTGGGGAGGGGGGGGGGTTCAGAAAGAAAAAGGCTGAGAACCCCTGACTTACTGTCCATACAACGCTTTGGCCACATAAAAATGTCATGTAAATCATTGTTTCTCAACCTGCTGGCAGCTTGCAGCCCAATCAGCCCCCAGCTGCGGCCCATGTGACATCCTCAGGGCCATACAGGCAGTATATCTATTGTGTGGATGCGGCCCACATAACACAGAGAAAGCTGCATATGCAATAGTAAATAGGTTGAGAACCACTGGGTAAATGCTCAGGTTCCTGAGCTGGATAAGTTTTCAGTAGCTGTTAAGTCTGGGTTATCATAGACTGAAAGACTTTGCTGCACACAATCTTCTATGTGTCATTTAAAAACAATCATTATTTTGCAAATTGTATTAAATATTAATATCACTTCCTGTGAGGAAACAGACAGGTTCCATCTGTTCAAACACTTTGTGGACAGGAAGGCAGCAACTGAAGTGATCTGAAAAGACAGCATAGTACTGAGCTTGTTCTAACTGATAAGAGCTTATCGCTAGCTACATACCTGGAGTTGTGTTCTTTGTGACCTGAGTGTGTTAGTCTCAATCCAGTTCCCCAAAAACAGGTGTCGGCATCACAAAAACACCGGCATTATTGGTATGTGCTGACACTTGTAATTTTAGCAGAGACCAAAGATTGGATGGTGCCTGGAGCCCGAACAACGTCCCTAAACCTTGAAGATGGTTCTTCTATGGTAAGATTTGGTGGAGCGCTGAAGGGAAGCCTGAGATGCTGCAGTGCACACTGTTCGTGTTCTGTGTATCCTGTACAAAAACCAAATGTCATTCTCAAGCATTGACAACCTGGCCCCTTGCACCAGCATTACGTTCACATGCACACGGTCTGTAATGTGCTGCAAGGTGTCATTGCCAGCACGCACTCATTCAGCAGGAAGTGTGACAATGGTGCCTACTGTTCCCGGATGACTTTTGCAAAGCGTGTTCAGTATGCAAGCTGTGTGACGTGGACGTGCTGCCCTGCCAATGAAGCATTTGTCAGTCTAGCATTGTCCTGCAAAAATGAACTAAAGGGGCCATTTCTTGTTTCCTTACTAGCTGTGTCCACTACTCCTGCGAAGCCACGGACTGTCAAGAGCTGCAGATTGAGAATGCTGCGCTGAACTGCACCAGTGGGGAGCTCTACAGCGGTGTCCAGTGCAGTGTGAGTTGCAAGATGGGCTACATTCTGCAAGTACAGCGAGACGATGACCTCATCAAGAGCCAGGTGTGTGGGGGGGTCTCCGAAAGGAGAGATGGGTAAATGTCTGGATAAAATAGGAACTGACCCACACTTTCATCTACATTTCAAAATCTTTTTCAAACATGCCTCTACACTTCCTAGTCCCCTCCAGGCTCAGCAGCAAAAATTCTGGAACACCATCAGAAAGCCCATTCTCATGGTACAATTCCTGGTCTGATCCAGGAGTAGGACATACCAGGAGTGTCACAAGAAATCCTGTATTCACCTGATTTCCAGGTCACTTTTACAGACCCAGAAAGTTGGAATAGGTTCACAGGAGGTTCTTAAATTGAGCGAGCTTATCAGAATAGAAACTTAGGGTGACCAGATGTCCTGATTTTATAGGGACAGTCCCGATTTTGGGGTCTTTTTCTTATATAGGCTCCTATTACCCCCCACCCCCATCCCAATTTTTCACACTTGCTGTCTGGTCATCCTATAGAAACTCCAAAGCTTTGGAGGTTCCTCCATCATCACACAGATGATAAAAAGTTGGGTCTTATTGTAGAAAGCCTTTCATGAGAGTATTTCCAACCACCTTACAAACAATTTAGTTGCCCCTCATAAAATGCAAGAGAGAGTGGGTGAGTATTACTACCTTCCTTTGCAGTTGGAGAAATTGAGGCAGAGAAGGGCCAAATGGCTCACACAAGATCACACAGGTAGTCATTGTCAGGGCTGAAAATAGAATCCAGGTATCCTCATCCACAGATCTATGCTTGAGCGAGTAGACTACACTCCTTCCCAACAGCCAAACAGCTATAGCAAGATTAGATAGATCTATAGCTTCTATATATCTTCTTGTTTGAGAAAGGGGCAATTTTACTCTATAGAAACATGTTCTAATGATGGGCGAACCTCAAATGTTTCTGAAATGTGGATAAAAACCCAAACGTTTAGATGGTTATTCTGACCTTATCTGATCTTATTAGGTCTGCAAAACTGAACTGTGAATCTCACAAGCACGAGCTTTCTGCTGAGATTTCTGGTGTTTTCTCCTTTGTCTTGGCCTGATAATGTCACAGGCCGTGCCTCTTTTACAGCATTTCATTCCGTCTGCTTCCAGCCAGAACCTGACAGTGCAGAGATGCACTAACATGAACTACAAGGGGAAAAATGGATCCAGGTTTTTCAGATTAAAAAAAGTGGTTCAGACCGTGATAAGCCTCCAGTCCCACAAGTGCATGTGTTGGCAGAGAGGGCAAGGGACGGGGGAAACTGTTCATTTGTTTTCCAGTTTAAACAAAACCAAGAAGGGGAGGCAACACCACTTAGGAAATTTTACATTAATTTTGTGCTGGAAATATTTATACTTTGTTCCTGGAAAATCGATGGTGTGTGTTGATAGCATGGCAGGGTGTTCATGTGTGTCACAGGAAGCGTGGAGTGTGTGCGAATACCTTTTAGCAGAAACCCCGGAGAGCCCTCCTTGGAATCCTTTTTCCTACTCCCACCCCCAAATACCTGACACTTGCTACAATCTGGTGCATTCCAAAGCCAAACTATTTGTTCTTCAGAAGGATTTTTGTGAGCGCCAGGCATAAGTCATCCCCAGGCAGAGATGCTTTTTCAGTGCCCGGAGAGGGGGCTGAACTTCATCAGAGCTGTGAAAATCACTCCAGCTTTCCCTGCAGTTTGGTGGGAGAGAGTGAATGTGGGGGCAGGGGAGTTGTCCCATGACTCCCACATTCAGAACGTCCTTGGATTCATGTTAAGTTTGGGGGCAAAGCTTTGGAGTTTTCCTCTTCCCCCATCTCCCCCTCCCCATACACACTCACACTGGTTCCCTCTTCTCAGACCTGTTTACGTAAAACCAGTTGGGTCCTGCCTGCGAGACCAACAGTGCTTTTGTTAAGGTGTTCCACATGGGCACTTTTTTCTATGGTCGGGGCAGCAAGCGTGTGTTGCGGGGGATATAAAGGAAAACAGCCACACTCAGCAGCTTGTCTGTATTTGTAAAATACTGTGCTCTTCATAAGATCACTGAGGGGGAGACAAAGTGGAGGGGAATGAGTCAGCCCTTTCAACTCAATTACAAAACAAATACAGGACCCCATGAGCTGGGCCTCTTCCATCTTAATTGGCATCAGCACCAGAACCCTAGCTCCAGCTGAGCATTTTTGCAGACTAGAAAACAAAGTCTCAAACAAGCCTGAATGACTGACCAGGGAAATACTTGGACTAGATCTTTACATTGAGAACACAGGAATCCACAAACCAAATAAAACAACTAAAATTGTTTCACCAACACCATATCGCTTAAATGGGAAAAGTCCCTAATGGGGAAGATTGAAGCCAATTATTACTGTATGGTTTTGATCAGAGAACCCTGGTTTCAAAGTGTGCTTCCCTCTCACCCCCCCCCCCGAGCATTCAGCACTTGATCTGATTCATATGACACAACTTGAGATGTTAATTCCACTAGCCAAGGAGATTCACTGTCTGCCACAATGCTCTTATCCGAACCCTGATCCACCCCACACTTTGCTCTCAACAATCCTCTCCCAAAGAGCAAACAAAAAACAAAAAAACACCCTAGGCCAAAGGTTCTCTGCCTTTGTTATATTCTGTGCATTCATTGTAGTGTGTATGTGGGCTTTGAGGCCCCAGTTCAGCAGAGTTAAGCATGTGCTTAAATCCATCCCTCTTCAGCAAAGCACTTAAGCACATGTTTAAAGTTATGCATGTGCTTAGGAGATCTCACCATGCTCCGCACAGGGGTTCTTTATTTCATTGCAGTCAGGTGCTTCAGGCTGGAATTTGGGTTATTTTCACGCAAGAAATAAAATCTCTGGGAAATCCTGGAATTTAATTATCATGGTTTAGATTCCTTTTATTTATTTTTTTCCTTCCTCAGTTGCTTCCCAACTTCCAGTTTCCCTTCTGATGACAGTAGTGCAGAAGTACAACGGGATGTATGGATTGTTGACTATCAATAACCAATGGCCTTTTTTGCCCTGGGTTAGGATGGAACCTCTGTATTTGCACAGTGGTTCTTGTGCAGAACTGGAAACATGCTCCTCGTGTTCAGCTGAAGGAAACGGGAGAAAGGGAGAAGGAAAGCAGTTTTGCACAAGCTGGTATTCCATAATGTTGGCTAGGGAAGGAAATCAGGCATCTGAAAGAGAGTTGTGAAGATCTATAGCCTTCTTGGTGGGAGGGACAGTGAGGACTGCCATGCTGATGAAAATGATTGATGATCACACCCTGATTTCAGCTCCAGAGCTGAATTTCTCATAGACATTTCAGGGTGAAGCTTTTTTAGGGACTGAACAGAGAGAATTCCAGGGCAGAATTAAAAAAAAGATTTAGGAGCACAAGTACCATTGAAAGTCAATCTCTATCATCCCTTACGCACTTTTGAAAATCTCCATCTCAGTGGCTAAAAACTGTTCAGCCTTTGGGTCTGTGTTGAGTCCCGGTCCTTACCCATTCCTGGGACATGAAGATAAGAACATAAGAACGGCCCTACTGGGTCAGACCAAAGGTCCATCTAGCCCAGTATCCTGTCTTCCGACAGTGGCCAATGCCAGGTGCCCCAGAGGGAATGAACACAACAGGTGATCATCAAGTGATCCATCCCCTGTCGCTCATTCCCAGCTTCTGGCAAACAGAGGCTAGGGACACCATTCCTGCCCATCCTGGCTAATAGCCATTGATGGACCTATCCTCCATGAACTTATCTAGTTCTTTTTAAACTCTGTTATGGTCTTGGCCTTCACAACATCCTCTGGCAAGGAGTTCCACAGGTTGACTGTGCGTTGTGTGAAGAAATACTTCCTTTTGTTTGTTTTAAATTTGCTGCCTATTCATTTCATTTGGTGATCCCTAGTTCTTGTGTTATGAAAAGCAGTAAACAACACTTCCTTATCTACTTTCTCTACACCAGTCATGATTTTATAGACCTCTAACATATCCCCCCCTAGTTGTCTCTTTTCCAAGCTGAAAAGTCCCAGTCTTATTAATCTCCCCTCATACGGAAGTCGTTCCATACCCCTAATCATTTTGTTGCCCTTTTCTGAATCTTTTCCATTCAATAAGTGCTCTATTGAGGAGGGGGGCATCTAAGGGCAAATACAGCGAAGCCATGTTCAGTAAACACAGTGGTTCTCTAACTTTTGTCCTGGTGACCCTTTTCACATAGCAAACCTCTGAGTGTGACCCCCCTTATAAATGAAAAAGACTTTTTAATATATTTAACACCATTATAAATGCTGGAGGCAAAGCGGGGTTTGGGGTGGAGGCTGATAGTTCACGACCCCCCATGTAATAACCTCGTGACCCCCTGAGGGGTCCCAACCCCCACTTTGAGAACCCCCGAGTAAACAGAAGTAGAGCAGTGGCATAGCTATTTACTGTAACTGTCTCTCAACCTCACTTAACCATATCGACGACAAAAGCAGCTCTGTGTGCTGATGGGGGCTAAATTCTCAATGCACCTTTTCCCACATAGGGCCGTTTTAAATTACCCATTACATCCGTTTCTTCCTCTAGCCATATTTCATTTTGTCCCACCTTTCTTTTCCTCCCATCTTCATCTCTCTTGTTCTTCTTTTCCTCCCTCCTCTCTTCTTCTTTCATTACCTTTCTCCTCCTCCCCTTTCCCCCATCCCTTTTTTGTCCTTCCTTCCCTAAAAGCCCCAGTCGCTTGGTTATTTGTTGTCATCTCTCCTTCTGGATGCCACTGCTGCTGCTGCTGTGGTTGCAAGGTATTACTTAAAACCCAGCAGCTCCTTAGTGTTGTGCAAAGGCATCATGAATCATGCGAGGCAAAGAAAGCACAGTTCATGTGGGTTCAATTAGCGGCACAGTAAGTGGGCAGCAGTGGAAGAGTACTTAGAGGAGAGCATACAGCTGTTCATTTTTAAGGAGAGGAAACTTCACACGTGAAACGGCTCTTGAAGAAGGAGCAGACAGATCTCGGGCAGAGGGAAGGGGACGTGGATTCTCACAAGCTGTCAGAAGTCCCAGGAAACAACTTTTATGACACTGGCTGAGTTTTAGTTCCTTTAATCTGCACCAGACACTGGGTGACTGTATTGCTTTTTTTTTTTTCAGTCTCTCCCTACGTAAGGCTCATTTTGGGAGGCAGAGGAGTGAGGGAAGCAGGTGCTGGGGATGCCAGTCAGAGCAACACAAAGTGCCCAAAGTGACAGCTAATAAACCCCAGGCAAAAGCTAAGTGTTGCACGGGTGCTGCCTTGGGCTGTGTGGCCTTGACAGATCTCACCAGCTAAGCAGGCTTGTGCCTGGTCAGTACTTTCATGGGAGAGCTGCAAGGGAAAGCATGGGTGCTTCTGGGTATGATGCAGCTGATGATTCAGGGGGTGGTGCTGCTCCCTCTGAGGCAGCACTGATTAATGACCCACTGTGGAATTAAGGAATGCTCTGGAGCTGCCATCTTTTGGATGAGGTCCTGGCCACCTGTGGCCTTCACAGAGCCTTTAGCACATTTTGCAAAAAGAGAGCTGTGAATGCTGGCTCCCTGGATACATTCACTATAACTCTGGCAATCTAAATTCCCCCTGCACATTGAAACGAGTAAGTTAGCTTTCACTTTCCTTTCCTGAAAGCCATCACTGTAATGTTCTGCCACAAAGGTATGGGTAAAAAGAACACGAGTACTAGTGGCACCTTAGAGACTAACGATAAGGTGCCACTAGTACTCCTGTTCTTTTTGCGGATACAGACTAACACGGCTGCTACTCTGAAAGGTGTGTGTGTTTCAGTATTCATTAAAGTGATGATGGTAGATGATCGGGATGCTTTAAAGAGTACAGTATCAATGACCTTGAAAACCAAGAGCCCCCACCATACAATTTAGGGAACAAATTGCTTGAGAAGCCAATGATCGCACACTCTGATATGTTATTTTTCTACAATGGAACAGTCTTATGATTATGATGTGCACTGGCTGAGGGGTTTGAAGTATTCTAGTGGTTCTTCTTATCCTGAAGAGGATGATCCTTCAGGTCTGGGTAAGTTCCACTGGAGGGAAGCCTAGGGCCAAAAGCAACAAGAGACTGAATTTTCCTGTTACACAGCAGAGAATGATCATGCCATATCAGGATACAGGACAGAGGCAGTGATACGTGCAGAATAAGTGCACTGCTGACAAGTGGTGTCCCCAGGGCCGGCGCAACCCATTAGGCGACCTAGGCGGTCGCCTAGGGCACTACTATTTGGGGGGCGCCAGCGCCCCAGCCGTCCGTGGAAATTTGGGGGTGGGAACTTCCGCCGCCGCTGTTGGGGGGCGGCATTTCGGGGGCGGGACCTTCCGCCGCCTAGGGCGNACTTCCGCCGCCGCTGTTGGGTGCCAGAAAAGCTGGCGGCGCTCCTGGGTCTCCCGATCAATAACCCAGTCACTTACCATTTCCCACAGGCTGCAGCTGGTTGCCCCTATACTATTCGACTAATATACAACACAACTACTGCTGAAGCCCTTCAGGAATTGCTAGCTAGTGCAGTGCACACTTGACTACTTCTTGAGTGGGCCTGCATAAATGTATAACACCTGAGCTCGAGTTTCTATATCGTTTCCCTGTTTGTGGGAGCAGTTCAAGGTGTTCAGACAATGTTTTTAACACTCTGACTGGTCAGGGGCCTGGTTAATGAAAAGATTCTTTAAATACATTAGGAGCCAAGAGAAAGATAAAGGAAAGTGTAGATCCTCTGTTTAGCGGGGAAGAGAACTAATAACAGATGACATCAAGAAGGCTGAGGTGTTTAATGCCCATTTGGCTTCAGTCTTCACTAAAAATGATAATGGTGACCAAATACTCAGCAGAATTAATATTAACAACAAGGGGGAAGGAAGACCAGCCAAAATAGGGAAAGAACAGGTTAAAGAATGTTTAGATAATACTTAAGGAACTAGCGGAAGCAATCTCGGAACTGTTAGTGATTATCTTTGAGAACTTCTGGAGGATGAGTGAGGTCCCAGAGGGCTGGAAAAGGGTAAACATACATAGTATCTATCTTTCAAATGGGGAACAAAGAGGACCTGGGGAATTACAGACCATTCAGCCTAACTTAAATACCTGGAAAGATACTGGAAGAAATTGCTAAACAATCAGTTTGTAAGCACCTAGAGAGTAATAGGGTTATAAGGAATAGCCAGCATAAATTTGAAGAACAAATCAAGCCAAAGCAACCTAATTCTCTTCTTTGATAGGTTTACTGGCCTAGTAGATGTGGGGAACCAGTAGACGTGATATACCTTGATTATAGTAAGGCTTTTGACAGTCTCACATGACATTCTCATAAGCGAACTAGAGAAATGTGATGTAGATGAAATTACTCTGAGGTGGGTGCACAATTGGTTGATATACCGTACTCCAAGAATAGTTATAAATGATTCACTGTCAAATTGGGAGGGTGTTATCTAGTGGAGTCCCGGAGGAGTCAGTCCTGGGTCCGGTACTATTCAATATTTTTATTCATGACTTGGATAATGGAGTGGAGAGAATGCTTCTAAAATTTGTGGATGACACCAAGCTGGGAGAGGTTGCAAGCACTTGGAGGACAGGATTGGAATTCAGAACAACCTTGACAAATTGGAGAATTGGTCTGAAATCAACAAGATGAAATTGAATAAAGACAATCGCAAAGTACGACACTTACAAAAATCAAATGCACAACTACAAAATGGGGGATAAATGTCAAGGTGGTCAGATTGGTGAAAAGGATCTGGGGGTTATATAGTGTATCACAAATTGAATACAACTCAACAATGTGATGCAGTTGTGAAAAAAAGGCTAATATTCTGGGGGATTGTCATGGGTTACACTACTCATCACTGGGGTGTCTCCTTGCGGCTGTGTCTGGGGAATAGCTCTGCCCAATCTGATGCCCGCTTCTGTGTCTTGCTCATGCTACAGCTCTTTTCATGTTCCAGGAGTTGCGGTGCTTCCTCTTTGTGAGGCAGGATACTCCCTCTTCGTGGCTAGGCCCTCCAGCCAGGTCACTGTGTTTTCTCCCTTCCAGAGAGTCAAAGTCTCACTGGACTGGCTGATCAGGTATCCTACCCAGCAGTCCTCCAATCCAAGGTAATGAAACTTCCCCAGTGGCTGGTAAGAGAACCAGGGCCCACCCACTACTCCAGGTTCCATTTTAGGATTCCTTGAATCAGCGACCAATGTCTGTACCATCCCAAATCTTGCTGCTGTTTCCCTGAGCCTTTTCCTACTCCACCCCATCAGTTTTCTGCTCCACCACCCTTCTGGGTAAACCCATCCTTCAGGGCCAGGATCTCAGGGCTTCTGTCTCCTCTTTTCTCTCTCTAAGCCCAGAGAGTGACTGCAGGCTTCCACACTACAGCCCCCTGTCTGTTGCATACGTCCTGGCTTTATACTAGCCTCACCTGCTCCCTGCTCAGCTGGACTCCATCCTTATCAAGCCTAACTCTCCCTCAGGTGTGACTCGTTGGGTTACTTAACCCCCTATGAGCCACATTATTCCTTTTCAGGCACGTCATGTGTAAGCTACACTACGTAATTGTCCTGCTCTACTGGGCACTAGTGAGGCCTCAGCGTGAGTCCTGTGTCCAGTTCTGGGTGCCGCACTTTAGGAAAGATGAGGATAAATTGGAGTGAGTCCAGAGGAGAGCAACACAAATGATGAAAGGCTTAGAACATGTGACCTCTGAGGAAAGGGGAAAAAATGGGAATGTTTAGTCTTAAGAAAAGAAGACAGAGCGGGGACCTGATAACACTCTTCCAATATGTTAAGGGCTGTTATAAAGTGGACAGTGATCAGTTGTTCTCTGTGTCCACTGAAACTAGGACAAGAAGTAATGGGTTTAATCTGCAGCAAGGGAGATTTAGGTTAGATATTAGGAAAAACTTTCTAACTATCGGGGGAGTTAAGCTGTGGAATAGGCTTCCCAGGGAGGTTGTGGAATTCCCATCATTGGAGGTTTTTAAGAACAGGTTGGAAAAATACCTGTCAGGGATAGTCTAGGCTTTCTTGGTCCTGCCACAGCACAGGGGCCAGGATTTGATGACCTCTCAAGGTCCTTTCCAGCCCTACATGTCTGTGATTCTATTGGAGAGGTTGTCTCTTCCTCTATATCCTCTCCCAGAAGCAAAGGTCAACTGGGAAGTTCTTGAAGTTGGTTACTAAATTAGAACACCCCATACCCAGCAGCTGGGATTCCTGAGCTGACCTCCCACTCCTTTGGGATTCGCTTCCCTGTGCCTTCTATCAGTCTAGTGTCCTTCAGGGCACAGTGCAAGAGGCATGTATTTGGTTTAGCATGTGATTAACAGCTTTTATGTTGTGTTTTAATCTCTGAAATTGACATGCCGAGCAGCCATGGCCACAGGTTCTATGGAAATTAGCAGATAATAATAATGTTTCTTATGGGAAACAGTGGCTTCCGCTCACCATGGAGCCACGCAGCCTGGAGTGCAAAACCACCTGCTGCATTGGGGTAGCAGGGAAGACTGCATGTGATGTCTCCCGGGTCTTTAGAGGCGAAAGGCCTGATTTTCAGAAGCGCTGGACACTCACTCTGACTGAGACATGGAAGGGGAGCTGGAGTTACTCAGCCTCTGAATCAGGCCCTGAACCAGGGCCGGCTCCAAGTTTTTTGCCGCCCCAAGCAAAAAAATTTCCCGCGCCCCGCCCCAACTTCGCCCCATTCCAACCCCTTCCCCAAATCCCCGGCCCTGCCTCCTCCCCCAGGCACGCCGCATTTCCCCTCCTACCCCCCCCTCCCAGGCTTGCCTGGGAGGGAGGGGGGAGAAGTGGAGCGGCGGCGGCATGCTCGGGGGAGGAGGCGGAGGTGAGCTGGGCGGGGAGCGGTTCCTCTGCCCCCCCCCAGGGTCACTTCCTGTGGCCCTCCCCGCGCCCCTCACCGCCGCAGCTCACCTCCGCTCCGCCTGCTCCCCTGAGCACGCCACCGCCGCTCCACTTCTCCCCCCTCCCTCCCAGGCTTGCCGCAAAACAGCTGATTCGCGCGGTAAGCCTGGGAGGGAGGGGGGAGGAGCGGAGCGGCGGCGGCGCGCTCAGGGGAACAGTCGGAGTGGAGGTGAGCTGCGACGGTGGGGGGTGGTTCCTCTGCTCCTCCCCCCAGGGTTACTTCCTGCGGCCCTCCCCGCGCCCCCCATCGCCGCAGCTCACCTCCGCTCAGGGCCGGCTCCCGGCTTTTTGCGCCCCAAGCAAAAAAAAACCAAAAAGGAGCCGGAGTGCTGCCCCTTGAAAGTGCTGCCCCAAGCACATGCTTGGAGCGCTGGTGCCTAGAGCCGGCCCTGCCCTGAACTCCTTCATTAACCCACGTGTTATCCAGTGAAAATAATGGAAATCTCAGTGGTTGAGAAATTCCCAATTTCTACTTCTGCTCCAAGGACTGGACCAGAACAGGCAAGAGGGGTGTGTGGGGATGTTACATACCTGAACATTCATCTCTTCACTTTTCTTCTATGGAGTCTCACACCGTAAAACAATTTTCCTGTAGTACAGACATCTCCAAGTAACTTTCTATCTGCAGTCTATAAGCAATTAAAAAATGGTGCAGACAATTTGGAAAGCAATGAGGATAAAGTCCCTGGGAAACACATCCTCTGAAAGTGATGTCCATAATGTCCCTTTGCCGTAGGCTCTCCATGGATGTTACGCTCTGGATCAATAGGAATTTGTTTTGTTTTGGTTTTGTCAACAGTGCTTCCTATTTAAAGAAACTTGGTGACCTGGAAACGGGGTTTTGTGCCCACTTGGGAAGTCTCCAGTCTGTGGGGCTGCTTTTTCCATTCTGAATACAACCATATATCAAAGGGAGACAGGTTCGAACTTCTGTTGAAACCATTAGGGTGTTTTGGCAAAAGGGAATTCCAGGTCCCTTTGATGTGTGCTAGAAAAATTTCCCTTGCTTTTATAAACCCAGATCAATGCTTGGCATTGCAAATCTCCTGTGACTGTGCCAGCCCTGAATAAAATATCCCCTGGAGGGACAGGACTGCTACAGTTAAGGCAGATTTGTGCAGGTATCTTTTCTTTCCTGCTCTAGCTACCTCTTGCTTTTTGGTCTCTTACGTCTCTCTTATTTCTCCTCTCCATCCCACTCTATGTTCTCCTGCAAGGAGTCATACTCTTGGACTGGCCTTCACTGGTTTCTAACCATGTTGCTTTAAAAAAAAATTAAAATATTGGCTGTGTTGTTTGTTCTGTTGTCTTCACCCCTCTCTGTCTGTACTTTGTAGTAAATTCATAGTTTTAGCAATGGAAGGACGGCTCCCTCACTTTCTGTCTTCTCTGCTATCTAGGGTTTCTGGATATCGGATGCATCTCTGCGAGACATTCCTGCAAGCCACTACAGGATGGTCTTGTGGCCCAGGCACTAGGTGGCAGTCAGGAGATCTGAGCTGAATTTCCAGCTTTGCCACAGAATCTCTGTACACACTTTGCCACATGGGACCTTTCTGTGCCTCTGTTCCCCCATCTGAAAAATGGGGATAATAATATTGCCTTGTCTCTTACTATGAGCATGTCCAGTGCCTACCACAGTGGGGCCCTGATTCCATTTGGCGTCTCTAGGCCCTGTCGTAGTACAAGTAAATAATAATAGCCGGAGTTAATGGATGACAATGTTATTAGAGTAACTGAGCATCTCCAGGAAATGGAACACAAAGTGCAATACCTTGGGTGCCAGAGCACCTTACAGCTTGATATGCAGCCTTGTCCTGGGTCAGGCACAGCAGCTGTTTCACAGCACATACAGCCGCACCTAAGGAGTGGAAGTGAAGAAGAGATTCACATCCGGTGGAAACTGGAGAGTGAGTTGTAGTTGGCAAACAGGAATGACTCCAGTTCACATTCAGCCGGATACCAGGGTTAACATCCTAGTAGCAGAAAAATCACCAAAGGTTCTGTAATAACCACAGGTTATTAGGACTTCCCTTCGAAGTCCCATCACCAGCAACACAGCACTTCGGGGGCACTGGTTTGGTGCTAACTCAGAGGGGAAAATATCCCCTACTGACTCACTGACACCATTTCCTTAACATCTCGATGCTCTTTGGAAGCCTCCGACCCAAGCGCTGATGATCAGGCTCAATGATTGGCTTGTGAGACCTGATAGGATAGCAAACATGAGCAGTGGTTAGGCTGTGGCTGGCTCTTAGTGGGTACTGGGAGCTTATTTGGTTATTCTTAGGTTTGATCTTTCCCCTGCTGGCTGTCATGTCTTTGGCCATGTGTCTCTTTCAGCTGGAGTCCAGCATCACCATGACTTGCACGGACGGGAAATGGAACAAACAGGTGGCCTGTGAACCGGTGGATTGTGGCATCCCAGACCAGTACCATGTCTACCCAGCCACGTTCAACTGCAGCGAGGGTACCACCTTTGGAAAGAAATGCTCCTTCAGTTGCCGACCTCCGGCCCTGCTGAAAGGTACGGAGGGCATTTTGCCGCAAGTTAAGGTTAGGTCTTTAAAAGACACGGACAAGTCATTATTATTATTATTATTTATTATTTATTATTTCTATTATTCCATGGGGTTGAAGCATGAAAAAGAATGAGGGCAGAAAGTTACCCGCCAGGTTTTATTTATGCTGGAAGTTAATTTCCCCTCCTCTTTCTGTATGTTGTGAGGGTTTATTTAATACCTTGTCCCTTGATGACTGTGGGCTGGGAACTATAATGAAAGCAAAAATTGCCTCCATAAAATCAAAACTTTAAAAAGAAATAAGAATAAATAGAATCAGAGCAGTGACTCCTCCAGGCTGGCTCCCCTCACTGGGAGGGAGAAGAGGATGTTTAATGCCATCAGTGAAATGTAAAGCTAACATCTCTTCCTGGGGTGTGCGGGGAGAGTCAAGGGAAGGTGTTTATAGACATAGGGTGGGATTTTCAAAATGCCGAAGTTACTTAGGAGCCTAAGTCCCATTTTTTAAAATGACATGGAAACTTAGGAGTCCAAGTCTCAGTGAAATTCAATGGGACTCAAGCGCCTAAATTCCTGTGTCTCTTTTGAAAATGGGGCATAGGCGCCTAAGTCACTCAGGCACTTTTGAAAATTTTGCTCCAGCACCAGCATGAGTCTCTTCAACATCTCTTGGGAGAGCTGTGACTCATGTAGCTGGGAGCACTTTGTTCGTTCATTCTGAGCTACGTGAGGAGAGTCCAAATCAAGGGCCAGTTTCTGACACCTTTACTCATGTCGAATAGCACCTTATTCCACAAGGACCGTTGACTCCTAGTAGACTAGCAAAGTGGTACTCATTGTGAGTAAATATCACAATCCAGCCTGACAAAAGGAAACCTCTGGGCATTGATTATTATTACTGACATTTAAAGAAATCCTCAAAAGTTTTCATCAGGCTCACACATGTCACGCAGCCAGAAGCTGTACAGAGGGCTTTGTCTGGAATGAGGAAGGAGAGGGGATTCCTCAGAGCAGATGGCAAGACTGTTGGAAGTAAACAGTGAAAGGAACAAAAACACCCCAAAAAGCCTTCTCAGTTCCCCAGAATGTTCTGCAGGGGCTGAATCCTGAAATGGTGCTGAGCACTTGTAACTCCTTCCAACTTTGGTAGGAACTGCCGATGTTCAGAAGCTTTCAAGATTTGACCCTGTGTCAATATCGAACATTGGGGAATCTCAGGATTCGTCTCTCTTGTTCACTGAGGTACATTTGGTCTGCCTTTGCGTCCGCACCCCTGTGAGGGGGGTGCTGCTAGATGGATCACTGGAGCAGATGTCCCAGATGTGATCTCAGCTCCATCTTTTATTTTTTCCTTCCTGCCCCCATCAAGCACAGCATGTGACTTTGATCATTCGTAATTAGGGTTGGACCCAAGCGGGGATTCTATCTCTAAATCCCTTCAGACTTTAAGGAACTTCATTGGATGAAACCCAATCAAAACACTGCATCTGAACTTTGGAGAGGTCAGAGCTTATCATTTTGGCCCAGTTCATCTCACAGTCTAAGTCAGGGGCGGGCAAACTTTTTGGCCTGAGGGCTGCATCGGGTTTCGTAAATTGTATGGAGGGCCAGTTAGGGGAGGGGGTCGTGGCCCAGCCCCCAGCTCCAATCTGCCCCCCCCCCCCGGGACTCCTGCCTCATCCAACCCCCCCTGTTTCCTGACGGCCCCTCTGGGACCCCTGCCCCATCCACACACACCCTGCTCCCTGACTGCCTCCGGACCCCCGCACCCCCATCCAACCCCTCCTCTCATTCCTGACAGCCCCCCCGGGACCCCTGCCCCATCCAACCACCCCTTCTCCCTGTCCCCTGACTTCCCCCAGAACCCCTGCCCCTGACTGCCTCCCACCGCCCCATCCAACCCCCCCCCTCCTTCCTGACTGCCCCTCCAGGACCCCTGCCCCCATTCAACCCTGTTCCCCCCCGACCCCCCCGACCCCTATCCACACCCCCGCCCCCGACCACCACCCCGAACTCCCCTGCCCTCTATCCAACCCCCCCTGCTCCCTCCCTGCCCCCTTACCGCGCTGCCTGGAGCACCGGTGGCTGGCAGCGCTACAGCCGCCGCCTCCACCACACAGCACAGCGACCGGGTCAGGCCGGGCTCTGCAGCTGCGCTGCCCCAGGAGCTCCCAGCCCCACAGCCCAGAGCATTGCGCCGGCGGCAGAGCGAGCGAGCTGAGGCTGCGGGCGAGGGGGAACAGCGGAGGAGGGGCCAGGGCCAGCCTCCTGGGCCAGGAGCTCAGGGGCCGGGCAGGATGGTCCCACAGGCTGGATGTGGCCTGCGGGCCATAGTTTGCCCTCCTCTGGTCTAAAATGATGCACTGGATCCACTGGTCCCCGGGGCTTTTGAACATCCCAGAGTTAACTGGACACACTGATTGAAGCACAGCTGAGGATCTGGCCCCTGAAATGTTGTTAGTGCCCAAATGGGGCATGTTTCCTTGCTCTGTCTTCTTCCTTTCCATGTCTCCTCTGTTTCCTATTCCAGTCTCCCCTTTATGCTCCTTCCCTTTATTTTTAACGGCAGCGGAAGACTTCAGCCTCGCACCTCCCATTGGCGCACACTCAATTCCCTGAGGGATCTTTTCCTGATCCTCTTCTCTCCTGCTACCATCCTCCTTCCCAGCTCTCAGCACATCCCACCCTGTCCCCTTCTCTTCTGCCTTCCCTGCCTGGGTCTACTAAATGTTACTCCCCAAAGTAACACATTCTGCTCCTTTCTTTCCTCCTGCTACTGCCTTCCTTTCCCTGATGAGTGCCTATCCCAACTTCCTGCTGCTTCTGGAGTCCTCGCCACTGCAATCTCTACCCTTCTCACCACTGCCTGGTCTGATCCTGTCAATACAGCAGGAAGGCATTGCTAACTTGAAAGAACTTTGAAGGCGAGTTGACATGTCACCCACCAACACTGAATTAATCCCTAACGTTACTGTATATTTAGGTACACGAGAGATGCAAGGCTCTTTTGTATGTGTGATGTCAGCTCATCTGCTAGTGCTAATTCTGCATTCCAGATGAGGTGCATGAAATACCCTTAATTTTGTGGGAGGATAGACTAAATTCTTCATTCCTGACAAAATTGTTGGATTCCTGCTTTAAGTGCAAAACTCAGCTCAACCTTAACTACGTAGCCACAACCAACGCTTCCACAGTAAAAGATAAAACTGCTCAAAAGGCATGAGTTTCCCCATGTTGTTATAAATCATCCTATTTTTATCTAAATGTCTTTTTTATTATTATTTTGCACTAACATGGGATCCTCTCCAAGAGGAAGGTGGCATCTAATTGGAAACAATTGGGGGGAAAATAGTGGGCTAAGTTTTAAATGTGACAGTCGCTATTTTATTCAAATTCAAGGGGTGCAAATTTGTCCACCACAAAGGGTGAAAATGGTCATACTAAACGCTGCAGAATAAAATAAGTAACAAGTGACCGGATCCTCAATTGGTGAACACAGTGGAGCTAGGCTGATGGACACCAGTTGAGGATCTGGCCCTTGGTTTGCACAGCTGTGGTCTCTAGTATCATTGTACGTTTGGAGTGTAGCTATCAAAACAATACAGTAAAACAGGGGTGCCCAAACTTTTCCTGTTCCCCCCCCATCAGTAATGGAATCTGTCCGCANTGTGGATGGAGCCAGAGCTGGGCTGTGTGGTACTCTCTCCCCAACCCCTGTGGGGGCTGGTCCGGGCCCCCATCATGCTCCCCAAACCTTCCTCTATGCAGTTTGGGGACCACTGCGATAAAAAAATCATTTGTTGCACAGTCACAGATGGTGACTAATAGGCATTGTCACTGAGCTTCTGGAGGATGGAAGTTGAATGACTCAGACCTAATTCAATCACTGATGTCATGGAAGCCGCTGTTTGTAATGTCACAGTTCATCACTTTGCAGTTGCAAGCATGGTCTCACCAGTGCAGGACTGCAGAATTGCTGCATGAGTCAGACAAGAGAAGCGGGCTGGTGCTATAGGAAAAAGCTTTGGATTTCACAAATATTCCTCAGCAATCAGCCACAATTACGAAGGGAAGAAAAAAAGCCACCGATGGTTTAATGAAGGAGGAGGACTTCTCTGCATGCCTTGCTGTGCTCTAGGGATTCCTCCATTTTTCCTCTCTGTGAATCCCAGCTTTGACATCTCATGTCACAGCTCTCAACCTTCCAGATGAGAAAGACCCTATGGGACTCAGTTTGGAACTTGTCAACACGAGTGAAGCTCCCCTCACTGTTTCTGCAGCACTGGATTGGGGGGTTGATTGACTATTAGGTCTTTGAATGGTTATTGGCTCATAGCTGTGGGATTTACTTTTTTTAGACTACGCTTGTTCCTTTATTACATACAACATGAAATGACAAAGAAATACCCAACATACTCAGCCAAGCTACGCCAGGGATGAATGTGTCCTCCTATATCTTTTACCTTTCAGATATTGGCCAACCAAGCTTCCAAAGGAAAACAACACTTTAGTTGTTATTAATAATAATAATAATAATACATAATAATAATATTACTTAATGATAATCATGTTCAGGTAGTAGTTCCAAAGGATCAACCCATTGTGTTAGGCACTGTAATGCAATACAGATGGTCCCTAGCCCCCCAAACCTCCAGCCTAAATAGACAGGACAGACACAAGGTAGGGAGAAGGGGTATCACACCCAAGCAGAGTGAAAGGATGGCAGCAACACCATGTTAGTGCCATGGGGTGTGTGTGTGTGTGTGTGTGTGTTTTGGGGTAGCTCACGAATGGTTTTGCAAACAAGCAAGCAGACTTTCCACGCATGGATATTTTCAAACAGAAAAGACCTTTTTGTTTTATTTAGATTAAGAGAAACAACAAAGTGGGAAAGAACAAAAGTAAAGTATCCATGCAAGAGCAGACAGTCAGTATGTCTCTTGTGTCACAGCCTTTCCTGAAAAGAGCACAGAATGGCTACCTTGTCTCTGTGGACAGCAGAGTTCTCAGTTATTTAAAGATAGAATACACAGAAGACAAAAGCAGAATATATACATAGCTCACTTTGACATGCAAATCAAGGAATCTTTTGATCTGTTGTATGGGTTACGATACCCTAACAAAATAGCCATGCCTGATTTTGTTAACCCTGTCCACTGTCCTCTCCAGGAAACAACAGCAACTTGACATGTATGGAAGACGGGCTGTGGTCCTTCCCCGAGGCCCTTTGTGAGCTGATGTGTCGAGCTCCATCTCTAGTTCCCAATGCAGATCTTCAGACTGCCCGTTGCCGTGAAGATAAGCACAAAGTGGGCTCCTTTTGCAAGTACAAATGCAAACCGGGTTACCATGTTCCTGGCTCCTCCAGGAAAGCAAAGAAGTAAGTAAAACAGTAACACCAACCAAACAATGTATTCCAGAGAGAAGTGGGTTAAAAAAAAAATTCAGGAGAGGAAGATCGGTGGGTACTAATGGGTTGTCTGAGTAGCAGGGAAAATTGTGGGGCAACCCACATACGCCAGCAGTTGTTGTGGACAACACAACATTATCAAAGGTTTCAGAAAGGAGAAGAGTTATAGAGGATATCCCAGGTGCATGGAATTAGGGATGAGAGCCCATAGACAAAGTTTGCTGTATACAGTAAAAACAGTGTTTGGAGCCATTTGCTCAGATTCCAAACAGCTGTTTGGTTCAACCTTATTCATGCCGTTTTTATTCATTATTCCCGAACTTACTTTTGTTCATCCAAATGTTTGGGGAATGGTCGTTCTTCATACAAATACCCATATTCACATCCGAACAAAAATATGTATGCACCAGAAAGAGCATTAATTATTCAGTGTTCATGATTCATTCTTCACCTGTTTAAAAAGCTTCTGTCATCCAGTGAGATAGCAGAAACATTTCTGTATGACTTAGGTGACTAGTAACTCACCACTGATAATGAATAATAAATACTGAATAGTCCAAGAAAATAATTAACTCGCAATCCATATGCTGAAATTAATTCACATAAACTATTTGTCAAACAGTTAAAATAATGGCTAAATCAGTAAATATCAAAGTGTGTTTACCAACAGAAAAGACAGTTAACTTCAGTGGGTAATTTATCTGCAATGAATAATTGGACCAGCTGTACCACTAGAGATCCTGTGAGTACAGAATGAGGATAGGGTAGGATGCAGATGAGATCCCATAGGCATGAGAAAGATCTTTTCTTGACACAGAGTAATGGGAGTTCTCCCTATTAGTGCTCTTCCAAGGACAGGGGATAGCACACCTGGGATTTTCAAAGGAACCAAAGGGAATTAGGCACCCACCTTTCAATGGGAGATGGGCGCTTAGCTCAGTCAGGATCCTTTGACAATTCCAGCCTGTGTTCCCCAAAAGTTTATGCTAAGGAGCTACTTTAGAAATATATCTTTGATATGCAACCTGGGGAGTCCCCTTTGAAATTCTGTGGAGAAGGCTTACTACTGTTATATTTCTGACCCCATTCAACCCATTTCAGACGACCCGCAGCCCACAAACTGGGGAAGCAGTGTTTTGGGAGATGTGTCAAAGGCAAAAGAGGGGATTAGACCAGCAGACTGAATGTTGGTTTTGCATCTCATCATTATTTTCGCTCTAAGACAAACACGATGCGAATTCACAACTTGGTCCCTAGCATGAAAAGCACAAACACAGCCATTTCCTGCAGCTTGCTAAACAGAGCTCAGGTTCTTCAGAGCTGTAGCTGACCCAGCCACTCACTAAATACTCTGGTTTGTTTCCACATGGAAGGAGGGCCTTTAAGATCCAGTGCATGCAAGATGGCACCTGGCTAGCTGGAGCGTGCGTGCCCGTCACCTGTGACCCTCCACCCTCGAAGTTCCATGGGCTGTACCAGTGCACCAACGGCTTCCAGTTCAACAGCGAATGCAGGATCAAGTGTGAGGAAGACGACAATCAATCAGTTAGTTCCTTTTGGGTCCAAATAACTTAAGCCAACAGGAACTAGTTTCTGGTAAATCTTGTATGTGCCGCCTGGCTGCCTCCGGAACCAAATCTATGAGAGGCTGCACACCTCCGGGGAAGTGCTTAGTTCCCATGGGCATCAGTGGGATTTGAGGATGCTTTGGGCCTTTTAGGATGTGGCCATATAAATCCATCTTCATTGGATCAGGCCAGTCCCTTCAGCTTTGCAGCGAATGGCCACTGTGTTTCTGGTTTGAGGTCTCAGTGATTGCTTGCACTGAGCTTCCATAAGACAGGCGAGAAGGTTGCTGCAGCATGGGCGCACGGTAGTGGTAGTGCTGTGTGGTCATGTGAGCAGTCACGCTCCCAGGTTCAGCGGCAGTCTTCCGTGGATGTTGGAGAATGCACCGGCTGCATAGTGTGATATGCTGTTACCTGTAATGCACTGTCTCTTTCAATACCTCCGGGTTCTGACAGGTGATCCATGCAGTGCCCTTAGTAACATCATGCTCATTAAAAGCTTCTCATGGTCACAATGGAAAGACCAACTATGCTTCTGTAATGAATGGAGAGCAAGTGCCCAAGAAGGAGAAAATGTGGGAGTAGGGGTGAAGGAGAAACAGTAGTGTTATTAGTTGGGAAATATTTTATTAGGATGATAATTATATTCATCATTTATGTGTAGAGGGCTAATGGTGTGTGCTGGGAGCTTTACAGACAGGTAAGAGGGCAGGGTCTATGCCTCGAAGATTTTGTAATCTAGAGAGACATTCTCTAATAGCATACTAATACAGGAGGGGGATGGGACACAGAAAAAGAAAGCGACCGAGCAGTGAAGTTTAGCACTTGTCTTGGTTGTTACATGGCTTTTGTTTGGGTGGCTTTGTCTGTTTTTAAAGTCATAAGTTTGGTTCTTGGGTTTTCTTTTCCTTGGGCAGTCCAGGCATTTATATCGTATAGTAGTTTACTTTTATATGGATCTCGACACTTTAAGCAATACTTGAGCTTCACTGAGCTAGAGTGCTTCTCTGGCTATAAGATGTCATTAAACAGTTAGGGCCAGATCCTCAGCTGATGTAAATCAGTGTGGCTCCATTGGCTTCATTGGAACTAGGCTGGTTTGCAGCAGAGGAGGCTCTAGTCTTTATAAAGTTCAACAGCTAGTTTGAGCTGTTTGGTTTTCTGAACCAGAGCATAATTTCAATTTGTGAGATGACTAAATTCTCCTGAAGGTGCTGCTGCTTGATACATTTGGTAAGAGAAGGTGGAGGACCTGGAAGTTCCTCCGATTGCTCTTAGTTGGGAGAGCAGAGAATACCCTGCCAAAATACTTTTTAATATAATTGAAATTTCTGAGGGTCTATTGAAAATGGACTTCATCTGCCATCAGGCCAATAGCCTGAAGGACACCACTGATGTTTGCTCCAAATGATAAAAACACACAGCCTTGGAAGAGGGAACAGTCAGGTTTTCTGTACTTAAAACTGCGACAGTTCTGGAAGAAAGTAAGAGTGTGTTTCTTGTCATCCCCTACTCTCTCAGAGTTGACTTGCTGTCATGGTGAGGAGTAGAGAGGGACTGAATCCTGGGACACTGTGCTTTGGTGTGAGATTAACCAGAATGGTGCGGAGGCCTGGCTGGCGTTACAAGGCTTGTGTGGCACTCTGAGGTCTGCGCTATGAAAGGAGGGTTGGGTAGGGTGTTACAAATGTGCAATGTAATGAAGGATGCGGGAGTTTACAAGGTCTGTGTGGTGTTAGCAGGGCCGGCTCCAGGCACCAGCTGACCAAGCAGGTGCTTGGGGCGGCCACTCGGGAGAGGGGCGGCACGTCCAGCGATTCGGCGGCAATTCGGCGGANGTTACAAGGTCTGTGTGGTGTTAGGAGGCCTGTGCAGAGTTGAGAGACCTGTGGGGTGGAACGGGGGCAAGGTGGCGATGCCACAAGGCAAATATGGCCTTATGAGGTCTATGCAGTAAAACAAGGGCTGTGCGTAATATTGAGGACTAAATGGTGCTACAAGGTTTGTGCATTTTTACAAGGCCAGTGAGGTGTAATGGGCAATGGAGTAAGAGTTAGCTGAGTTAATGAGGCTGCAATAGTGACACGAGAGACACTTTGCAACACATTGGGATGTGCTTATGCATTTTAAAGTAAGATTCTGGTGGTCAGTTCAGAAAACATCTCAAACAAATGCGCAAGAAGCACCATGGGAAAAGGTCCGCCAGGGAAAGATATTTCCAGATATAACAGAAAACAGATTACAAAAAAAAAAGAAAGAGAAAGAGACAGGACCCCTGACCTCATCTGACCTGCCCGAGAGGTGTTAATTATCTAAGGAATAAAACCCACTAAGATTTTCTCAGATATACAAGGTGATAATGCATGCTTCATCCAAGCAAGAAAAACAGCAGGGATTTTCACAAGAGATTATGCAGGGTAGGGAATGATGGACAGGATATTACTATAGCAGCAGATGTCCTGGGAACTTGGTGTCATCTTCTTTGATTCCCGTCAGCCAGCTCTGCAAGTGACCATGGGGCTGAATTAAGTCTGCCCACCACTTTCTGTCTTGCACTAGCTTCACGGCTTTCTTCATCTTGAAACCTTTTTTGTTCTCAGTCTTCACTGTGTCTATCAAATGCCTCCTCGGTCTTTCTCTGTTTCTAGTTCCTAGCACTCTGGTATGTATCGCTATGTATGGTATCCTTTCTGGGTCCATTCCTGACTTGTTTCCAGACCATCACAGTTGTCTTTATTGAATCTTCCATAATAGAGTTATTTCTAGCCCAAGCTGTTTTTCTTATCGCTTCATTTTTATTTTCTGTAGTCCTGAAACTCTCAGTATTCCACTCAGGCAGTTAGTTTCTGACGTCAAAATCTTTTGGTCATCGGCTTTCCTCCATATTCCAGCATTCCAGAGTACTGGAATCTTGGAGTACTTTACAAATATAATGCAACGGTAACCCAAGCATAGCCAGCGCTGGGAGCATAAACCTTTAAAAGTCGCTAGTGAACATTGCTACCACATGTGTATTTTGCAAATTACGACGGAAGTGCAACACACGTGTTACAATAACAAACCATGCTAAGTTATCACTGATAAGCATGTGGTACCTGGAGTTTTATCCTCTGCCAGATTTTCTCCTGCTCCAGAGATCTGCTTCTTGCAGGAGTAGGGGGGAGGCTGTCAGGGAGCTGGTGACGCCGTTCTGACACCCCAGCCCTCGTGACACTTAGGGTATGTCTGAACAGGGATAAAAGACCCTCAGCATTGCTGTGGCACACCTGGGTCAGCTGACTCAGGCTCCCAGGGCTTGGGCTGTGGGGCTAAATATCACTGTATAGACGTTCGGGACTGTTCACCCTTGCAGGGTCCATCCCGAGCCTGAACATCTACACAGCAATTTTTCACTGCCGGAGCCTGAGCCCAGCGAGCCCAAGTCAGCTGATCCGAGCCAGTCACGGGTTTTTTATCCCTGCGTAGATGTACCCTTAGAGCTGCTGTCGGTCAACACCAACTCAATAGGTCAATAATGTGCCACCGCTGGGAGTTAGTACCGATGATAAATGTTGGGATATTGAAAGTCTTTTCCGAAGTGTCTGGATGGAGAATCTTACCCGCATGCTCGGGGTTCAGCTGATCGCCATATTTGGGGTCGGGAAGCAATTTTCCTCCGGGGTAGATTGGCAGAGGCCCTGGAGGTTTTTCGCCTTCCTCCGCANAGGCTGTGGGGCTAAATATCACTGTATAGACGTTCGGGACTGTTCACCTTCGCAGGGTCCATCCCGAGCCTGAACATCTACACAGCAATTTTTCAGTGCCTGAGCCCAGTGAACCCAAGTCAGCTGATCCGAGCCAGTCGTGGGTTTTTTATCCCTGCGTAGATGTACCCTTAGAGCTGCTGTCGGTCAACACTAAGTTGCACCACTGATGTAGGGTCCTTAATGGACTGTAAGCCAGTGGAGGATCAGCACAGCACAGCTTTCCTGCCCTAAGATGGCCCCTATGCCAGCTATGGGTTGGGAGATGCAGAGGCAAAGGAACATTCAGCAAAGTTCTCCACCAGGAGAGTTCTCTGCTGGAATTTTCTACCCAAGTTGAGCAAACAGGTGTAACTCACTTGAGAATCTAGCCCAAAGCCTTCTATACTCATGATATCTCAGTCTGTAATAGACTGACCACCGGGTGTGCGGTGACTGTTTAAGCAGGTACACATAAATACTCACACAAATACAACGAATCTCTTCCTTCTCTAGCTACTGTGCACACACCAAATGACAATCAGATCTAAGCTGTCTCTGCAACCCTGAGAAAAGTTACCACCACAAACATGAGGTAGGAGTTGCTGGACTAGATTGAACCTAGTACCCTGTCTTTGACAGTGGTCAGTACCAGATGCTTCTCTTGCTACCTCTGACAGTACCTTAATGCCCAGAGAAGACAAACAGAACCTTGTAGCCTGAATGAAACTTTTAGTTCACTGTCACAGCATCAGATTCAGCTTGCAATTGCAATGTCACGGGAAAGAAAGCAGCAAGGATTTTAAAGGAAATTTCTTATAGTGCTTAGAGCAGGGATAGGCAACCTATGGCATGTGTGCCGAAGGCGGCACACGAGCTCATTTTCAGTGGCACTCACACTGCCCAGGTCCTGGCCACCGGTCGGGGGGGGGGAGGGGGGGGCTCTGCATTTTAATTTAATTTTAAATGAAGCTTCTTAAACATTTTAAAAACCTTATTTACTTTACATACAATAGTTTAGTTATATATTATAGACTTATAGAAAGAGACCTTCTAAAAATGTTAAAATGTATGACTGGCACGCGAAACCTTAAATTAGAGTGAATAAATGAAGACTCGGCACACCACTTCTGAAAGGTTGCCGACCCCTGTTATAGACTTATAGAAAGAGACCATCTAAAAACGTTAAAATGTATGACTGGCACTCAAAACCTTAAATCAGAGTGAATAAATGAAGACTCGGCACACCACTTCTGAAAGGTTGCCAACCCCTGGCTTAGAGGCTGGGCTGCAGCCATAGGAAATGCCATAATGTGCGATAGGTACAAATCTTTGAGGGGATGGACAACCTGGTCCAATAGGTCTTCTCCATGTCTAATTTGGATTATTCGTTCACAAAGGAGTCTGGGGAAATAGAGTTTCTTCCACTCAAATCCCTTCTCTTCCCACCATACCACAAGAACTTCTTGCTGCAGGGGAAAATGTTCCCTGTACGTAGGTGCTCTGCGCTGTCTGACCCAGTGAGCAGCAAAACAAAGCAGGGAATTGAGGTTCTGGTCCCTCACCTAACATGCTTCAACTAGTCTGGACTTTTATGCTGTTTGCATGGTTACCCTTGGGCCAGTGAGAGTCACAGGTACTGGTCTCTGCCAGGCAGTCAAAATGCAAATGATATCATCCTCATCCAGCACACAAACAAGCGGGCTAAAGATTCAACCCAGTAGCCTGCAGAGAAGACCAGTTGCATCACCCCTGAACATCGTGTTCGTCAACAAGCTCAGCAGGGAAGGATAAGAATGTCAAAGAGAAAAACAAATTTCCTCCTGGAACCAAGAGCAAAACAAAGGTGACGAGCAGCACAAGCAAAACACCGAGGGCTGTGCTGGGGACTTAGTGTGCAGATCCTGTTATGCAACCTGCACAGGACGGCTCAGGCACCTGCAGAGTGAGGCATGCGGGTCCCAGAGAATATCCCCCCTCGCCTGCTGATGGCTCTGTCTGGAAATACTTCATATCAGGCACATAGCCCCCACCCCCACCCCCCAGGATAGCTCACAGAGAATGGCCAGTACACCCCACTGAGTGACAAATACATGGATTACATTAAACCCCCCTTGCATGCCAGGGATTGGGAGCGAGATGCCCAGATCCCACAACATATCCAATGCACAACACTACTGGGAGCTAGACAACCCAGCCCCACAAACTATCCTGGTGCAGAATGTCCCGTGTCTACTCGGTAACAGCTGGGCTTGCAGATCCTGCAGAACAGCTCATGCAGAACTCCCTGGGTGCCACATGCATAGATCTGATGAAAGAAGCCTTGTGCGCTTCTTTGTTGTTTTAAAAGGGCATGATATTTCCCCGTGGACTTTCATTCATTCTCCAATATTCCACAGGGTCTCTTTTTGTAAGACAAATGTCATATCCCGCACCCTCCCCCACCCTCACACGCATCCACACACACAAGATGATTTCTTTCTCTAGCTCTATCTCTGTGCTTCTCTATCGCAGTCTCTTTCTTTGCTGTCAGTCACAGCAGGCAAGCTCTAAAGATTACCCCAGCTAAACCTCACAGAGAAATGTCCTGCCTTTGTTTCTGCTTCACATGGGCGTAGGGGACTCTTTGTTCTCTTCCATACGAGGATGATGTAACTAGCTAGAAAAGGGACAGAAGAAAAAGGTTCGCTGCCCTCCGCACAAACACCTTAAAATCAAGAAAGAGGGAACATTGGGTGATAGTTCCCTTATTCTAGTTAGCTTGGGTCCATTTTGAGAGCATCCTTTACAGGCCATAACATTACATAGAAAATGTTAGTGTGCATCTGTCTGTCTGGGCAGGATACAGTCTGTTTTTCCTTTGTCCTTTTGAAGAAGGCTGATTCCCTTTCTCGCTAAGCGAAAAGCCCAACCCCTAGGCCTTCCCAGCTCCCAGAGAACATCAGCCCTTGATTTGATTCTGATTCTTTTTCTGTCACTTTTCTGACTGTATTTTGCTTTTCCCATTCCCAGGGACGTGGAAACAACGTGATTCACTGCCGGAAGGATGGCACCTGGAGCGGCTCCTTTCACCTCTGCAAGGAGATGCAGGGCCAGTGCTCTCTTCCCACTCAGCTCAACAGCAACCTTAAGCTGCATTGTGCGCACGGCTATGGAATAGGTATATGAACTAAAGCCGTGGCCACAGCTGGTGGGGAGGGGGGAAAGGAAGGAGACAGGAGGCCTTGGGTCATCGTGTTTTTGGGGCCAGTTTGCCCTAGTGGGAAGCAGCTAATTAGAGGATTTGCAGAGAACCTCAAGCTTTCAGATGCCACACACCAGGTAACATATGCTGCCTTCCTAGTCCCTCACAGCATTTCCACTTCCACCACGTCCCTTGTCCTGCTGAGTTTAATGAGCAGTTCCCGGGATCAAACTACGAAAGCGACAAATCCAATATGATCTTTTTAAAATAAGTGAAGAAATACACACACATTTCCTTTTGGCCTTAGGTGAATGGCCACACACACACATGCACACAAACAGGCAAATATTCCCACTCAGCTACACGTGTTCACGCACACATACAAAACTCACAGATATTCTCACCCATATAGTCTCACCCACACCAACAGAGAAATAGACACCCACGTATGTACGCACACACACAAACGTGCTCTCCCACCCATGCACTTTCACAAAGACACAAGTGCACTCCCCCATGCATAAATACTCCCCTGCAAATATAAATTCACCCATTCAACCACATTCTTTGTCAAACACACAAATCCACAGGTGCATACATCTGAAGGCACACAAAAACACTTACCAGTGTGCACTCTCTCCTATGATCAGTTATTATGACTCTTAGAAACCTATATCACTTTACAGATATGGAGGAAGACAAGATCCTTACCCCGGGGAGTTAATCATCTGCCTTAGACAGAACATAGCCATGTTGTGAGCCCTGACAACAGACAATGGCAGGGACTGGGGAGGAATGGGAAAGGTGGAGGGTTTCAACAGCAAAAATCATGTGATTGTTGTGTTTGTGCACATGCGTGTGCGTGATTCCAACCTACCATGTTAGCACCAAGCTTTTTTATTTATTTATACTCTTCCATGTGTTTTATTTAAAGAATTTATCAGAAGGTATAGGTGGAAAAGAATAGGAGTGTGGGTAATGGTGACAGGTTAACCAAAATAAGTGAGGAATAATTTGTGCACTTTTCCGGAATAGGTCTAGTGCATAGGTTACTGGACCGGGACTCAGGAGGGCTAGGTACCATCCCCAGCTCTGCCACTGACTTGCTGTGTGACCTTGGGCAAGTCACTTCCCCTTGCTGCGCCTCTGTTTCCCCACCCACCCTCTGTCTGTCTTGTCTGTTTAGAAGAGAACCTCTTCAGGGCTGGGTCTATCTCTTATTGTGGTCAGTGCCTCACTCAATGGGGCTTTGATCTCAGTTGGGGTTCCTAGTTGCTACTAGAATACAAACAATAATACTAAAGGAGACTGCCTCAGTCCTAGGGGCCATGTGAAAACAGCACAAAGTCAACAGTGGGAGAAGGAGACAAAGGCTGTCTCTTCTCCAGTGCTTTGGGGCAATCTCCCATCATTGCACTAGCACTAATGCAGCTCTATCCATAGCGACAGGGGTACCAGGGCTACCACAGACTGGCTGTGTCACTGAACCCTGCTCAGAGCAGGTCTACATGACCTGGTGGCAAAGCCATTCGTTCTCTGTTTACACTGGTGCCCCACCTCCGGCCCCCATTTCTAACACCCGTGGGGCTGGACCAGTGATGTGGCCACAGTTGGAGATCTGAAGAAAATGGTTAGTGTAGACGGGGCCAGAGAGAGAGCGAATTGGATGTAGCATGGGGCACACAAAAGGGGCAGAGGGGAACGAGGGACAGAGATGCAGCATTGATGCAGAAGGACAGGAAGCCAGCAGGGAGGAGGAGGCATTCCGGTAGTGGGCCAGGTCAGTGAGAAATACAGCCCTCCTCCCATGAAGATTATAACCCCCGCCTAAGCATCCCGTAAGAATGACCAATACGTTCTTTGGGAACCCTCAGAAAGGTCTATCTTACTTCTGCCTTCCGTGGGCTGCTAGGCTTTGAACTGCTGCCTGTGTGTGCTGAGCTCCCTTGTAGGTCAGATTCAGATTGCTGGGGGACGTGCTATATTTACCATTCTGCACACCGGCTTGCACATGCCTTTCCCAAGGTCACCGTCCGAGCGCCATACTGGAGCATTCGAATGTGAGCTGTATTAGATGCAGCTTGGAGAGAAACCCTGGGCCCCTTCCCCCCCCCCCCCCCCCCCCCCCCCCCCCCCCCCCCCCCCCCCCCCCCCCCCCNGCTGTCCCTTTGAACTTGGAGAAAGTGTTCCCTGTTGTGCAGATCTCTCATTATATTGTAACCATTGTAAGGTACCAGGAGCCTGCTTCAGTCCCGTCCCAGGGGAGAGGAACACAACCTGGATGAGATCACTGCTCTTTAATGGTGCCAATTACGGATCATATATCAAAACAATTGAGACCTGCTCCTTTCCTTGAGTGTAAATAGCACAGTGGAGTGAGCTGTGAGCAGGCAGCAGCGACTCTTAATTTGACAATGCATTTTACCCTTGAGATGAGGTGACCTTTGCTTACCTACCAGGGGTTGCCACTTTTTCGGAGAAGAAATACTGATTCCCTGTTCCCAGGGAACATCTCTCTGTGCTGGAGGCAAGGAGGCTTTTCAGCCCTTCTTTGTGTACTCCTGGCCCTTTTCACCTCCATTCCAATGGATGCTTGTTAGCTTAGTTTACATTAGCCTTGTCCAGAAGACAGATCCCTGGGGCCCAATCCTGAGTGTGCCCCACACCCTGAGAAAAGCTTCAGTAGGAATCAAGGGAGCTCAGTGTACTGGCCCGCAGCATAAATTGAACCTGGGACCTTGACCTTTTCAGCTAAAGGGGTAACTCTCTTAGGGTAGCATCTGAAGGCTGTTATCCTCTACTGCAGTGGTTCTCAACCAGGGGTCCTGGGCCCCCTGGGGGCCGCGAGCAGGTTTCAGGGGGTCTGCCAAGCATGGCCAGCGTTAGACTCCCAAGGACCCAGGGCAGAAAGCCAAAGTCCTGTTGCACCAGACTGCAGCCCGGGGCTGAAGCCAAAGCCTGAGCAACTTAGCTTCGCGGTGCCCCCTGTGGTGTGGGGCCCCGGGCGATTGCCCTGCTGGCTACCCCCTCACGCCGGCCCTGGCTTTTATATGCAGAAAAACAATTGTTGTGGTACAGCTGGGGAGGGGAGACCTCAGAAAGGAAAAGGCTGAGAACCCCTGGTCTAGTGGACCAGCCACTAGCTGGAGAAATTGACACACACTTTGTGAGTGTCTCACATCAGCACTTCTCAGGAGCAGGTCATGTAGTTTGGAAGTCACCTGGATGTCCCCCAAAAGAGGGTCTTTTCCTTCCACTCCTGGGCCTAGCCAAACCTGGCAGATAGCCAGTAAAATCAGTGGAGTCACTACTGCTCAGACTAGAGATGTAAAACAGAAACAAACCCTCCCTAATTAAACTAACCGGCTCCTGCTTTGTTCCAACTGGCTCCTCCACGTGAGAAAAAGAAAAAAGACAGAGGTGGCTGGGGGGAATTAAGTACCCAGACAGGGTCAGTGTGACCTTAACACCTTTCCTTTTCTCCACAAACACCTAATCTGCTCCTCCTGGCTTTAGTGACTTTTGAGCCAAAGGCCCAGCCATCCAAACCACTCCACAGATTAACTCTCCCTCACGCTGATTGGAGTGCAGGATTCCTAATGATAGGGCTGCAGCAGCTGCCCCTTTCAGCAGTGATTTGCTAGGGGGAAAATGGTAATAGTCCAACACGCTAGGACTTATGGTCGTGTCACCACGTTACTGCAGAGCACCGCAGTGTGTTTTAACAAGGATAGGATTCCCGCAGGCATGGCAGTTAATCAGAGAAAATACCAGTTTACACGTGAACAGATGGATCATTACCTCTCCTCTTCTTGTTTAGCATGGGGCTTAGGTGATAACCAGCCTGCAACATCATTAGACGTGCTCACCATTATTCCAGGGTCTTCTCATTTTGGGAAATCAGGCCATTGGCTTGTTGTCCATCTCAGAAGTGAGAGGAGTTTGCTGGCCTCTGCTCAGTCGCTTCCCGGCTGCAGAAAGAGCTCTTGAAATGGAACTGCCTTCAATGTCTCTGCCTCTCAGTGATTGCTTCAGGAAGTGAATAAATCCCCCATTCGATCCATGGATTAGTAGCCACAGTGATATTTCGATACTGTAATCTATTGGTCACCTTAAGAAGCAAGCCCTTATGTGTATCTCCCTCCCGCTCTGGTCCTAGGGTCACAAGCTGTGGGGTGTGGTCAGAATCCTCTCACAATGTAAATCCCAGGAGGTTGCGAGGGGCGTGGAGGTGAAGAGCTCCATTATGGTTGTCTGTAGTAATCGTTCTGCAGAGTAGGGAGATGGAGGTTATTCAGATAACTGAAATGATGGTAGGAGAGTGACACGATGTTTGCTTTCTTCCTTCGTTCCCCTCTGCATGTGCCATGAAGGAGCCGAATGCACCACCTCGTGTCTGGATCACAACGAGCCCATCCTGCTGCGTGTGAATGAGACCGTTCAAGACATCCAGCACTGGATGAACCCTCAACGAGTGAAGGTCAGTGGCAGCGGATGTTACTAAATACCCCTCCCCGGGCCCGCCGACTTTCACGTTCCTCCAGAGTAGGTGAACATGCTGCCTGACCCACAAAGCAGAATTTAGGGTGTAGGGGACAGCACTGTCTGAGGAACGGCAATATTTCATACCTGTCTGTGTAGCGAGACAGCTTCCTTCCTTGGAGAAAGTTGTCATCCATAGGGGCTCCAAACCTGATTCTTGTTTATCCCGTGGCCCCTTTACTTTGCTCTAGCAGGACCCATTTAACTCTGCGGTTTCCCAGTGCAACATCCTGTAGGCCCGTGGTTCTCAAACTGGGGCCGCCGCTTGTGTAGGGAAAGCCGCTGGCGGGCCGGTCCGGTTCGTTTACCTGCCGGGTCTGCAGGTTCAGCCGATCGCGGCTCCCACTGGCCGAGGTTCGCTGCTCCAGGCCAATGGGGGCTGCAGGAAGTGGTGGCCAGCACATCCCTCGGCCAACACTGCTTCCCGCAGCCCCCATTGGCCTGGAGCGGCGAACCGCGGCCAGTGGGAGCCGCGAGCGGCCAAACCTGCGGACCCGGCAGGTAAACAAACCAGCCCGGCCCGCCAGGGGCTTTCCCTACACAAGCGGCGGCCCCAGTTTGAGAACCACTGCTCTAGGCATTTCCCCCTTGAGTTAAAGGGACCACGTCCTTGCCCTCTGATCCATGCAGCTCCTAACAGTTCTGATCTGGTGGGACTTTCACCCTTGCACCAGCACCGTGAGGAGTGCAGACAATGCTCTTACGTGCCTACTGTAGGAGAAAGCAAAGGGGAACAAGAAAAACTGCACAGGGCAGGTTTTAAATTCTTACTACTCTTCGGTTTTCTGTGCACATTGGGTGGTGGGGACCTGTCTGTGTTCGGGCAGCAGAAGAACCTGATATGGTGCGTATATAATTTCCCAAATTGGCTGAGGCAACTGATTCTCCTACATCCCCATGTGACAGATGTCTGTCTGCTCAGCACAGCATCCATTTCAGAGGTCACCGCTCTCTCCTTCTGCACTCTGCAAAGGCACACACTCAGATCCACACACAGGCCAAACACTCATATCATGCACACGCACTTATATGTACCCAGGAAAACACACACAGGTGGACATTGGTTGGCACACTTATAAACATGTACCTGCAGATGCACACACACAAATAAACACTCACAGATGTACACAAATACATATTTACAGTCACCCATAAACACACCTACCCAAATAGTGCACATTTACACACACATTCAACCACCATTGGAAACACACACACATATGCACGTGTGTAGGTTAGACAAACAAGTACACACATTCATCCGAAACCACACTCATGCTACGCATACATACGTAAATATAAGCTCCTGCATAGAAACCCACGTAAATAGGCACTTACATACGCACACTCGCTTATACAGGTTAGCGCAGGCATATAAACACAGAAATGCACCCTGTGTGCCAGATTTTCAAAAGCACTGAGCACCTGAGGTGCAGGGTGGGTGCAGAGCATTTTTGAAAATCTGGCCCCTTTTTCATGCCTAAATTGGAAACCGTTTTTTTAAATGTCTCCCCAGCAGTGGGTGCTGAGTACTTGAAAGTCTGGCCCTGAGCTCTGTGGGAAATCTGTCCCTGCATTTTACATATCCAGGGCCAGATTTTCAAAAGGGTTAAGCACCCACCAGGCAACCAGCATGCTGAGCATATTTGACACTCCGTCTTTTTAGGTGCCTACATGTAGCATCTTTGAAAATGTGGCCCTGAGTGTGGGTGCTGAGCCCTTCTGAAAATCCTGCCCGTGCTGTGCTTGTGTGCTGCACACAAACAGGCAGACAGAACAATAGAAACACTCCTGGGAGGTGACTGGAGGCTGTCACAATCACAGGCTGTCCCTCTGATCTCCTCATTCACTCCATACTCTCTGATTACACTACCCACCCGGCCTAGGCTTTGCCAAGTAGATCTGTAAAAACCTTATCTCTGTATTAGAGGCTATTTCTCACTGGCTCTGTCCTGAGCTCTGGAGTTCAAAGAGGTTTTGTGTAATTCCTGGTGAAATAAAACCACAGCTTCCCTCCCAATCTCTGCTGCGCTGCCCTCATTTATTGATGCCGGGACTCGGAGGGAGCTGTAATGGGCAATTGTAAGCCCAGGTTTACAATGCAGTGTGGATGCTTGAGGGTCTCTGGAGGGCTCATTAGGCAGCAGGGGGAAAAGTGGTAGTAAAGGGGGAGAACAGGGGAGTGAGATTTAGGGGGGGATTGATGGTTTCCAGGAGCACAGTGGAAAATCTGGGTTCATTTTCCCATACAGCGAAGATCTTTAGATTGTGACTGGTTAGGAGTTTGACCCCCCCACACACCAAAAAGGATTGGTTTGTAAATGGCAGATTAAAGGGTTGAGTTTCTAAAACTATGTTAAAAGGTGGGTAGGGTATTGTGAGTACCAAGTGAAAATGAATCCACTCCGAAGCTTCAACAAACAGACCTCTTTGGAAATGGAGAGGATGGAGCATCTCCCTAGAGCCAGTTCTGGTTGGATCAACTAGGGGATTGCTCTTAGAAAACATCTTTCCATCTCATCACTCTGTGTCAGTCTCTGCATAATTCTGGAAAGCCTGCAGCTAAGAAAGGGGTAACTTTTGCAAGCGAGCAGTGTTAGTGTTCGGCCCTGGGGCCGGTCTGTGCTCAGAGTTTGGTCATTTCTGATCAGTTCCAAAATTTGAAGAGGAAAAAAAAAACAAAAGAAAATGACACATTCACTTCCCTCTCCAAACCCCACCTGCTGTGAAACACTGGAATGGTTTACCTAGGGAGGTCATGGCCAGAACATCCCTTGGGGTCTTTGCAGTGCAGACAGACCCTGAAACTCAGCCCAGGTGCTGACTTAGGTTTGACCCAAAGCACCTTTTCCGTCTACCCACAAATCAGTCTGTCCTAGGACCTTGCTGTGACTTGGGTCCAGCCCTGTCATTTTGCAGTGTGGACGCAGAGCAAGCTGCAGACCGGAGTCTGAAGGTCTGCATAGTGCGGTATGACATGGTAGCACAGCTGTGAGATCCGGGTCCAGCAATTGTAAGCCAAGGTTTACAGTGCTGTGTGGACGCTCAAGCATGGGCTTGGAAACCCCTAGTCCACAAGCCCGGATCCCAGAGAGCCAGCCTTTGTGTGCAGTGCAAACACACCCTAAAACAAGATTTAATATTTTTCTGAAAGATGTGCTTTACTCCAGCTTCTGGGAGAAGTTCTGTGGCTTGTGCCTGCAGGGGGTCAGGCTCGATGGTCATGGTGATCCTTGGAAGCTGAATCTAGGAATCCCCTGGCACGTCCCCTTCCTTCATGGGCCATAGGGAGAATGGAATTGCCCAACGCGCTCATAACCTATGTACCTTTGTATTATGATAATGACTGTAACCTAAGCTCATTCCCAGGCACTGACATGAGCCCCAAGCCATTCCAGTGACATATGCCTCCCTGATGACCCCCTCTTTTATCGGCTTTTTCAGCTCAGCAGCCCTCAGATTCATGCCTTGCCAGGCAGCCTTGTGTATTTGCCTTGGTCTTGTCCCCACCCCATAAATACCATTGGGTCACATCTGCAAGCCAGGCTCCAGGGGTGGATCTCCCATTCCTCCTCTGCTCGATATCTGTGTTTATTTACTTCAGTCGGCCCATGCAGTGCTGCGGGTGCCTGTGTATTCATTAGAGCCACCACTGTTAGGGCCAATGGCTGCAAATCAAAACCACCCATATTTCCATACAGACAGAACTCTCCCATCAAGCCATTCCTCCCGCCCCTGCCTCACCCGCGAGGAAAAGCCTTGAGGGGAACAAGCTAGCCTTGCATTGGGAATTCAGGCTTTGGCAAACCAGCAAGAAAAGCCAAGTCCATAGCTGAGGGCCTTTCTCGGAGAGGGTTCTGCTCCCAGCCTCCTGCATATTAGCAGTGTCAGGTGTCAGTGGGAGCAGCTCCAATGATCTCATCTGCCAAGGTATCACACTGGGAGAGAGCTGGTCTCTGAAGTCACCAGGACTGAGCCCACATAAAGCTCCCAGTTATTAAACCCACCACCTTAAATAGCATCTGGAACTGACCTGGAACCAATGCAGATCACAGGTGGACCGTGCTTTGGGCAAGTAGCAACTTTGTATGTTCTACTGCACCAGCTGGTTTCTGAGTGAGTTTGGACTGTGCATGTCTGAGGAGGGTTGTGGGAGGTGAAAATGGCCTTCACACACACACAGCACCCCCGGTTCAAGATCTGGGTGCAGTCCCCTGCTTGCCTTGCCCCAGACCCTGCTCTGCTCTCTTGGCCATTCCCTCACTAACATGGAGAAGGGAAAAGTGTGGTGTGGGTGGGTTTAGGGTCCCATCTCCCCAAACCGGCCAGCAGAAAGGTTGGCAGAGCAGCTGCTACGACATGAACCCCACCCCCTCACCCAAGCCTCTCACTGTAATATGGACCCTCCATGTCCCCCTCCAGGCACACAGCTCAAAAGCCCCTGGTCAGGTCCTAATTAATGTAACACGGGGCTAATCAGCCCAAAGGCATCCTACAGGGCTCTGCAATATGGCAATGTGGCCAGTGGCTGCATTCCCTCCCTCGGGGTGAAATTGCCCCCTAGGCTAAGGGCCAGCACAAAACCTATCCACCATTTAACAGTTGGGGCTTACATGGGGCACAGGCATTTTGCTAGCCAATTGGCTAGGGGGTGGATATCACCTTGTGTATATAGCTACAGGGAGAAGACAAAGCCGAACAGCTGATGTGGTTTAATGCAGGTAAGCAGAGCTGGAAGAAATTTTTCACACTCCTTTTTTAAGGGGTGAAAAATGCAGATTCGGAGACACATACACGTTTCACAAATTCATGTTGTTTTCGCTGAATTGTTTTGGTAAAAAAACAACGGGGGGGAAAAATTCCCCCCAAATCAAAAAGTTTTGACTTTTCCGTTCAAAATTACGTTTTGTTCATAAATGTCCTTGAATCCTATTTTTTTAATGTAAAATGTTTTATAATGGTTGAAACATGTCAGTATGGCTGAATGAAATGTTTTGTTCAATCTGAAATGATTTTTTTCTGACTTGCCATTTCGTCAAAATTTTCACACACACACACAAAAAATTCAGATTGAACCAAAATGACTTTTTTTAAAGTTTTTCAGAATTGCCAGTGAACTGACAAATCCATTTTTCTCCTGGCTCTACTGGTGAGCTCAGCGAAAATAACCAATAGATCCTCTACAGAGAACCAACCTTACTTGGCAACAGCCTTTCTGAAGAAGAGGCTTCGCCAAAGTTGCCTCCAAACTTACTGAGAACAAGTTTCCTCCCCCTTTATTTAAACGCCGCCTCCCTGAAGCACCCCAGTCTTGTCTGTCCACTTGAGTGGTGGCCTATGCTCAGTCTTTACTAGAGCTGTTGTTCACCCACTAAAGCACAGTAAACCAATGTTATGGCAACGTGCATTGAGTTGGGATTTTAAGTAGTATCCATGTTTTTATGCAATTAGATGCTCCTGGCAAATGGTTCATATGAACCTCAGTTTTGCAAAGTTTGAGCAACTGTAGATGGACAACAGCCTTTGCTGGGGTGGAGCCTGAAGGTGGAGTCTGTCCACACTGGACATCCACTTCAGCCCATCTCCATTTTCCCAGAGGTGTTTTCTGGAAACCATCCACTGTCCTATCACTGCCAGTGTTTTAATTCTTCCTTTCAGTGGACTTCGTGCTAGGACTGTTTGTAATGGGATATGGAGTCGATCACCTCTAAGCAGTTGGTGTGAATCCAGCCCAGGCGGTTGGATCCATTAGGTGACTGCTCACTGCGGTCATGTGGGATAGGTTTGGTGCTGTTAGGGCAGTTCTCAGGCTGTATTAACCGTCAGTCTCAACAGAGAGACGGAGGACTGAAGGGGCCGTGGAGAGGACTCTCCGGGTCAGGGCTGGTGCATATCAACAAGACATGGTGATTGGGTGCTTGCCCTGCTGCTGCGAGTGCTTGACCTCTTCTGTGGATAAACACAGTCCTTCCCTTTCCAGGACTGTCAGACCAGTCCCTTTCTCCAGCTCCAAATTCACATACTCCGTCACGGATATTGGCAGCAAATGTTTTTTTGTGTTTTTGTTGTAATGTTGGTGCCCCAGGGAGCAGAGGAAGTTCTTTGGAAATGCAGTTATTTTTCTCGCATTATTTGGATGGGTCTGGGCACGGAGAAGGGAAAGGCCTGTATTTTTCTTCAGTTCTCCTTCAGTTTAGCCCTGGGTTCAAAAGCTCCTGGAGCCAGTCCTTGCCTCTCCCCAATCCCCAGTCTTATATGTTTTGAAACCTAAAAAGGTTTTCTCCTTTTTGCCCTGAAGCGCAGTAAATAAAAGGAAAAAATAATGTCTTACCATTTGTGGTGGCCTTGAAATTTCCAGATGTCTGTCAAGAGCTCATTGGGAGCAAACTTGATGCTGTGAGGCCCCTGCGCCTTGCGGTCTCCCTCGCTGATGGGATAAACAACATTGGTTTCTTCCTCCTCCCCCGCCCGCTTCCCCAGCCTCTTCCCCTCTCACATAGACGGGCCCTGTTGTGAGACAGGTGGGGCAGGCCAGGCCTGACTAATAGTGGAAAATCCGAGGGTGTCGGAAAGATAAACAGCCCTGTGCTGATAGTATAAAAGTCCTTTTTCCTAGCACACGTCAGGTAAGCCTCAAATGACAGAAACTGTACAAACATGCTGAGGTTCCCCTGCAGACGGATTAAATTAGGCCTCAGATAAATAGGGGAAGGGATGGCTCATTCCACAGTCCCTTCTAAATGTTAATTCCTTTCTTTCCTAAGCCTCTACCACAATTCCGACTGTTTGGCAAATGCCCCTTGGCACGCCTCACAAAACCAGCCGTTGTGTCACCGTTGTTATCTTAGTATGATTGTTCCCTCCTCTGTAAAGGAAACCGACCTTCTGAAATGAGTATTGTGACTGATGGACGTTCAGGGAGAGTGGGGATCAGAATGCAGCATAGAGATAGTAGTCATGCAGTCCACACAGTACTCCTTACTAAACTCGCTTCTGGTAGGGTCTTTCTTAGGTAGGGGAGAATTGGTTTAGATAAAATAATAATCCTCTTTGGTTCCTCTGGACTTTCCCTCCTCTCCTCTCCACCCAAAGACTATCCAAGTCCTCAACCATTTCTTGATATTTCAAAGAGTTTGGCTTAATCTTCTTTTTCCTTTAGCTTCCATGTTTGTGGGTACCATTACCCTGCTGTGTGTGCCTCCACTAGGGAGAAAAAGTGTGTTCTTACTTCATGGTAGCTGAGACGTGGTAACTAACGTGAGGTAAAACCCAAGTGAAGACAAGGCAGATTGTAGTTTTACACAAATTAGCAGGTCAAGGTAAAGACTATGGGGAAGGCCTCATGTCTTCACTGGGATTGTCCCCCATGTTAGTTACCATGTGTTAGTTAACATGAGGTAAGAATGTACCTTTTATCCTAATGAAGGCAATGCCTCTGTGACGACTGGGGACTCGAAGTGAGAGTATCACCAGAAATAGACCTGCTCCCGTGAGCTCCCCCCCTCCCTTCTGCAGACCTATCGGGTTTGAAGTCTTTTTTGAAATATCTGTGTTTTGCCCATGACTCGTCCTTCCCAGCTTTGCCTTATGGAAAAATCATGTAATATTTGATGAAGCTGAAATCAATAGGGTTCTATTGAAATGACTCTAAATGTAATAGCGGATATAGTATTTTTATGGGTTATTTTGAGTGGTCTTGTGGGGATACGGTGCTATTTAAAATCTATATGAGGGTGCAAAAGACTTATAGAAAGATTTCCATTTACTATTCAATTCTAAAAGACTTTTTTCCATAAGAGCTTTTTTTCCATCCCCAGCACTCGCCCCAGCAATCTCCTCATGTAGCATGGGGAGGATAGGCAGCCATAAAAAGTGGTGCCTGGTGGCAGTAGGGTGACCAGATGTCCCAATTTTATAGGGACAGTCCCGATTTGGGGGTCTTTTTCTTATATAGGCTCCCATTACCCCCCACCCCGTCCCCATTTTTCACATTTGCTGTCTGGTCACCCTAGGTGGTGGCAAAGAAGCCCCCTAAAGCCATTCCGAAATGTCTCCCCCACACTTCCCAGAGGTAGAGCCTGGATGCTACCTTTCCCTTTCCCTGCCACATCTCCCCACCATGAGTGAAATATTGAACATGACATTTCAGGAGAACCTTAAATATTATTTTAATCCCAAACATTCTGTTGTTGCAAGTGCCAAGTCCAACACGTCTTGTAAATCCTTGGAGGACTGCCAGATCCCGAAAATACAAGAGGTGTTAGGAACGGAACTACTTGGGAGGGTTTGGTGGGATGGGGGACATATATGCAAGCACATACGCTTTGAGCACAGTGATTTCTTTGTCTTAGCCCATTTCTTTTTCTCTCCTTCTCCAGAGCGTTGTCTGCACAGCAGGACTCAAGTGGTATCCGCACCCAGCGCTGATTCACTGCATCAAAGCCTGCGACGTGAGCATTAGAGTTAATTAACTAAGCCCATCCAGTTTGGTTTCCTAGGGTGGGTGGTAACAATGGGTGCAGATGAATCGGTTTTAAATCTCTGTTTCTGAGGAATGGCCAAATCCGGTTTGGCCTTGTCTTTACTTGCAGTTAAATGGTCTTCAGCTTGTACCAGTTCTGACACCTATTGGCAAGAAAAGGTCATTTTTCTAGTGCAGAGCAGTGCTCAATGACAGCTGATGATTGGACGAGCCTTACAGTGTCTAACTAAGGTGGACAACTCTTGGCTACTAAACAGGCCTGATTCCCTTCACTTGGGCATTCTCAGGATTTGGCGAGTCATCACTGGACAGTCACAAAAGCCACCAATTGTTTGGCTTGAAGGGGTTGAAGGTTGCTCTCTCTGACTAGAAATTGAACTCTCTGAAAGTCCAGGGCACTCCCTCTCCCCTGAACCTTGGAGAAGAGATAAACATTAGGAAAGAGAAAGGGAGTAAGAACAACCCAGATGTGGAACTGGAGCAGGAGTGACTGGGAAATGGCGGGAGGAAGGAGGACTGGAGGTGGGGACTTTTAAAATACTGAGATTGGGATGTTTCAAAGGGGCTCACGGAGTTAGGCACCCAACTGTCATTGAAATACAATAGGAATTGGGGGCCTAACACCTTTAAGCTTCATTGGAATTCCCAGCCTGAATTTTTTTCTGAGTTCAAAAACCGGACACACGTCAACCTTACCCTGGCACTGAATACAACAGGAAAAATGGCCGCTGATAGTCAAAACCCACCAAGCGGCCCCTCCAAGCCAAAGTTTTGCCTCCTAAAGGAAACTGTGTTGATGAACCCTGCCAGACAGGTTTTCTGGGCACTGAACTCATCCTGCTTATGAAGGACTTATGCATCAAGGCCCTTCCCCACCCAGCAAACAGTTCAAATCAAGGCATTCTTAGCATCTCCTACCCATTGTATCTGAATAAACATCCTGTCAGGTCTAGAGCCGTGGAAAGCGTTTCCAATGAAACCTAAAAAACATATTAAACTCTCCTGGTTTCATCACACACTCAGCCCTCTGCCCGGATATACTGAAAGGTTAACAAACCTCCCCATTGACTCTCGGCCCATTTTTGAGCAAATCAAGGCAGTTTAAGGCTTGGGTCTGGCTTTTTAGTCGCATGTGCCATTAGCAATTAATGATTATCAGGAGGTATGAAATGTCTATTGGCTGCTTCCTTGAACAGTTGTAGAAGTCTTGACATATTTTGTGTAAAAGCAGCACTGGGCACCTCTCTGTGTGTCTTGGTGCTGACTTGGCCCCCACCACTGTGTTGTCTGAGCACTCCACAAACTTATCTTCACAGCCCCTTTGTGAGGCAGGGAAGCATTATCCCCATTTACCGAGGGAGAAACTAAAACACAGAGGGATTAAGGCTCAGATCCTCAAAGGTTTTTAGGCCCCTAATTTCCAGTGATTTCAGTGGAAGTTGGGGATATAAATACCATTGAGGATCTGGGCCAAGTGACTCACTCAATGTCACACAGAGAGTCTATCGAAGAGCCAGGATTTGAACCATGCTTCCTGAGTTCTACGCCAGTGCATTATCCTTAAGAATGTCTTTGCTCCTCTGAGCCTTCTGCTAGCACCTAACTGAGAATCCCAAGCTCGGATAATACTCTCAGCACCCCTGTGCCATCAGTAAATATTACTTCAGTTTTACAGGTGGGTACACTGAAGGGAAGTGACTTGCCCAAGGTAGCAGAGCTTGGAACGAAGCTCTTGTCTCCTGACTTCCACACTAAATACTAGACCACAGGGCCTCCTCCTGTGTGGATGTTGTGTGGTACAACTTTCACATGGTAAAAGACAGGTTCTTCTTCGAGTAGACGCAGCCATGTATTCTCCGTGGGCGTGCGCACCCTGTGCACCAGAGCCAGAGAACTTTACCCATAGGGGAAGCGTTCACACCCTGCAGCCATAGCCCCTGCCCTAGCCATATAAGGATGGTCTTATTGGAAACCGGGGGAGGGACCACTGGACCCAGGGACCAAATGAACACGGGGGACAACAAATGAGAAAAACAGGAATTGCGGTGAAGGTCACAGGTTCAAAACGAGGGTACCGGATGGGGACACCGAGCAGAGAACTCCGGACCTCGCCCACTGCTCCTCAAAGGTGTCGAGGGAGCCAGCGGACACTGCCCAGTGGAGCTCTGCCCGGATGCGTGAAACTAGGGAGGAACGGAAATAGGCCCCACAATAGCAGAGCACCCCCTCGTCCAGCATCCTCCTCCTGGTATTGTAGATGGAAAGTTTGGTCGGGGCCAGGAGGAGGTTGACGAGGAGGTCTCGTGACTTCGTGGGGCCACGGATGGGGTGTGCATAAAGGAACAGGTGCGGGGAAAAGTGCAGCCAGAACCTCAGCAAGAGGTTCTGGAGGAGCAGGAATAGGGGCTGCAACCTGGCGCATTTGAGATAGACATGCGCCAGGTTCTCCCTCACACCGCAAAAGGGGCAGGCCTCGGGTACAGGTGTGAACCGCGCCAGGTACACGCCCGTGCTCACGGCTCCGTGAAGGAGCCGCCAACCGATGTCCCCAGCGGGCTGTGGGACCAAGGTGGAATAAAGGCTGGCCCACTGGGGCTCCTCACCCTCTCTAGGGCGCATACCTTGCAGATGCGCACCATGAGCCAGTAGGCGTTGCTCTCCAAATATGACACTGTTAATTGGGTGGCCATGTTTAAATTCACGGACAAGTTGCCAAAAGCATCCAGGGAAGAGTTCAAGGTGTTCATTTCACAGGGCCATTTGGTGGCCAAAATGCCATTGCAGGCAGCTCTGGATGAGGCAGATGCCTCAGCCAGGATTATGGCATGAGCTGAAACCATGAGGAGAGCCTCATGGCTACAGAGCTCAGACATTGTACCCAACATACAGCAGACCATTGAGGACTTACTGTTTGATGTCTGGGTTTTGATTTCAGAAAAGACCGACAAAAGCTTGCACTCTTTTAAAGACTCCCAAGCAACTTTGTGTGCTTTGAGAGTACGTACCCCAGCTGTGAGGAGACGCCACATAAACAATACCACTCACAGCATTTTTTGGACAGTCCTCCCTTCCTGTGCGACAATGTGACTACTCCAGAAAGCGCCACAGATCTCAAGGAGGAGGTACTCTGGTTCTGGGGTTAGCCAGCCACCCCGCACTGCCTGGTGTCTAGCAAGTGCCTGTTTTGACTCATGTGGCTAAGGCAGTGATCCAGTGGTAACCTCTCCTTCCCTGTCACCCTTGTTTGGGGACAGCTGGCCCATTTTTACCGTGTTTGGGACTCGATTACAACAGACAGGCCTAAACACCATCAGATTGGGTTATGCCATGCAGTTCCTTTCCATCCCTCTGCCCCACCCACTACCCTGTCCCTCTTCAAGCATCCCTTTCAGGAGACACTGCTCCTCGAGCAATTTCAGTCTCTACTGGCCCTGGGGCTTGTAGAGGAGGTCCCACTGCAGCACTGGGGACAGGGATTGTACTCCATCTATTTCCTGGTTCCCAAGTCCAAGGGAGGGACGAGACCTATCCTTGACCTCCGTGACCTCAATAAATACATCAGATACATGAGATTCCATATGATCACCCTGGCAACTATCCTCCACGCCTTAAATCACAATGGCTGGTTCCTTGCCCTGGACCTTCAGGATGTTTCTTTTCATGTAGCAATTCTGAGACACAGGAGCTTTCTCCGGTTTGTCATGGCAGACCAGCACTACCAGCACACTGTGGTGCCCTGCAGCCTGTCTTCCACCCCAAAAGTCTTTACCAAGTAAACGGTCATGGTGACAGCGTACCCCAGGAAGAGGGGAATTTGTATCTGCCCATATCTGGACAATTGGTTACTAAGGAGTGAGTCCAGAGAGGACGCCCTCTGTTCACACTACATCTACTCAATTGTCTGGGTCTCACCCTAACCAGCAGGAACTCAACAGTTGTTCCAACTTAAAGAATCAGATTCACTGGGGCCCTGATAGACTCTATAAATTTGAGACCGTATCTGCTGACAAAGAATTCCATGCAATTTGCCACTTACGTCTGCAGCTGCAGTCCCAACCGTCAGCCACAGTCCAAGTAAGCTGGAGGGTGCTAGGCCATATGGCTGCATGCACACGAGTAGTCTAATATGCCAGGCTGCGGCCTTTGTCCTCTTCAAATGTGGTTGAAGTTGGTCTACCATCTGCACCATCATCCCTTGGACAGATTGGTCCATCTTCCTCTGCCAATCCTAGATTCCTTGCGGTAGTGGAAAATTCAGAACAACATGTGCCAAGGTGTTCCCTTTGCTTGGTCTTCACCGACCAGAATCAATGCCTCCTTAATAGGTTGGGGAGTGCATCTGGAGTCACTGAAGTTTCAAGGCCTGTTGTCAGAACAGGAAGCTTCTCTACATATCACTGTCCTAGAGCTTCGTGCCATCTACAATGCTTGTCAGACCTTCCAAGATCACATCAGGGGCTCAGCAGTTCTCATACTCACCGACAGTACCACCGCGATGTGTGGACTGGCAGAGGAGAGGACACTCCAACATGTTTTGTCAGGAGGCACTGCGGTTCTGGCAGTTTTGCATCATCGAAAACATTACCCCATGGCCAGTCACTTGTCTGGGATCCACCATCACTTGGTGGATCACCTCAGCAGGAATTTCTTCCTGAATCACGAGTGGTCTCTGAAGCCCAGCATCCTGCAGTCCATCTTTGCCGACTGGGGGTATCCCAACAGTTGAGAGAAAACAAGAAATTCCAGCTGTTTTGTTCCCAAAGGGATCTCAGTCCAGGCTCCATGACCGAAGCTTTTCACTTGAGCTGAGAATTGGCGCGGCTGTATGCTTTTCCTCCAATTCCAATCATCCCACAGGTCATTCTCAAGCTAAATTTGGACCATGCCAGGCTCATTTTCATTGCTTCAGTGTGGCTGAGACACTGTTGGTTCTCCAACCTCCTTGCGTTATCGGTCCACCCTCCCATATCCTTTCCTCTTTACCCTGACCTTCTGACTCATAATCATGGCCAAGTTTTGCACCCAGCACTCAGCTTCCTGCATCTCACAACATGGATGGCGCCTGGTTAGATGAGGAGGAAGAGCAATGTTCAGAGGCTGTCCAGCAGGTCATGCTTAACAGTAGGAAGCCCTGCATCAGAGTGTCCTATTCGGCCAAGTGGAAGTGGTTCTCAGTATGGTCATTAGCCTGGGGAGTTCAACCAATGTGGGCTAGTATCCAGGATGTACTGGAGTACCTGTTACACCTTCAGTCTTCTGGCCTTGCGCTTAGTTCATTGAGAGTCCACCTGGCAGTGATTTCGGCATTTCATCCACCTATCCATGGGAAGTGGGGCTTTCAAACCCCATGGCAGTGAGTTTCTTGAAAGCAGTCACTCGCCTCCATCCACCAGTTAAAGAGCCGGTTCCTTTGTGGGACCTTAATACTGTTTTAGCTGCTTCCGTCCAAACCATTGGCAACTTCTTCTTTCTCCCTTCCATGTCAGAAAACTGCCTTACTTGTAGCGACAACATCTGCAAAGAGAGCGTGCAAGTTGCTGGCTTTAATGACAGAGCCTCCTTACATGCAGTCTTCCAAAGACAAAGTGACCCCGTGGCCGCACCATACATTTTTATCTACGGTGGTTTCCCAGTTTCATTTGAACCAAGTTATATATATACCAGTGTTCTTCCCTAGGCCACATTCAACCCTAGAGGAGAAGTGTCTCCACACTTTGGATGTCAGGTGATGTCTAGAGTTTTATCTGGACAGAACAAAACCTTTCTGTTCCTCACCGCGTCTATTTGTTTCATGTGCAGACCGAACGAAGGGCCGAGCAGTCTCTTCACAGACGGTCTCCAAGTGGATAACTTCCTGTATCATGACCGCATACAAAGTAGCCTAGGCTATGCCTTATCAAGGGGTACGACCTCATTCCCTGAGAGCTCAGGCAACATCAGTGGCATTTCTAAATGGCATTCCTATACTGGACATTTGCAGGGTGGTCCTCTGCACACTTGGTCCTCTGCACATACTTTTCCAAACCACTATGCCATTACGGCTGCATCCAGATCAGCTGCAAATGTCCGGAAGGCAGTCCTGCAGTCCTTCTTTAAACAGAATCCAAGCCCCACCTCCTGCGAGTACTGCGTGTGAGTCGCCCACACAGAATATACGGCTGCATCGGCACAAAGAAGAAAAAACAATTGCCTACCTGTTGCGCTTGTTCTTTGAGATGTGATGCAGACCCGCCCTCCATCCCCTTTGCATCGGAGTGTGCACTTCAGATGTTCAGGGGGGTCAGGGCGGTGTCGCCGTCATACGGCCAGGGCGGAGCTATGGCCACAAGACGCAAGCGCCTGCCCTCTAGGGGCTGCTAGGCAAAGTTCTCCGGCTTCAGTGTGCGGTGTGCGCACACCCACATAGAATGCACCTCTGCTTCACAGCTCAGTTCCAGGTAGGTAACCATTTGTTTTCTTTTGCCGATAGATGCCAGACCCCGGAGGGCAATAGCTCCCTGACAATGTAATCGCTTTCTGTCTAAATGTTCCCTAATGAAAAGCATCCCACTGTCGGTGCTGTGGTTGTCATAAGCAATCTTGCGCGTTACTTTCATAGAACCGGGCTAGGCACTCCTGTTCTCTAGAGAGAGCTAAACAACATGCAGGCACCATTAAGAAATGCCAGTCATGTGCTGCTGAACCATTGGGTACCAACTCCTCGGATATTTAAGAAGCATTCTTACTCAGGCAGACTTTGAAATGATGTAATGATTTACCAGAAGCCATTATTACTGACGTGCCTTTTTTCTGCTTTTTCTTTCCCGTCATTGCTAATTGCCAGGATCCCTCTGTGTCAATAGAAACCTTCTTCATCATCGTTCATTCATAGTGTCACAGCATCCCCATCGAAATCTTTACCATGCTATTGGTTGTGGGCTACTGCATAAAACATGTCATCTGCGTAGAGAATGAGCCTTCCAATATGTAGGGCTTTATCCAAGAATGGGCCAGGCCGGGTTCTCCAGCATTAGGGCTATGGAGGAAACACGCTGTATGGAGTCCCCTCTTTCCTGCATGGAGGGGGTTGAGCAACCTTCCCTATTATCCCAGGCCATGGGGAGGCAGTGTACTAAGCCAGTGATAACATGATCCTGCATTGATCGCAATGGGAGCTTTACCTGAGGAAAGGCTACAAGAAGAGGATTTCCCTTGACTTTACTTTTATGCTTTTTAAAGTGTAACCCAGGCTAATGCAGTGTGACTCTTTGTCCCCTTCTAGTGGCATGGCTGGCAGTTTTATGAGTCTACTACTGCAGCTGAACTGGTAGACCTGGTCTTTTAGCTCAAGCAGTAGAGGCACATGGTTTTAAATACAGATGTCTAGGTTTGATCCCCCCGCCAGATGATTCAACCGAGAATGTTCTTACCAAAGCAAAATATTTATTATCTTTCCCATTCTGTCCCTCCAAACAGTCCCCCCATTCTTGTGTATTCCAATGGAGGTAAAAGGCCTACTCCTCAAAAAGTCCCTATTGAGCGCTTTCTAGTGTTGAAAGGTGTGTAGCATACGTAAATGAATTGGCAGGTGTATTGGGCCAAATATTACATATTTTTAAGTGACCTTGTTAAAATAAAATCATATCTTTCTTCAAAAAAAATCCCTTGCCTGTATAACTGTTAGCATATTACAAAAAAAGCTGTTATGGCCCAAAGCCAGTGCTAGTGCAAATCACGATAGCTCAATGAGAGTCAATGGTGTTAAGCCAATTTACACCAAGTAGACATCTTGCCGAACAATTCTAATTTTCTTCCCCCCAGTTATGCTTTTTGTTTACTCTTTGCACATAGCTCCTTTGGAAGGTAAAACTAGACTAGTCAATTTTACTTCCAGATTTTCCTGCACTGGTACAGTGTTGTTGTGTTTGGGTGTCCAACATTGCAAAGGAATATTTACATTTGCAACAGCAATAAAAGTCTGGGTATAAGCTGCTTCGTGGTGTCTTTTTAGAAGATTTATGAACATGGCCATGCCTTTTAAAGAGGAAGTGTCTGGCACTACCAACAGTAGTGCCGGATCCCTCACTGAGGACTGTATCCATATTCTCAACCTCTTCATGCTGTTTAATTTTTCAGCCTTTCATGGGGGACAACTACTGTGATGCCATCAATAACCGAGCCTTCTGCAACTATGATGGTGGGGACTGCTGCACCTCAACGGTCAAGACCAAAAAGGTAGGTCTGCCTGCCCCTCTCTCACCCAGAGCTCCCCAACAATGCAGGCTCAGGCTTGGACAGTAATTGGTGCCCAGCTGGAGATCCAGGATGTGGAGAGATCTTCAGCTACACAAACATTTCAAGGGGCAATGAACATTGTCCCACCAAAGGCACTGGATTTCTGCTGCTTCATTTGAAGGTGCTCTCGTTCTCCTTTGATGTGCCTAGGTGTTTCCCATCATAGCCTGCCTTCGGCCCATACAGCACATGTTGTTACACAGGGATACTGCTTGACCTCCTTCTTTCTTGTTCTAAACCAGTGGTTCCCTGGCTGCTTTGCAGACAACTGCTGGCACCCCCTCGAGACTGGTTTGGCGTGTCATCAGTAAAGCGGTCTGACGTCAGTTCTGACCCTGACTCTTGTGGGAATTACAGATAGGCACACTGAAAGGAGCATCTGCTGCATACAGTGTAGATTCCAAGGTTGCTCAGTAAGGGACTGACAGAGAATTTAGCCACCCGTGTTCACGCTTACGTACTGAATTTTGCACAGCTCTTTACCTCTTCTTTGGGATTTGTGGTTGAGACAGAAAGGCAAAAATCTTGATACTAACAAGGGAGGTAACTTAGATGGAAGTTTGCTAGGCTTAGTGTGTTTCAAGGCCAGTCATACCTGTCTAAGGAAAGGCAGTCTGTATACTACACCTGGAGGACAAAGAGGATGTCTCTGCAGGGAGCACAATCTTTTCTAAGTTGGCCCTCAGTACCAGGGTCTTTGTTCATCTTTCCTTTGGTTCATTCAGGCATGTCTACCAAATCTGTGCTGTGACCTGTCTCTGGTACGTCGGGGAACATTGGAAAGGGGCAGTGAGCAATGACTGTGATAGGTTAATGTCATCTCTTGGTAGCGGCAGAGACGGGGCGGGGGTAGTGCTTTAATTTTCCTAATTGTGCCTCTTTCCAGATATTCGCTATAGCTTTGTTTTTAAAATGATTTGTGTGAACTGTGCAGTCAAAGGGGCAGCCCTGGCAAGGGAAGTTCTCTCTTTAGTCACAAATCACGTATTGCCTGGGCGGCAGCATGGGTATGAGCAAGGATATCCTGGGCAATTGCTTCCCGATTGATATCCCTCAACCCTTAACTGAACGGGCCACCTCTTGGGATGTAAGCGTGTGGTCAGTTTCCAGGGCCTAGTCGGTCATTGGCGTCTCTGCTNATATCCTGGGCAATTGCTTCCCGATTGATATCCCTTAACTGAACGGGCCACCTCTTGGGATGTAAGCGTGTGGTCAGTTTCCAGGGCCTAGTCGGTCATTGGCGTCTCTGCTGGTATAGCCCAACACATGTGGCAGTAGGTTTAAGAGGGGGTGCCTCTCCACAAGGAACTGGACTAAGACCTCCAAACTCATTCCATATAGGATACTAAGGTGGGAGGGAAGAGAGGTTGCAAATTGCTATGCATTGGCCTGGCTCTGTTCCCATTGGCTTCGGTGGGAGTTTTACCATTATCTTCAATGGAAACAGAGTTGGCCAACACGGAGAGCTTTTGAAAATCCCATCTTCAATATTTCCTAATCATTCACAAGGGCCAACCCCTCAAATGAAGTGTTTTCTCCAGATACATGCACTCAGCTTTCAAAGACTTTTAAAACACAACAACAAGAACCCAGAAACCAAACAAAACACACAAAAGAAATGAGAAAACCAACCAAGTCCTAGGATCTTCAACTCAAAAGTGAGATGGCCAGTGCCTAGTTTATTAAATTTATGGCATAATAATCTAGCAGCCAGGAACATAGCATGATGTAAAAGTTTCAGAGGAAAAGGGTCGTTTGAGGCCAGCCATGTGTCTCATGCAGTTCAAAGGAATGGCCACCAGCTCACAGACACCTGTTTGAATTCCCATGCAGACACTCAGCCATATGGGGAAGTTAGTTGTTTTCCGGTCTAAGGGCCCTTGGCTGGAGAACAGATTTTAGGCATAGTTATTCAAATGCAGTCTCCTCCTTTGAAGAGCATTGTGAGTGGAATGTTAAAGGAGATATTCCAAAGGGAAAAACAATGAAAGGTGAGAGAAAAGAGAGATGCATCAAAATATTCCACATACCAAATCCTTCCAGCGCGATTTGCCACCTACTTAAAAACCACAGCCTTAAAACACATTTTGGGTGTAAAGGCCAAAAACTGAAGGAGACCTAGGGAGGGGCAAACCCAGCTCTTTTAATTCCAGTACCAGATGAGGGTGTATTTCTGTGCAGTTGTTAGAAAGTGTTCAAGCATTTGAGGGAGGCCCCCACCGCTGCTGTCTGGTGAGTCAGGCTCACACACTGCGGTCTCACAAGGCTCTTAAAAGAGGACTAGTAAAAGATTGTGTATTTGCACAGCACCTTTCATCCCCAAAGATCCCAAGACATTTTACAGTCTCCACTGCAATACAGTCACCTCTGAGTGTGTAATGGTGCACACCACCACCACATTTTGTTTTAAAAAAGGAAGCAAAGAATCATAGCATATCCGGTCGAAGCTGCAGGTGTTAACAGTCATGCCGAAGGCGAACTGAGGTCTTTATTGACCACAAATGGTCAAAACTTTGGTTTTATGTCTCTTCCCTAAAAAGTGGTATCTCCAGCTGCAAAGCAACCACATAGAACTGGCCGTACGGAAATAAAAGGTTCCACCAAAGAGTCCCTGGAACATGGACCCCTTTTCTGTTCGCTTTCCACAAATGTCCACGCAATCATGTTACGCTGGCGTGAAAATTGACAGAAAGGTCATTTCAAATTTGCATGCACAAGGATTCACAGAAACCAAGTTTTAAATTGGCGCACACATATATTAGCACAACGTGGCCTTGTGCGCTCCTCCAGTCAAGGAATGGAAACAATGTCACATGACTTACCAAACCAATCACAACTCAGCTGAAATAATCACTATCGAATATTTGCCGAGAACTGCTCACCATCGGTCCACAGAGTTTAAAATAAATCATGAAAGAACTGCATGGAATACGTTGATATTCAGTAATATTGAAGTGAATATTTTTTGAGGCGATTGCGATCTGTCATGGGTATTTAGTAAGCAGGAAAAGGATACATTCGTCAGACAAATGATCTGGTGTGCATTCCTGGATCAGCTGCAGTGTCCCACAACACCATGCCCAGGCAAAGAGTCTGAGAGAAGAGCACCGCCTAATGAATCACCAACACCACTTCCTGCAACATCCTTTATGGAACCAGCTGGCAGGCCTGGCAGTTAACAATCAAAGGCTGTGCACCTAAAACTCAGGTTCAGTTTCTAGTCTAGTAGGGACTGGTTCACGTACAGACAGCATGGTCAGCCCCTGAGGGAAAGAGTATGTTGCACTGCTATGGATGACCCTGGAGTGGCTTTGAAGGACTCCATAGGGAATGCCACGCAGCTCTCCTTGGCCAAAGGAAGGTCACCACAATGCATGTCATCGAGGGAGAAAGGGCTTCTGTTGTGGATCCAGAGGGAACAAGGTCCTCCATTAAGGACAAAATAAAATCCCATTTCTTTTTAATGTCTGCAACCTCCTGACCTGGCACAGATTGCCAGCTTGCCCTTTGCCCGGCTGCACTATAAAGCTGCTTCTTGTTTGCATCCCACAACACACAGAAATAAGGTATTTATAAAACATGTTTCAGAAAAATACAGCACATTGTTAAAGTAAGCAAGCAATTACCCAGGAGTTTACTGGACATCTCTAGACTGGCTGTTGTCTGGAAGGACTTCCTGGTTGGTGTAACATTCCAAGCCGATAGCATTCTGGGATCCCAGACAGCAAAAGTTAAGGCCAAATTCTGCCCCTAATTCCATGTGTGCAACTTCTTTGGAGTCAGTAGAAAGGGCTGGGTAGAGCTGAGGGAGAATTTAGGCCCCAGGGGCCAACAAAGGAGCAACACAAGTAATTGATAGAAATTTCCCACACGCCCATCTTGCTGGGGTTATTTGCATCTTTCCGTACAGAACATTAAAGCTGTTGGCGTCCTTTCAAACATAAGGCCAAATGCGCACAACAGCCCCGCCTTCGATAATGCACGATTTAGCCCCAAGAGCAGATTGCCTCAAATCCCACTATTAGGGTTCCTTTGATTTAGTGTCTGTTCCTTTCCTATCCCCTCATTTTATAGAATCGTATAGAATCATAGGACTGGAAGGGACCTCAAGAGGTCATCTTGTCCATGCCCCTGCATTCAAGACAGGACTAGGTATTATCTAGACCATCTCTGACAGGTGTTTGTCTAACCTGCTCTTAAAAAATCTCCAGTGGTGGAGATTCGAAAACTTCCCTAGACAATTTATTCCAGAGTTTCACCATCCTGACAGGAAGTTTTTCCTAATGTCCAACCGAAAACTTCCTTGGTGCAATTTAAGCCTGTTGCTGCTTGTCCTATCCTCACAGGATAAAGAGAAGAATTTTTCTCCCTCCTCCTTATAACAACCTTTTATGTACTTGAAAACTGTTATCATGTCCCCTCTCCATCTTCTCTTCTCCAGACTAAACAAATCCAATATTTTCAATCTTCCCTCACAGGTCATGTTTTCTAAACCTTTCATCATTTTTGTTGCTCTTCTCTGGAGTTTCTCCAGTTTGCCCACATCTTTCCTGAAATGTGGCGCCCAGAACCGGACGCAATACTCCAGTTGAGGTTTAATCAGTGCGGAGTAGAGTGAAAGAATTACTTCTCATGTCTTGCTTACAACACTCCTGTTAATGTAACCCAGAATTATGTTTGCTTTTTTGGCAAGAGTATTACACTCTTGACTCATATTTAGCTTGTGATTCCCAGCTCCCTTTCCACAGTACTCCTTCCTCGGCAGTCATTTCCCATTTTGTATGTGTGCAATTGATTGTTCCTTCCTAAGTGGAGTCCTTTGTATTTGTCCTTATTGAATTTCATCCTATTTACTTCAGCCCATTTCTCCAGTTTGTCCAGATCATTTTGATTTTTAATCCTGTCCTCCAAAACACTTGCAACCTCTCCCAGCTTGGTATCATCCACAGACTTTATGAGTATACTCTATATGCCATTATCTAAATCATTGATGAAGATATTGAACAGAACCAGACCCAGAACTGATCCCTGTGGGACCCCACTTGATATGTCCTTCCAGTTTGACTGTGAACCACTGATAACTACTCTCTGGAAATGGTTTTCCAACCAGTTATGCACCTACCTGACAGTAGCTCCATCTAGGTTGTATTTCCCTAGTTTGTTTATGAGAATGCCATGCAATACAGTATCAAAAGCCTTACTAAAGCCAAGATATACCACTTCTGCAGCTTCCCACCTATCCACATGGCTTGTTACCCTGTCAAAGAAAGCTATTACATCGATTTGATGTGATTTGTTCTTGACAAATCCATGCTGACTGTTACTTGTCACCTTATTATCTTCTAGGTGTCTGCAAATTGATTGCTTAATTATTTGCTCCATTATCTTTCCGGGTACTGAAGTTAAGCTGACTGGTCTGTAAATTCCTGGGTTGTCCTTATTCCCCTTTTTATAGATTTGGCACTATATTTGCCCTTTTTGAGTCCTCTGAGGACTTATTTCAGAGATCCTCCAAAAGTTCCCTGGGGAACTTTAACAACTCCTTATGGTGTAACTCGGGGGTCGGCAACCTTTCAAAAGTAGTGTGCCGAGTCTTCATTTATTCATTCTAATTTAANCCCTTATGGTGTAACTACTCCCCTGTTGTTGGTGGGGGTTTTTTCTTCCCCAGGATTTCTCCTGTCCAGTTGTCTTTCTCCTCCACTACTTTCCTCGTTTCTTCCCATTTTATGAGTTTTCACTCGACAAGCATGGCGAGAAAGAACTTGTGCAGATCGAAACCATTTCTCAGTGGGCCCTGCTCACATACTTTATTCTAAACTATAATTACGGACACTCTGTGTTAAAGATTCTGCATCCCAGTCCCTGCAACTTGTTCAAGCAAATCTAACCCTGAAGAACAAGCTCTTTAAATGCCGCAAAAGTGGACTGTATTTACAGTCCCACATTCTCCTCTGACTTAAATCCCTGCCACTCCACTTCAGTGCAAGGGGGTAGCCCCAGTGCAGTTGAAAGGAGAATCTGTCTCATACAGTTTCAGAGCTCAGGTTAGACATCAACTACTTTGCCTAATGCCAAGTATACATCATCCTGGCACAAATCTCCATTTAAAATGCCAAATCTTCAGCCGATTGATGTTCCATTGAAACAGGTGCACACCGTGGAGAGAAAAACACAGAGTGGCTCAGTGAAAAACAAATGAGGCCTAGTGCTGGATGGAGAACCTGGCATGGTTCATCCAACGTTTTGTTTATCCAAAACACATGGAAACTTATCTGACCCTCTTCACTCAAGAAACCAGGACATAAAGCAAAGGGCCTTGAGCAGACATATTGCCTTAATGTGCAGTAGTATCGGCAATGATTTCCATGAGTGTGTCCACCCCCCGCAAAAGTGGGATCCAGTGGATCCCTAGCCATCTTCTGTGGCCAAAAGTAAAAGTGACAATCTATGAGTACTCTGGAGATGTAAATACCCAAGTCTGATCATCTCTGAATCATGGCACTTCCTTGTTCCTATTCCTGCTCTTCTGCCTGAAGCCAACAGTCCTAACTGGCAGTGTTTAGAACATGGGTATGAGAAAGCTCACATAGCCAGTGGTCTAGCTGCCACTGAGGAAACTATGCTTATCCAGAAGAGTGGATCTCCCTGACATGCCACCTCCAGTGCCCCTGGCAGGCTGTTCCCGTGCACTGTAATTAGCTAGAGGTTCAATATAGGGTGGGCATGAAGGAACAAAGGATGCAATAAATAGCATTGCTTCCTTAGTTTGGAAATGGTTCAGTGTTTAGTACATGCTCCAAGTGCACTGTGTCACCCAGGCGTTTGGGTGAACTTGCTTACTTGTTGTGTTTGGTCCTGGTTAGCAAGTGGTTGTGTGACATGTGAGGGCATTGTTGGTCATGGCTGGTTGAGTGGCCGTTTCAGGGCTCAGAGTTGGTTTGCATAACAGCAAAGGGATTCTTTTCCAGACAGCAATAAATTAAAAGGAGGGATGGTTGCAGCCCGTATTGTCTATCCTAAGAGCAAATTCTTGGCTGGTATGAGAAATGCTGTAACCCCACAACATACAGCATTCCCTGGAGAGGTGCTAACTGATGGTGCTTGCTCAGCCACCCAACCTTGCTTCATTAGCAAGTGTTACAGAAACCAAGGAACAGGGCTTTCCTTACTACACACCAGCTATTTGCCTCTGGGTGGTCAGGCTGCTCTGAAATCTTCGGCGCTTATTTAGACTAATTACATTCATGTTTTCACAAGCAGTAGCACAGGGATTGGAAGCACAGCTGATTGCTGAGCCGCAGAGCTGCTTGCTTTCACACTCCATGTGGTTTGCCAAACTGGCTCCCTTGCTCCTTTCAGCCCCTCGATTGTCAGCATTACGAACGCAGATGAAGAGCAGGGAATTAAAATAAGTTACTGACCTCCTTGTTACATCCTCCCCTACTCTAGGGGGCTGTCTACACAGCAACTAGATACCTGCGTCTGGCCCATCTCAGCGGATTTGGGTTCACGGGGATCAGGCTGCAGGGCTGTTTCATTGCTCTTAGACTTCTGGGCTTGGGCGGGAGCCCAGGCTCTAGGACCCTGCGGGGTGGGAGGCTCCCAGATCTCGGGCTCCATCCCAAAACCGGAAGTCTATGCTGCAATTCAACAGCCCCGTAGCCTGAGCCCTGTGAGCCCAAGTCAGCAGGCATGGGCCAGCCGTGGGTTTTTCTTTGCTATGTAGACACACCCTCTAGGGCCTGACTCTACTCTCATGCCGGGTATATGCCAATGTAATTACATTCATTTCAGTGGAGTTACTCCTGATTGACACCCCAGGGTGAATGAGAGGTGAATCGGGCCTGTTGACTTCAGTTGGGTAACTCTTGATTTACATCAGGATAAGTGAGAAGAGAGTCCGGCCCATGAACATCAATGAGATAGTTCTGGATGTACACCCGTGGGAGAGGCAAGTCAGGCCTTCTAAACCTTACATACCGTACTGTATTGGGCCTCGAGGAGCTTTAATCTCTCCTTTCCCAGGCCCTGAGGGGGCATTGACCTGGTTTGGGAGTGAACCCTGCATACCAGCCCAAAGAGTTAAAAGTCAATTTTTGCATCATCTCAGAAAAGCCCTGGTGACCTAAATGCCAAAAACCAGGGAGAAGAAACGTACACGACGTGTTTGTGCTTAAGCGGCCTGTTAAGGAACAAAACACCCACTTGGTGGGTGAACTCTGAGGGTACGGGGGGAGGGGAGGGGCCACCGAGAATGGCTCGCTGCAGCCTGCCATGCTTATCTTGACCCAGCCCTTTTATCCATAGGAGGGGGGATGTACGTGGGGGTTCTTCATACTTCCAGAGTTAGTCACATCAGGGAGATTTTGCAAACAGTTCAACTCCTATCTAACAACACGCTGTTTCCCGACATGCGACGCTCCTCCCCACCCCGCCAGCAGCGATTCCACTCTCACTTCTGTCAGTGTGAATCAGCTGCAAGTGCATTGAAGCTACAGTGTGAAGCGGGGGTGGGGGAGAGGGTGCGGAGGACTGAGAATCAGGCTATTTGTGTTACTGTTCTCCCGTCCCTCCCGGTACCTGCCTGGGATTTCACCCTGGGAAGGAGGCGAGTAATACCCTCAAACGCATTCCCATCTGCTTCCTCCAGATTGTCCTTTCTCGGCGATTCTCAGTGGGTTATCTGAGTCTGGATAGCATTAGCTGTGTGTCAATCCATAGTGGCCCCGTGAGGAGGACTAGCTGCCTCTGGTCCATTTCGTTGACTGGATCCCAGCCATGTATCAGTGTGTCCTGTCTTTGTGCTATCTCCTCTCGGCAGTGCTTCTTCACAGTCAGAGCAGGACCTGTCATGGAACGTATGAGCGCAGAAATTAAGGGCCTGATCCCAAGCCCATTGAAGTCAACAGAAAGATTCCCATGAACTTCAGCAGGCTTTGGATAAGGCTCTTAGAGCAGAGATTGCAGAGAAGTGGGTTATATCCCTTCTATAGTCTGTGATGGATGTAAAGTTGGCTACACATTATATGGAGTTTTTAGCTCAAAGAAAGGGGGGAAAACAAAAAACAACTTCTAGTTGTGAACCACAAATAGATCCTCTCAGCCTTGGTGTCATAGAGCTGACAGAGAATTTAGAGGTTTGAAAGGGTGAAATGTCCTCATACAGGTGGTCTCTCTCTTTTTCTATGTCTGTCTGTCTGTCCTCTCCCCCTCCAGTGAAGCTGGAAGGCAAGAAATTTAAAACTGATGAAAGGAAGCAGTTTTTACACATCATATCATTTAACATGTGGAACTCACTGCCACATGATTTTATTGAGACCGAATGCTTGGTAAAATTCAGAAAGGGATTAGAAATATAAGGACTTGTCTACATTTGAAAGATAATTCAGATTAAGGTGGGATGTGAATTTAAAATGCAATAATGATTCTTGAATAGCTGTGTGTGTGGATGCTCTAATTCCGGAATAATGTTTGCTCTGCTTTCCTGTGTTCTCCATGTCTCTTTGTCTGGCTTTGCCTTTGATTCCTTTTGTTAACGTGTGTGCGTGCGTGCATGCGTGTGTGTGTATTAAAGATAGACCCAAGGACCAAAATAAAGATTTTGACCCAAAGTTCCCCAGAGTTCTGTGCTAATCCGTCCTGTGGTTTTTGTTTTCTGGCCCATCTCTCAGATGTTTGTGCATGTGTGTGTGCATTCAAGATAGGCCCAAAGACCAGCATTCCGGTTTTGATCCATATGTCCCTGGAATTCTTTGTGGTTCTGTCCTGTGGTTTTGGTTCTGGCCTATCTCTCATATGCTAGTGTATGTGTGTATGTGGCTATGTGCTCTCATTTCTCTCCTCTAACCCCCTTTCCATGTCCCCTCTTGGGCTGTGGTGTTCTCTGCCTACATCAGTTTGTTTGTGGATACAGTATCTTTGTCTGTTTCACAACAATCACTGAGCCAAGACCTGAGTTTTTAACATTCTGTCTTTCTCCCGCTACAGCAGCATTCCTGGGTGTTAGGCATCAACTGTTGCAAGGGGAGACACAAGGGAACGCAGGTCTTGGTAGCTAAATGAAGGAAAACAGATTTGTTTTTAAATGTATATAATATCTAAATTAAATGCATATATTTGGACATGTCAATGCTAGTCATATATGCTGTTAATGACTTGGGATCTTAAAGAGCTATCTGAAAAACAAAGTCAGTTCATTTTGGAGTGTGTTTTTCTGGGCTCAAGCACCTAACCAGACCATGGCCCAGTGAAAAGGAATGGAAGACAGCTTCTTAGTACTGTTGTTTGTTTATATTGCTGTAACACCTGGGAGCCGAGTCATGGACCAGGCCCCTGTTGTGTCAGGAAATGTACAAACACAGAAGGAAAAAATAGTCTCTGCCCCCAGAGAGCTTAGGGCTGGATTTTTAAATGTCTGTGGGAATTAGGCAGCTAGTCACTTTTGGAAATCCTACTTGGTGCCTTTCTGCAGCTTTAGGAGGCCAAATACTTGTGAAAATCTGGCCCTTGGGGGCTTGGAACAAACATGTTATAATTGTTATTTCTCTGTGAGAATGCAAGCCTTTCTCCTCTGCTCTTTTGTTGCTGAAGTCATGAGATCAGCCATGCGTGTTTGAGTTTACCTGTCCTCATTGCATCCTACCATTTTCTTCCCCGTCAATGAGTGATTGGCTTATGCCCTGTAGCACGAGCATTTCTCGATTTGTATCCTGGCGGATGGGACTGGCGATGTTCTCTTTATCCATATCAATGTCCAGTACATCGTTATACAAGGCATAATTGACCCGGGAGTCTCGCTGCTGTTAAGATATCATTGAGGTGAAGATTAGAACATTACATTAGATAGGATAAAAATATCTAAGGGGTATAAAGTGACTAACACAACCACTCACTGGATTAGGAGGAAAATCCCTTTATTGCCATGTTGTTCCACTGCAGAGAACTTGTACTTTCCTCTGAAGCATCTTTTGGGAGCAGACTAGTGGACTAATTGGACTATTTCAGTATAGAATCCTATAGGGCAGACTGTAGGGTTCTTTTAGGACAACACAGAGGAAGACATTCCCTCTCCAGAGGCTCTGATGGTGCAGAGGGATTATTCTCTTTCTGCAGATTGATAGAGTTTAAGGCCAGAAGGGACCATTAGGTCATGTAGTCTGACCTCCTGTTTATCACTGGCCATTGCATTTCACTCTGTATTGAGACCTGAGATTGTCCAGTTCTGATTTCACACGTCTTTGTAATGGTTTGTTAGAAAGCAAAGAAGGAGGGGCCGACGGAGGGGGGAAGGCTATAAGGAGAGGCCCACTGACTTCATTTCAAAAGAACACCAGACTGACATCAAACTGTAACAAACTCCAGAGAGCCAGGAAGTTCAAAAGTCAATATTTCGGCACAGCCCTGTGAGATGCGCACAGGGAAATTACATACCTGTAACTTGCTTCTTTGAAGACATCCTCTTACAGGGTTCTCATTCTTGGCTCTGGAGTTCCAAAGAGTGACAATCTTGCACTGATGGCATCTCTAAAGAAGGAGCATTATCCCCAGTTTACAGGGAGAATAACTGAAACGCAGAGACAGAAGAGCTCGGCCAAGGCAAAACAGTGAGTCAGCAGCAGTCAGGAATGAACTTCAGGTCTTCACTCTACCAATAGACTCCACCATCTCATTTCAGAATATTTGGGACATTGTAGTTTGCAGCAGTCTTGCCCTGACTGGTTCGGGGATGGACCAAGGTGTAACCTATTGGTAAAGGTATTTGCTATCAAACCTCAGTGTGTTAACTGGGAATTCTTAAGTAATGAATATAATTAATACACCCTGACAGGCCTGAAAGCTCATTGCTTTACTGCCTTAACTTGTGCCTATGCCTTACCTAGCAAATCCTTATACCTTTAGGCTACAAAGTATCCTCTTAGCTCTTCCTGTTTTCTCCAAGTTTCTACAAATTCTCTGATTTTTCTATTTGAATGTATTTATTTTTAGACGCTTGAAATTTCTCTTCCCTTCACACGTTTTGCAGTCACCCGGTCTTTGATTCGGTTCTTTGGGGAGTGCCACAGCTTGACACAAAACCGGTGCCCTACTCCACCTGAACGGTTGAGGCTTGTGAAGGTGAAGTCAGACGTGCTGGGTGGTGGTTCTGGAGAGCACCGAATCCGTGCCCGGTGTTGGCTATCGGAGCTCTTTTCTTAGCTTCATTGTGTCCCTGTCGCAGGCTGCCTCGTTGTGAAATAAAGACGCCCCCCCTCCCCCGCCACCCATCTTTCCCGTACGTGTGTGTAAAGAGAAAGGCACGTTGTACACAGACACGCAGGCACATGTACGGAAGGGATAGCTCCATGGACAGAAATGGTAACTATGTGCGTAAGTGCATGGTCCACATTCTTCGATGTGCCAGTGATGGATGGATACCGATAGGGAACAGACAGATCCGAGCTCTATGGCCTGGAGAAAAGTGCATATAAAACGAGGGAGCAAACATGTGGCAGCAGAGCCAAGTGAACGAGAGTGAGCAAATGCTTGCTGAGAACATTTGAACAGGTTGCAGCACTGTCCTGGAAAGGGTTGGGGGAGGGGAATTAGGTCATTAACTCTGTCTGCGCAGATGGGAGAGACTCTTGGGAATTCACTTCAGGCAAGCAAGACTCTCCCCCACCTCCTTCTCTTTATGTAAATGCCATGATGCAATAGGCTGAAATCAACGTCTGTTAGCCAAGCACTCCAGGCTGTTACTTCAACTCCTGCACGCTCTTCTTTAAACAGACAATGAGGAGATTTTATTTGCACAGAGCAAAATCTCCCGCTCCCATTCCTTCCAAAGTTTCCACCCACTCAGTCGTTGGGCCTCTGCACTTTGAAAACACCAAGCGTTTAAAGGCTCGCTCTTGGTGAAACACATGCACCTTTTCATCATTGTTAAGTGCTAAGTGGCATGCGGGGTACAGTGCCTGTCCCGAGGAATTTAGGCCAAGATTTTCAAAACTAGGTGCATAAAATTGGGCATAAAAGTCCACTTAAGTAAACTTGCTTTTCTAAAGCATTGAGCACGTGTCGTCTCCTGTTGGCGTCAGTGGGGGCTTTTGAGGGACCGGTGCTTTTGAAAATGAGGTCTTATTCTGGAGCCTAAATATAGATTTAGGAGCCTATCTTCAAGCACGCGAGTTTGAAAATCTTGGCCTTACGATGTAGAACTGGGCCTTTATCACTCCCATTGCAGTCCCATTACCTTCAGTGCATGCAGGTTCCTCCCCTAAATGATAGAACACGATTGGACAGAACCCAGTGCACGGTGATAACTTTGACTCTTGGGATGCCGATGCTGTAACCTTGTCGTGAGTTAGTGCTCGTGGGCCTTGTGGGAGAAGGGGGCCTTCAGGAGAGGCTGGGGGCCTTCAGGAGAGGCTGGGAGCCTTCAGGAGAGGCTGGGAGCCTGGCACATTGGGATGAGGAAGGGCAATCCAAGCACAGCGATGCAGAAGACAGCCGCAGGCCTGACAGAGAAGGCTCTAGTTCAGGGCTCGGCAACCTTTCAGCAGTGGTGTGCTGAGTCTTCATTTATTCACTCTGATTTAAGGTTTCGCGTTCCAGTCGTACATTTTAACGTTTTTAGAAGGTCTCTTTCTATAAGTCTATAATATAACACTAAACTATTGTTGTATGTAAAGTAAATAAGGTTTTTAAAATGTTTAAGAAGCTTCATTTAAAATTAAATTAAAATGCAGAGCCCCCCGGACCCGGGCAGTATGAGTGCCACTGAAAATCAGCTCGCGTGCCGCCTTCGGCACCCGTGCCATAGGTTGCCTGCCCCTGCTCTAGTTCTTCAGACAAGCACGTCCGTATTGATAATATGACGTGTGGCAAGGGCCCCACGTTCTATGCTTGTAGGCCAAGGCCTGAACCTGCCGAGCTCCCCTCTCACCACTCCAGATGGTGTCTTTGGGTACGTCTACACGGCAGCCATGGGTGTGAACGGCCTCTGGTGGAGACGTAGCTGTACTCCGGCTAGCTCTCTACAAACAGAAGTGAGGAGACCACGGGACGGGCTTCAGTGCCAAGAACTACATGCTTCAGGGGAGATGGGGGAGGCAGGCTTATGCAGCAGCACTGAAGCCCGCACACCGGCATCATCTCTTGTATGGTTATCAAGCGAGCTAGAGCGCAGAGAGCACGGGGATGTCTACCCCGGAGCGCCGCCAGCCTAGGTCCCACCCCCGAAATGCCGCCCCCAACAGAGGCGGCGGAAGGTCCCACCCCCGAAATGCGCTGACGACCAGGGCGGCCGGCGCCCCCCCAAATCTTAGCGCCCTAGGCGACCGCCTAGGTCGCCTAATGGGTCGCGCCGGCCCTGTGTCTACTCAAGCTGCCAGTCACATCCCCGGCCTCAATATGGACAGACCTTTTGAGATAGGGCTGTAGCGTGTTGGGGAAGCAGCGTGGAAGGCTCGCACTGCTGTTGCCTGTGCTGTACCTGTCCTGTCGATGGACAGAGGACTTAGGGTCCCAGTGCTGTCAATCCAGTGCTTGAATAAATCACGCCAAAAATAGCATTGAGTCAAGGAAGCCAACTGGTCAGCTGTTTTCTGGGGCCATCTTGTGTTTTGAGACCTGTTCCTTATCCACATGACTGTCAAAAAGTGTGTTTCCTCATGCACATCCCTGTGTTTTTGCCTCTATCCCATAGGTTATTCCTTTCCCTATGTCCTGTGACCTACAAGCAGAATGTGCTTGCCTAGACCCCAACGCTCAAGAGAACAGTCAGAAGGATGTACACAGCTTCAGTCGCGGGTAACATCCGGCAACATGGAATGGACGATCACACCGCTAAAGGCAGGCTCGGAGAGACACCACATCCCTTTTTGGTATTGTCTTTAACATTTAGCTGCTCAACTGGATGGCATTTCTGCACCAGGGACCTTTAGAATTCACCCAGTCTGCCTTTAATTTTTGTCCAAGGAGAACTCAAAGTGGGGGGTTATGTATTAAGTATATCTTAAATAGCAAAAACAACAAACAAGCAAAAACAAAGAGTCGAGTCAAGACTTTTAAGTATCAAAACAGCATGTGTTTATGCAGTTGTGCGCCCACCTAATTTGAACTGTTTGTATCTAGATCTAAGGCGAGAAACAAGCCATATATATATATACAAATTTATAGAGATAAATAGAGAGATTGAGATCAAAGCAAACACACTTTCCCCTCTCCAGCGCTCATAACTCAGAGCATTCATGGAAGAGGCTGAGCTCTCGGATGAAACCAGGCCAAGCCTATACTGATGCTGAATGCCAAGGTATCTCATGCCCAGGGCACTGAGGTTAGGATGGGTTCACCACGGGACCGTGCATCTTGGCGAATGTCTTTCCAAATGGCCAGATGGCTGAAATGTGGGTTGCATTATCTTATCATGGAAATATTACACCCAGGCTAGGAGCTTTGCAAACCGTACTGGGCTTTTCTGCGCGGCTCCGCTGGCCTCCATCCAGCCTGCAAATTGCAGCCTGCACATGGGAGAACTCCGAAATGTTTGCTGGTGGGCAGACCGTCCCGTGGTGAAGCAAGGGCGGGTGCTAGTGAGTGCATGGGCTGAGGATTGGCATTGAGGTGTTAGGCTGGCACTGAGGATTGGAGATTATTGCTCCTGAGGGAATAGGGAGGGTAAATCAAACCCCCATACTTGTCGTTCGAGCATGTCTGCTGCTGCTACTCCTGCTGCTATGTCCCATACAACTAGTTTCTTTACTGTGTCAGGACAGGGTGACAACAACCCCAAGCAACCAAACAATCTGCCTTAAAGCTTACCTACAACCTGCCTTTCAGACCCTCTGGTTTTCTCCTCAGCACTGGGGCAAGAAATCAGGACACCAGCCAGCCAATGAGATTTGCTGCTTCACCTCCAGCTAGCCAACGGTGCTGCTTACACCTCCCCTTTGGAATGTGGGTATATTATATTGAACAACCTCTTTGTGCGCCTGTTGGCGCAGGAGAGGCAGGAGGAGAGGAGAGGCAGAGAGTGCAAAGGCACAAGCCGAGTGGAAAGAATGGCTGGGGACAGTATTAGAGTTTAGAACCCAATTTGTCAGTATTAAATTCCCAGGCCTGTGGGCGGATCCATCCCACATAGTGACTTCAGAGCAGGAGATCAGCTGCTTGGAATCTTCCAAAAGGAAGGGCATTAAGAGAGGCTGCCCTCACACCTCCCATCTGCCCCCTCCTCCCCACCTCCAGTTCTGGTCCTGAAAGGTGTACTTTCCACCGGCCGCTCCGTCATTTCTTAATTGGGATTCAGCCTCCTCTTGTCACTCAGATCCCATTGAGTCAATCTGATACCCAACGGAGCCAGTGCAGACAATGCTGCTACAACCCATTCCAAACATATCCCTAAAGTCTGCACACTAACGGCTGGATTTGCATCCAGGGCTCCTATTGACAATAACACCTCCCTGAAAGGGTTAATCCCCCCTTCTGCAGGGCTTTAAAATGGGCTCAAACGAGAGGCGGGTCTGACGTTGCCTGACAAGGGAATGGCAGTGGCATTTTAGAGCTTGGGCAGCTCATTTAAGTGCATTCACAAGGGCCACGGGGCCAGATGTGGGACCTCTAGTGGCCGGCTCCCCTTGAAGCCATCCTAGAACCAGCTGCAATCCCTTGAACCAGTGCAGCCCAGAATGAACCGTCCTGCTTGCCTGATATTTTAGACTCTGGGGAAGGGAAAAGATGTGGTGGGAGGGGCAAAAAATTCACATCCACGGGAACATTTTAAGCCAAAAGAGGAATTCTTCCTCAACTCAAAGAACAGGAGTACTTGTGGCACCTTAGAGACTAACAAATTTAGTGCCACAAGTACTCCTGTTCTTTTTGCTGATACAGACTAACACGGCTGCTACTCTGAATTCCTCAACTCAGTGACACCAAAAGCCCCCAGTGCTTCATTGCCCAGCGTGGGCATCCCAGTGGTACTCACTGATTTAGGGGCCTTAGGACCCCTCCCTAGACGTAGACTTTATTTCTGTCGGGTGTCGTCAATGCCCAGCCTACTACAGAGGCTGCATCTCCCTTCCCCAGCCATGGCGCACCTGGGGGGCTGCCGGAGGCTGTAAAAATGGCTTGACATGGGAAATCAACAGGCTTGTAGGAACTGGGGTCAAGATTAAGGATCCAAAGATAAAGGGCCAAACACATCCCTGGACTCACTCTGTTAAAGCCAAGGCAACTAAACTAGGGAGGACCCCAAACCAATTCCAGGCTGGGAGGGCTGGGGCAGTGAATCTGTCGTAAATCTGCAGAAGGGTCCCACCTCCAAAGACCTCTATTGATTCAGAGAACAGGTACCGGTCCTGGCTGTCATGCAGGCATCCCACCCACCTGCACGCACGCGCTCACTGCTGCCCTCCCAAGGACAAAAGGGTTGGTCAGGCACCATGGCCCTTTCGGGAGGGCTTACCTTGAGCATCCTCAAATCTAGCTGAATAAAATGGGAGCTGCGTTGACTCACAGAGATCCCCTGCAGCCCTGAGTCCTTTGCCTCTCTTCTGAGGCTGCCATCCACACGAAAATACACGTGAGACGGCGGCATTGCCCCTCCCGCGTGCTGGCAGTTTGCTTCGTGTGTCATCAAAAGAGCTCACAAGCCCCAGATGCCCTTTAAATGCCGACCGGCTTGTGCCCTCTCCGCCCGAGGCAGGTTGGCAGGAGCTCTGCTCTGTGTCCCATGTCCTATTTGCACCGCCCAGAGAGCAAAGGGCTGCTAGGCCAGTTATATGTATTCATATGGGTTTGGTTTATCTATATACTTCCCCCAGTTAGAACGCTACCCCGCAGAGAGCCCCGAAGGCGCATACTTGTCTCGTGCCTGCTGTGAGCTCCTGAGAACTCAGGGTCAAAATAGCCCCTTTTGCATAGAGAGGGATCAGTGCGGAGAAGATAGGGCAAGCTGCGGCCCACAGAGATTTGAGTCCACCTTGCTTGAGGGGGAGGGGCTAGCGTGGAAGGAGGTGTGGCCTCTCACCCATACGGCCTCACAAGCCAGTTACAGCACTGCAGGGGCAGAACCTCCATGCTGCTCTTTTCCCCCACTGGGCCGTGCATCTCCCCCGACGGCGCCCACAGCACCAGCAGCGGACGTTAGCGCTGCTTGGCCCAGCATTCCCTCCCATGGGCTTTATCAGACGAAAACCTGGGTTGGCATGTGCGTGAGGGGGCTGCTGATCCCCAGCTCTGCCCCCGGGCGCTCCCTGAACACAAGCCTCCCATTGCGCCTTGCCTCTGTGCATAGGTGGGTGAGTGGAGGGGCCGCAAAGGGACAGGGGCCCTTTACCACCCTCCCTCTCCCTTGTGCAGCGGTCCTGAGGAAAAGATTACTGTAATTCTTGTGGGTGAATACCCACTTCTTCGGATGCATCCTAAGAAGTGGGTATTCACCCACGAAAGCTCATGCTGCAAAACGTCTGTTAGTCTATAAGGTGCCACAGGATTCTTTGCTGCTTTCACAGATCCAGACTAACACGGCGACCCCTCTGATACCTGTAATTCTTGGTGTATCAGCCCCCATTGACTTCAGTGGGCGTTGGATCAGGCAGGAGGAAGAGGTGGGAGGGACACAAGCAACCAAGCAAATGCACAAAACAAAAGATATAAAGCCACCGAAGGCAGCTGCTCACTTGGTGCAGATCCCGTTGCACCTGCCTGACTGCCAGAGATGTGGGGCCAACGCTCCACCCCCACAGTAGCCCTGAGTGAGGAGATCATCTGCGCTTGGAGCAGGATGGCTCCTGATGCTGCTGGCTTCCATGGCTAGGAGGAGGGAGAGTTAGATCAGAAAGCGGCGAATCGTGCGTGACGGGGTGGAAAAACCCTATCAGCTGCTACCCTCCACCCCCAAACGAACTGTGCTGGTGTCCATGCTTTCTTGCACATTCTGCTGCCCCTCGCCCCCAAGGCTGAGACAGGAGGGTTGTGCCAGAGGATCGTTCAGAGTCAGGTTCCAGCTACCTCCCTTCCGGTTTTGGTTTCACTTGGTTGTAACTGTCGGTTTGTTCTAGGTTTTACCTGTGTTTAAAAAAAAAAAAAATTAAAAAAAAAACCCCAAACAACGGTTTCTTGCTGCAACTGATTCAAGTGGGGGGAGGGGGAGGGAAATAACAACAAGGCTTTACAGCGATAAGAGAAAGAGGAGGGGGAACAAGAAAGGAAAAAAAAAAAGATGCATGATCCAAACCTGAGAAGAGCAAAACGTATTTTTGTGTGTTATTCGGCCAACTGAGTAGAGAGTTAGACACTTATGTGTAGCTATCCCTAGAAATACAGTGAAGTGTTTATTGCATTGTCTGGGGGGGGTTCGGGGTTTGGGTTGGGTTTTTTTTTTTCCCTTGTGCTTTGTGACAAGTCCAGGAAATAAGGCTAGTTTGATTGTTTTTTGTTTCTTGCAGGGGAGGGGGAGGGAGGTTGGTATATTGTTGTTTTTTGGAAGGTGGGGGTGGGTGGGTTCATTGCATTTATTTTTTCCAGATTTTTTTAATGTGTGTATTTGTGCTTTTTTACATTATCCAACTGTACATATACATTTATCCAGTATTTCACTGTGCTCCAATTACTGCACTCAAAAATCACTGCACAGTCTGAATTCAGAACAACAAGACAGAGAGAGAGAGAGAGAGAGAGAGATAAAAGAAAAGCTGCTAAATGATCAGACAGGTAATTCCATTTAGTTGGGATTAGGGGCACTAAACTTTTCCCCATTTCCTAGATTCCATCCCTTGATTTCCATTAGAGTCCAAACTAGAAAACAAGGAGGTGACTGAATAGGTTATACTGACCCTTAGGTTGGGATTTCCTACGGGTGTTAGATGTCAGTACTTTGGTGTCTAACTCCCTTGGACAGCTTTGAGAATCCTCACCTTAAGGCCTCATCTTGCAGTCTTCTCACCTGCAAAACTCCCACAGACTCCAGTGAGAGTTAGATGTGTGTTCGGTCTGTCACTGGGAGAAGGCCATGTGCAGAGAGTTGATATCTTCAAGATACGTGGCCTGATTCTGATCTCAGTGGTGTAACTCCATTGACTGCAACTGAGTTACTTCCGCATTACACCATCCTGGGGCCCAATCCTGTGAAGCGCTGAGTCCCTCCAAGAGGCGCTGAGCACCCTTAATTCCCATTGACTTGAGGGTGTTCTGCACCTTGTTGGATTGAGCCCCGTGTTCCCATTGATGGAGTTTAACCATTGAGCTCAAAGGGGCTTGATCAGGACTTACTGAGAGCAGACCCAGATCTGTCAAGCTGTACTTCCTCTGAGCTCCAGTTCATTAGGGCAATAGGGACTAATGCAAAGGCTAATGGGTTGCTCTTACTCCCAGTGAGCCCAGTTTTCAAACCCTCAGTGGAGTATAGCAGGATGGGGATGATGTTTTCATTGTAGTAATATTTCTTAGCAAACCATTTCCCCCCCTATTGGCCCCATTCTAGAGCTCTGAGATTCAGTTAAAATCTAATTGCTTCCTCTGTAGCCAAGCACAAGTGCATGAGTTGGCTTGACTAGCGTCAGATAGAGAGTCTTGGTGCTACATGTGCAATATTGGCCTTGCGGGGGGAGGCGGAGCTAATGAGGGTTGTGCTTGAGCCAAAAGAACTCAGTGCTGAAAACGTTTTTGGTTCCGATTTTTTTTTTTCAATCCATGAGGTCACAATTCAGCCACCAGTTGTGATCTTCTGAGTACAAAGAACCAGGGCTGTAATAAGACATTTTTCACCAGCAATTCAAGAGGGAGGAATTGGAACCATTGTGGAGTTTGCATTGTACGGCCTCTGTAATCATTTACCTGTCTGTAGATATTGGGCTGGATCTTGTTCCCATCAACGCCAACAAGAGGTTTTTTTTTGTTATTGACTTCAATGGGAGCAGGATTGAGCCATATTAGAGATATATATGCTATATATATAATATTATATGTGTAATATTATATATATGTGTGTAATATTTACAAATAAAACTGTGATCTCATCTAGAGAAAAAAATGTATTCATAGTACCAACTGCTCTTCCATATTTATGTATCATATTGTATCTTTTTATTATTGTTATAATTATTATGTTTATTATTATTATTATTATGGAATCTTTCTGGCACTTTCTGGAAGCCACGTCAACCAATAATCCAAGGAAGTGCTGAGGAGCTATTTTCACAAGAATTCTACTGGTCTACTGTATACAAGAAAAATGAAAAGAAAAAAAAAAAAAAAAAGAAAGAAACAGATCAACAAAATACAGTTCAGCCCTTAATTCTGTACCTCACGCCTGTACGTTTGCTGCTCCTATTTTGGGTTTTTATTTTGCATTCGTTTGTTTTTAACGGATCTAATTTAAGTCTCCAAGCAATATATAAAGATGTAAATAGTAAAGCTTATTTATTAAGATTGTCATCGTTTTTTAATTTATATTTACACAATTGTTCATCTAATTTATTTCTTTTTTCAATACAGTTTTTAACAGTTGTCCTTTTTTTTTGGTTCATGAGGTTTTTTTTTTACCATTTTCACAGAATTTCTTTATACAGGTTTTTTTTAAAAAAAACAAAAACAAACTCCTCTGGTCTTTCAAATACAGGTCACGTGTCATTTAAAAAAAAAAAAAAAGCTATGTCAAAGACATAAGAAATATTTTGCCATTGTTGATTCCTATACTTTAAAGTTCTATATTATATAAATATATAATACCTTGTATGCTTAAATATTTAACTGTGTGATTTTGTATATATCTTCATACACATGCTCGCACATCTAAGAGGGTTTATGTCCCCTGATGCCGGGAGAACAGAGAATCAAAAACACAAACAATATAAGCTTGTATTAAAGAGTTCTGAACTGGAATTTTTTCTTGTGCCACATCTTGTTTGGTTTCTTGTGGTAAGTGGACACATTACTACCTAATATGCATTGAAAAGAACACTGGCCTTTAGTAAGCACTTGGTTACAGCTGTTACAGGGATCCTAGAGTCAGCTACGTGTGTGTGTGTGTGTGTGTGTGTGTGTGTGTGTGTGTGTGTGTGTGTGTGTGTGAGAGACAGACTGTTGGGTGGGAAATAGTTTGAATGATTGCACTACAGGCAACGAAAAGCCTTACACAAGCAGTCCATATGGTGACTTTTAAATAGTATGGAATCTTACTCCCTTGCTACCTGGTGTCTTTGCAATTGCGGAACTGGGACAGNGAGACTTTTAATAGTATGGAATCTTACTCCCTTGCTACCTGGTGTCTTTGCAATTGCGGAACTGGGACAGTAGCCTCCAACCAAATCACACTGGCCACCGCTGCACCAATTAGTTAAGACCTTGAGGGTGTCATGCATGTTAGGGGTAGGTGCCCCCATTCAGGAAAACATTTTACATGTTTAAGTCCATCTCTATTCAGGAACACACTTAGGTATGTGCTTAACTTTAAGTATGTGCTTAAATCAAGTCCCATTGATTTCAATGGAACTTAAGCACTCTCACATCGCTGCTTGGGCTCAGCAGACCTGAGCGCAGTAACTAAGAGTAACAATGTATGTTTGGTCTCTGAAGTCGGCAGAGCAGTGTGCACAAATACTCACAGAGAAAGAACACAGTTGTGTTTAGAGCAGGGGCGGCAAACAGGGCCATGCCCCCCCCAATCAGTGGGAGGAGAAGGGGGAGCCAGCTCCACCAGCCCTGGCACCACGGTGGGGAGAACGAGGTTTTCTGGCAGGGGAGAGCCAGCTCCTCTGGCTGGGGCTGGGGCGGGGGGAAGGAGGCAGAGAACTAGCTCCTCTGGATGCTGAGGGTGAGGAGAGCCAGCTCCTGTGGCGGTGGGCGGGCGGCCCTCCAAAAGCAGCCACATTTTTTATTCCTGTGCACGACCCTGGGTTAGCGATACTTACACTTCAGCAAAGGCCAGCCTGGCTTGCAGATCCGGGTACATCTCGGGTGGTGCCATGAGCCGCCAGTGCTGCTATGCTCCTGACTCAGCATTAGCACGCCTCTGGCAGGGAGGCACCGTCGCTGCCCATTGCTGGCTAAGCACGGTTTCCGCCCAGTATCACTGAATGACTGAGGGGCAGTTACACGCCCTCTTGTGCATCTTGGGCCCCCCCACTCCCCAGCAGGATGTTTTTTTTTTCTTCCCCAGATGATTGGCCCCCAGGAGGCTCAATTTTCTAGTCTTTTTAAAAAAGCAAACAAAGGGATTTTTGCCCCCTTTTCACGCCAAAGCCAGACAGTGGCCACCACAAAAGCATTTCCACACTGGGGCCACCCTCAATGCAAGTCTCAGAGGGGGAGCCGTGTTAGTCTGGATCTGTAAAAGCAGCAAGGAATCCTGTAGCACCTTATAGACCAGGGGTAGGCAACCTATGGCACGCGGGCCAAAGGCAGCACGCGAGCTGATTTTCAGTGGCACTCACACTGCCCGGGTCCTGGCCACCGGTCCGGGGGGCTCTGCATTTTAATTTAATTTTAAATGAAGCTTCTTAAACATTTTTAAAACCTTATTTACTTTACATACAACAATAGTTTAGTTATATATTATAGACTTATAGAAAGAGACCTTCTAAAAATGTTACAATGTATGACCGGCACGCGAAACCTTAAATTAGAGTGAATAAATGAAGACTCGGCACCCCACTTCTGAAAGGTTGCCGAACCCTGTTATAGACTAACAGACGTTTTGCAGCATGAGCTTTCGTGGGTGAATACCCACTTCTTCGGATGCAACGTCTGTTAGTCTATAAGGTGCCACAGGATTCCTTGCCTCAATGCAAGGGTATTGCTGATGGGGGGGAGGGGGGGGGGCGGGCTGAGAGCTGCCTAAATGCAGTTAGAAAGCTGGAAACGCCAGACACTCTTTAGGCATCAAGCCTGTGGCCGTACAAGAAAACATTCAGCTAAAGATAAGAGTCATTCTCAATGGGTCAGGCGCTAGCCAGGCCTGCAACCCACTCCTGACCAATGCCTTTTAAGGCACTTTGAAACCTCCCCGGGCAGATAAAGGCTACACACACATTGCAACCCTGCTCCCAGTGGCTGTGCTGCCTGAGCATAGTGCTTCCCATTTTAATCTTGCTCCGTTGTTTACAGGGCGAGAATGTGCCTTTCGTTTACCTCCTAAAGAATGAGATTCTGCAATCCATTAAAATTGTTTTCATCTGTGCATAACTGGACACATCTCAGTTACATGCCCAAGGGGTTGTGCAGGTCCAAAAAGTCAGGAAAAAAATGAAAAACCCCACAGAACTGTAGTTTCTTGCTCTTTCATAAAAGGTACAGCTTTAAAATCACAATAACAACAAACACTGAGCATTTGTTTTGCTGGGGACCGTGTGTAAAGTGATGGGCAGCCATATGGTGCCCCCATTTGGCGTCAAGGATTCGCAAGCACCATAAAAACGACAGGCTAGCTTGTGACCTGAGCTATGCCTCATGCAAAGGCATTAAACCGCCCCTTCCTGTCCCCGTTTCCCCGCGGTGGGATTACCAGCTCATGGCTCCAGGCCCGTAGGAGTAAGGCAGTGCTGCCTAGGCCCCACTTCTGGGGCAGACGGAGGCAGGCAGTGGGCAGAGAAACTGGCCCGTGTAGCCGACAGGGTGATGGAGGCGGCAGTAACTGTCTGCTGTGCTAGGCCCACAGCACTTTAATACCCCTCCTAGTGACTGAGCGGCTTGTCTTCCGAAGCCACTCCTGGGCTGGCGTAAATGACACACAGGGCCCTGGCTAAGCCTAGCCCGCTGTGCTCAGGAATCACGCCAGCAGCGGTGGATGGGCCCTGCATAGCAGTGCCCAGGGATGCTGCAGCCCCCCAAGATGGGACGCTAGGGTGACCCGATTTTATAGGGACCGTCCTGCTAGTCAGGGCTTTTTTTTATATTGGCGCCTATTACCCCCAACCCCCCTGTCCCGGTTTTTCACACTTTCGATCTGGTCACCCTATGGGAAGCAAACTTTCAAGCAGTTGAAAGTGGAGGGTGAATTTAGCTAGTAAACACTGGGCCGTTGGGTTAATGCTGCAAAACACCCAGGCTGCCATGGGCTCGTTACTGATTAGAAAGGACGAGACCCTCCGGTTTATACAGCTCGTCTTTAAAAAAAACAACACCCCAGCATAGCCAGCAGAATCCTGCTCACTAGCGCCACCCTGGGACACCCGTTCAGCTGGCGCCTCACCCCACTCACACCCTTTCTGCAGGGGATGTGTTTTTCGCCATACTTCGCTGGCCAGAGAAACCCGCTGATCTTCATGTCTTACAAACAAAGCCAACGACGTCTGAAAGGCTGGGCTTTTCAGCGCCAGTCAGGGTGGGATTTTCCACCCAATGCCCTTTAGAAAGGAATGGCAACAGGCCATAGCGTTTTCCTAGGCGGCTTTGACAATCCCGACAGTCGTTGCTGGTTGAAGTGTGAGACCCACAGCACAATGCTGGGCGCAGCACTCCATGTATCCCACCGCAGCCTCTGCTGCCACATCATCAGCCCCATGTGCTGGTCCAGTCTTGTGCCGTCTTCCCAGAGCACTCAGCTCTCGCCCAGGCTTTCCTTCTCGCCCTGTGCACCTTAGCCCCAACCAAACCTGCTTCTGTCCCAATTGCCCACATCCCAATGCACCTGCCCTGCAACAGACCCTGCGAGTCTTTGTACGCTGTACTAAATGGGAGGGTCTGGACTGGGGGACAGTTTATAACTATATAGTACATCTCCTCATTGGTAACTATCGCACCAAGGAAGAGCTTAGACAGCTCAGATCTGTCAAGATGGGATTTAAGTGACCAGCATTAGTTCTGCCCTGACTTTTCAAACAACATTCAAATGTTTCAAGGAGCTAATTCTTTTCCTTCCCCCGCTGCACGACCTTCATCACTCCCAGCTGTGGGAAAAGCGGGTGCTGGTTTACCCCATGAACTTTGAAGGCAGGCTATCAGTCCAGCAAGGGGCTGGTGATTGTCAGCGGGCTCCTGACACACAACGCTGTGAAGAGTTTGACAGGCCAGGAATGCACACTCAGGTATTAGTAGCAGACCGACATGGGGTGCCCTTTAGCCTAACAGAGGCCACAGGCTACTACTGAAATTCTCAAAGCTGGCTTGGGGATTTGGCATCTCAATTCCCCATTAATTATAATGGGAAGCCAAGCCCCTTAGGTGGCTTTGGAAATCTCAGCTTTTATCTGTTCACAGAAGTCACACGCTACTAAAAATGCGACCACTGCTGGGCTGGAACACAACAGCTGTTTACAGTGCTAAGGGGCCCTACAAACACAAATTCGCTCTTGCCAAGGAGTGAACCACTAAGAGCTTTCAGCATCACAAAGGGGCATGCGTCTTGTTAGGGAACCAATCCCACGCCCTGTGATGTCAATGGGAAGATGCCCATTAACAGCAGTGGGAATTTGAATGGGCCGTATTCAGGACAGGAAGTGCAGAAGCCTGATGTGGGCAGTTAGGGAGGTGGACTAGGAAACTGGCCAGGAAGTCACAGCTAACGCATTGCCCTGTGCAAATAACACCGAGGAATATTTAATGCCTAGAAATAACGAGGCTCTTCCGTTTACATCGCATGTCAAAGACAACCCCCTCCAGCAGCACAGCACTTCTTGGCCCCATGCTGGGGCAATGGGTCAGCACTGTCTCGCAAGGAAAAGCATCTTTTGATTCACTGATACAGTTTCCCGAAGCTTCCCAGCCAAGTTCTGAGCACACGCAACCCTGCCTAGCGTGTAAAAGCCACTTGGCCCCCTGCCTGGCTGCAGGCCAAAAAGCACCCCATGGGGAGCAGTGAGGGCATTAACAATAGAGCCCTTGTGCTGCGTGTCCTGCATTGTCTCACCCTGACCCGCTGCCCTGGCACAAGACACTAATTCGGGGCCTGCTTGTGCCATTCAGACCTTCCCACTCCTGAGGCAAAAGGCTCCATTCGTTCCCCTCGGTGCTGGCCCCACCTCGCTGCCTCGCTTGCTTCTTAACCCCACCCAGATTGGCAACATGAGCAAATGAAAGCAGGAGCGTGTGTTTTCATACGCAACAGCTGCTGTGAAGAACCCCACCCCACCCCCCGCAACCCCCATGCCAGTCCATGCTGCAGCAGGATGCCAGGAGAGCTGGAGGGTATCAGTTCTCCTGAAGGCAGCCCTCCTGTTTAGCTTCAGCGTGTCGAAGAACTGCCTGTGCAGCCCAAGGTTCTGGGACCTGACTCTGCCTGCAGAATCTAGACACAGGTACACCCTTGTCCCACAAGATGTTCCACATGCTAAACTTGCACTTTAAAAAAAAATTAAAATGTGTTTCAAGCCCCCGTGGTTAAGAAAACATTCAAAATGTAAACGGCAGCAGTGCTGTCTTCCTGAAACTGCAGCCAATCACAGGAGAGGCGGTAACGGTTGAAGTAGGCAATGGGATATTAACTCTTGAGCCTAATGAGGTTGATTCTTAACCCTAATGCTCACCAATTAAATATCAACCTTGTTCACTAATGGCCATACAAGCAGAGACATCAAGCTACCAAGCATCTCCTACTGCCTCCCATTCTCACCCAGGTGCCAAAGGCATCGTCCAGTCCATAACCTTCCAACTCTTCATCCTGACTGCTACAGTGTGGTGAGAGATTTTTGCCTATAAATTTCTGCAGTGCACAGACCATGGAAACATTTGGGGACAACAGAAAAAAACCTAGATTGTCATGTCACCAGAAATAACATGGATTGTACCATTTGGTTTCATTGACTTTGGTACATCAATAAGAACAGCTCAGCTTTTTAATTCTCTAAAACTGCTGCAGAAATCTGGGTGTGCTAAGTCAGGGGGCTACCTGGAGCTGGAGCGCTAGCTGTCCAATTTTGATCCAGGTTGCCCCACAGACTATGGGGATGTCTCTCGCCCTCTCTGTATATAGATAATGTGGTCACAATTTATATATTATACACCCAGTTACAAAGGGTTAATAAGTGATTAACAGTTTATTATAAGCATGTTATAAACATGAGCAGCATGAGTTATAGATGGTTATAAGCACATCAATAGAAGGGCTGGCAGATGCATATAAGCAACTTATGACTGGTTAGAGTCTATAACGATCTATAATAATTGATCAATTATTAAATCATCTATTAACCCTTAATACATAGTTAATAATGTGCCTTAATGTAACGGGTGACCCATAAATATAGAGAGAGCTGAATGCCTTCAATACGTGGATCTGGAGTTTTGGTTCATGCGTATCTCGGTTTCTCGCACCAGCATCACAAGGATCAGTAATTAAACTGTGTCTCCAACCCACTAGTGACATGGCTTATTTCATGTTCCTGGCCAGAACCCAATGCACTGCGACAGCATTGTAGCCCCATAGACTTTTGAGTTGAGACAGGCTTCCAGCGCTAGTCAAGCAAGACCTTCCTAAATTGCTTCGGCCCAGAGCCTCAAAGGTATTTAGGAGCCCAACTACCATGAATTTCAATAGGAGCCTAAATACCTTTGAGGCCTTAATCCTGCTAACACCAGAACACCTGCAACCCTTTCAATCGTGTGTTGTTGTTTTTTCATGACTTGTGCATAAATTAAATCTCCTGTACTAGGTGCATTGCAGATCACGGCTGGTGACATATCAGAGCTCCAGTATCAAACTATCTGTAGCCATAACAACCCCGCTCGTATTGCCACTACGCAATTACAGCACTAGCCCTAACAACCCAATTTAAGATGAACTGGAAAATCCCAAACATCTCCATAGGGCCCTCTGATGCTGCTCTCCAAGGAGGGTCAAAGTGTGTAGAACTGACGGGCATGATGCCATATCCAAGCCAGGTAAGCCTGGGTTTGTCAAATTCGCAGCAAAAGCTCCAGCCAGATAGTGCGCCCGAGAGGGACCAAGCACCTCCTCAAAGCGGTTGTGGGGGACGATGGGAGGAGCATAATTCTGCTCAACAAGCTGGAGCATTTCAGGACTATGAATGGCGACTGAGGTTGAAAGCCCTAACTATAAAGAAAACGTGCCTTTGCCGTGTAAAACAAGGCCACATGCTGAACAAATGAATGCACAGCCGCGCATGCTGGCAGAGGCACACATTATGCACATGCAAACAGGAAACGTCGAATGAGCTGGCACTAATGACTCAAAGCAAAATTCCTCAAACCTCTCTTAGATCATCAGGTTCAAAGTGACGTACTTGCGTTGTGAAGTGCAGTGAGATGGCCAATGAACAGAGGGTTTGGGCTTCTCTCACTCGCTGAGAGCCATGTAAGACTCATGATGAAGGGCTTGAATCAGCAAGGGACGTAAACACAGGCTTAAAGTCAGCCACATGATTGCTGAATTGGAACCTAAGCTCTTGGATATCGTTCCATTTACTTCTATGGCCACTGGAGCAGTCCCTAATTGTTAAAAAAAAAAATGGTTTGATTGATCAACAGCTTGGCGTAAATTGATCGCGTTGTGTTAATTTCTATCATTTTGTCTACCTTCCTGACAAGTCATCTCTACATGGTTTCCCAGGTCTCCCATAATTCTAGATTTTTAATGAGTACAACGTGGAAGTGTGCCTAACATTTAACCGAGTGCAATCTCTCTCTCACTCTTCCAGCTCATTTGGCCCAGTCCAGCACGTCATTCTTCATGAGTCCTGGCTCTCAGCGTGGAGCTTTGGAAAGCAGTGAGACATGGGGATCATGGGGCCAACGTTTTCAAAGCCCAACCTCTGCTTTTTGAGTGCCCAACATGCGACGTGAAATCAAAAGCTCCTTCCGGAAAATGCTGGCCTGTTTCTTGGAGAGTCTCTAGTCCCTTTGCTGCCACATCCTCCATCTGTAGGGGAGACTCATGATGGCTAATGTCAGCGACCAGATCAGATTGAGTTCACTAGCATTACACCCGAGATGAATTTGACCCAGTGTCTACATGACAGACCAAATTCCTCTCCCGTCCAGCCTGTCGACTGGGTCACCATGGTCATTACAAGACAGCCTTTCTCTCCTAGAGACGCCCAGCCACCCCTTCTTTCCGGACTGTAGCTCAAAGTGCAGAAGAAATGAGATAGTTTCCCTACCCCTTTCCATCCAAATTGGGCTGCCCTCGTCTGGGGCACTGCCATGAAAGGTAACCTACCGGTACGTCCCTACTGTGGGAAGTATGACTCTCCATTCTTTCCATCATGGAAGAATGCTGCAAATCACAGAGGCTGTCAAATGACCTTGCAAGAGGGGAGAAGAGGGGACTGGAGGAGGAGGGGGAGGCTGGAAAGAAAGGCAAGGGGAATCCTTTTTGTTGGATAGTTTATTAGTAGTTCAACACTAAAACTTTCCATCCAGTCATACAAAACCTTGGGGGGGACGGGGAATGGGGGGGGGGGGGCATGTCAACCTCTGCAGTGTGATTTTAAACCCTAAGGCGGTTGAGAAACGTACTGAATTAAAACAGTGCCAAGCAACCCTTACGGTGGGTTGTGCCTTGCAACGATGCCTTGCCAGGGTCTGCTCCCACATGCAGCCCTGCCACCCCCACTGAGAACAGGGGCATTTTCATGCTAGCGTCGCCAAGGGGCGGATTCGGCCTTACGTCACGGTGCGCGGCATTCCGAAACGTGCTCAGCGTTTGGCCTAACTTTGCTCCCATTGAAGTCAAGTGGGAGGCTTTTAGCAGAGGTTGGCCAACACTGAGTGCTTGGGCCCCCTCCATAAGGCTGAGCAATGACCAGGGCCGTCCCTAGCGGGGTGCGGGGCCTGGGGAGGAAGTGACGGGTGTGGGGCTCGGGGAGGAAGTGACGGCTTCGTCTCATCCAGGACTGACCGCGCTGGCCAATCACACCAGCCCGCAGGGACCCCCCTAAAGCACGGGGCCCGGAGACGGGTGCGGGGCCCGCGGAGGGGCCCACGGAGGAAGTGACGGGTGCGGGGCCCACGGAGGAAGTGACGGCTTCGTCTCATCCAGGACTGACCGCGCTGGCCAATTGCACCGGCCCGCAGGGCCCCCCAAAGCACGGGGCCCGGAGACGGGTGCGGGGCCCGCGGAGGAAGTGACGGGTGCGGGGCTCGGGGAGGAAGTGACGGGTGCGGGGCCCACGGAGGAAGTGACGGCTTCGTCTCATCCAGGACTGCCCGCGCTGGCCAATCACACCAGCCCGCAGGGCCCCCCAAAGCACAGGGCCCGGAGCAGTCGCCCCGATTCACCCTACCCAAGGGACAGCTCTGGCAGTGATGTGCTGTGCTTTAGAAAGCAAGCCAGAGGTGATCTGAAGTTCAGCCTGCAGGGAAGTTGTATTCCGGGGCCTGAACCTAGGCAGGAATCCCAGCCAAACCCACTTATGCAGCCCGCCCCCCGCCCCCCCGGCTAACACTAGCTTGTGCAGTAGCTAGACTAACTAGCCTGGGAGTCAGGAGACCTGGGTTCCACTCCTGTCTTTAATTGCAGGTTTTGGCATGTTGCTTCACTGCCCCGTGCCTCAGTTTCCCCATCCGTAAAATGGGGATAATGACACTGGACACCTTTGAAATCCATGGGTGAAAGAGTTTGTGTGAGATAAGACTTTTTTCTCTATGGGTGACATTCACCCCAGGCAGAAGGTCTTGAACTAGGGTTTAAATGGTGCACAGGCCTTGCCCTGCACTAGGGTGACCAGATGTCCCGCTATCGGGACTGTCCCAATATTAGGGGCTTTGTCTTATATACATAACTATACCCCCCCCAAAAAAAAAGTGTCCCAGTTTTTTACACTTGCTATCTGGGCACCCTGCCGTGCACCACCACACAAGAGTAGATGTCATCATCTCTACCTTTGGTTCTGCCTCTCATCGTCACTCTGTGGGGAGCGCCTGAGATGGAAACACAGGCTGGGACTTTCAAGGAGCCCAAAGGGAGTTAGGTAGCTGTGTATGCTTAGGGTGACCAGATGCCCCGATTGTATAGGGCCACTCCTGATTTTGGGGGGCTTTTTCTTATATAGGCCCCTATTACCCCCCACCCCCATCCCGATTTTTCACACTTCCTATCTGGTCACCCTAGCGTATGCCCACATTTGTGCCTGTATTCCAGCAATACATTGGGCGCAGACCCCTCCCAGCCCACCAGGCTGTTGCTGGAAGAGGCTCAGGTCAGGAGATCCCTTGAAAGCCAGTACAAGGACAATGAGAAAATTCCCACTGCTAAAGCCGTCACAGATAAGGCAAGGAGCCAGGCCCCTGTTTTCCATACATTGCCAGGTTCCCACTTGCAAAAAAACCCCCAGGCCCTGGCTCAGACCCCTAGCAATTTGCCCTTAGGGCTTGTCTACACTTGACATGCAAACTGCTAGGAGCAATTGGTCTGAGCCAGGGCTTGGGTTTTGTTTTTTTCCAAGTGGGAACCTGAGCAAAGTAGCTGGGTCAACCTAACTTTTCTATGTAGCCCAGGCCTTAGCTCCAGTCAGGGTGACCAGACAGCAAGTGTGAAAAATCGGGACGGAGGTGGGGGGTAATAGGAGCCTATATAAGAAAAAGCCCCAAATATCGGGACTGTCCCTATAAAATCAGGACATCTGGTCACCCTAGCTCCAGTGCTAGTTTCACACAGTGTCCTGCCCTTTGAAACATTCCTGCTCAGCGCTCCTTTGCCTCCCCCCACCCCTTTTTTTCTGACAACAGTTGCTGTTTACTGGGAAGCAAAGACGTGGCATTTTATCTTTCAGCCTCGCCTTTCCCTTTTACTCATCCCAGTGGCCTTTACGTAGGACACACCTTCAACACTATATCATTAAAAAAGAACAGAGCCAGAGGGTCAGACTGGAGGAAGCTACGTCACAGCTGGATCATAAAAAAAAAAATCTGAGAAACCATAAAAACTTTTTGGAATTATAATGCAAATCATTGGCAAGGTGTTTGGGGTTTTTTTTAATAGCGCTGAAGTTTTCCTGCAATGCCCTGAATATTTTCCCAATGCTCCCGGGGTGGGTGGTTGAATTAGAGAGGTCAGGACAGCACTGGAGGATAAAAATAAAAGCATCCAGGGCTAGACCAGAGTTATGGTTGTGACCTCTGGCAAAATATATCCTGGTCTCCTGGTGTAAAATGGTATCTCTGTTTGAGGAACAAATTGGGAGCACATTATTTAGGCAGTGTGAAGGCAGATTCGCTTATTTCATGTGACCTCCCTGGCATAAAAAAGAGCAGAACCATCGCAAATCTTCTACAGTTGGGCAGGCATCCAACGTGGTGTGCGGGCAATCTGAAAGTGGGCAAGGTGCAGAGGCAGTAGCAAAGGTATGGAGCCTGCATAGCCGTGGCAGGGTTATGATCGGGCAAAGACATAGAGTGGCAGGAGAGCCATGGACTATGCCCAAAGCTAGGGCCCTACCAAATTCATGGCCATGAAAAACGCATCACAGACTGTGAAATCTGGTCTCCCGCCGTGAAATCCGGTCTTTTGTGTTCTTTTACCCTCTACTATACAGATTTCACGGGGGAGACCAGTGTTTCTCCAATTGGAGGTTCTGACCCAAAAGGGAGTTGCAGGGGGGTTGGAAGGTTATTTTAGGGGGGAGGCGGTACTGCCACCCTTATTTCTGAACTGCCTTGAGAGCTGGGCGGCCGGAGAGTGGTGGCTGCTGACTGAGGGCCCAGCTTTGCAGGCAGCAGCACAGACGTAAAGGTGGCAATACCAGACCATGCCACTCTTACTTCTGCTCTCCAGCAGCCCATCTCTGAAGGCAGCCGCCACCAGCACAGCACAGACGTACTGCAACCCCCCCACAATAACCATGCGACCCCCCCCCCCACCACAACTCCTTTTTGGGTCAGGACCCCTACAATTACAACACTGTGAAATTTCAGATTGCAATAATGAAATTTACAATTTTTAAAATCCTATGACCGTGAAATTGACCAAAATGGCCCGTGAATTATAGCTGGGCTAGCCCTGGGTTACAGTCCTTTCCCTACCAGCCTTCCTCTATGACCAGTAGGCAAGTTGCTTCGGTGTCCTGTGCCTCGACTCCCCAAGTGAAAAATGGGACCAATATTTCCCTGCTTCACAGGGGTGTTGCGAGGCTAAAAATCCCCTGGGACTGTAAGTGCCTAGACAATGAATTGATGTAATGACATTAGCAAAGAGAGCAGCAGGGTCAAGAGGAACTAAGTATGCTACCCCATGGCTCTCTCAAGTGTCGCAGTAGAAGAGACGTCATCTCAGGGCCAGTGACAGACCAGCGAAGAAATGTGTGACAACCGCAGCAGCCTGATTCTCTGTTGGATGGCCATACAATAAATGAAGGCAGCAGTGCCCAGGAGGTATTGCCTTGCAGGAGTTCCTACTGGTCACGCACCTTCTCTCTAGATTCTGAATAGTGTCACTTGGGCTTTTAGGCTGAGATTTTTCAAACTTACCAGTGCATGCCCCCACCTCCCAGTGCAGAGTAAATTTGGGCTGTTACATTGCTGCCCCTAATCTTTCCGCCCTGTCCCAATCCACTCTCACAACCATCTCACCTGAAGTTGATGGTGCTTTAAACTCAGGTTAGCTGGCCTGAGTGGGGGTGGGTTAGAACCCAGGTCAACCTGTGGAACTCCTTGCCTGAGGAGGTTGTGAAGGCTAGGACTATAACAGGGTTTAAAAGAGAACTAGATACATTCATGGAGGTTACGTCCGTTATTAGCCAGGATGGGTAAGGAATGGTGTCCCTAGCCTCTGTTTGTCAGAGGATGGAGATGGATGGCAGGAGAGAGATCGCTTGATCATTACCTGTTAGGTTCACTCCCTCTGGGGTACCTGGCATTGGTCACTGTCGGTAGACAGGATACTGGGCTGGATGGACCTTTGGTCTGACCCGGTGCGGCCGTTCTTATGTTCGTCTTTCACTTGGGGTGTTGGAACATGTTTTATAGTGGGGGTGCTGAGAGCCATTGAACCAAACTGTAAACCCTGGATATAATAGAAACCACTTCAAGCCAGGGGGTGCGGCAGTACCCCCAGTACCTCTAGTTCCAGAACCTATGAACCCACCCACTTGCAGTGAGGACACCCTCCAGTCCCTTCCCACAATTCCCTGCACGTGCCCGGAAGGACAGACAAGTTCTCCCACAATTCACGGGGAAAGAATTATAGCGCGACTCTGCTGATGGCAGCGCAAAGAACTATGGGATTATGATGCCAGACGTCCCAGTGCCTCCCAGGGGTCATTGATGCAGGTGGGGCTTTGCAATGTGACTGCTCACACCCAGCTAGGCGGATTGAGGTGCCAATCACATGATTTAGTGAAGACATGGCCCCGTTGAATTGAATCTCAGTGAGCGCTTGGTGTTTAGCTCCCTTACAGCTCCTTGGACGATCCCAGCCTGAAGAACCCTCCCACTACGTGCCCTGGATTTGGGATGGGAAAGGTGGGTTGGGCTATTTTAGTTGAATTTTAGAAAATGCAAGTGGTTTAAGAAATAATCCCCAATGAATGCCTCAAAATAGCCACCTGAACACTGGTGAGGGCGCTGCTCGGAGCGCGCTGAGAGTTGAGATGGGCTTTACAACATCAGGCGTGTCTGGTAAGGCCAGAGTGGGCTGCTCATTGTCATTCCGGATCCCTGGCGCCCACCAATTCTAGTTCGATGCACATAACCCGCCTGCTGCGTTCATTCTTTTCTCCTCCAATGAATTTTCCCTCCTCACGTCCCAGCCCTTTCCCTGCCCTGCGCGAGAAATTCACTGAGGTTCTGAGCCTGGCTGTATGACTGTGGGCAAGTCACTTTGCCGCTCTGGGCCTCAGTTTCCCCTTCTGTAAAATGGGGGCTAACGATGTTTCCTTCCCTTGTAACGTGCTTTGAGCTCTATGGATGAAACACCCTATAGCCGAGCAGGGTGGTATAGGTCATATGACTTCTGATTTACACTTATGTGTGAGATGAGAATCAGGCCCCTCATCGCAGGCTTTAACCTTAATTAGCACGTTCACACAGATGAAACTGAATAGGCATCGGGTACAAAGTTCAAAAGCACCTAAGTGCTTTAAGCACCTATGTCCTATTGCAAATCAGTGGGACTTGGCTCCTAGAACGGTTACCTGGCTTGTTTGACATGCGTGCAGCTTTCCAAGTGAGCTGAGCACCCATCCTGCTGAGTCCTTCTGAAAAGCTCCCGCCTAAGAACTCCTTCCCGTTCACCCTCGCCTCCTGCCTCAGCCAAGGAAATTATCCGTTACCCAGCCACAAGCAATGCAAGGTGGGAAAGGGTATTGTTATTTATTATTTACGTTGTAGTAGTGGCCATGTTCCCAACACAGAGGAAGACAGTCCGTGCCCCAGTGAACTTCCAATCCCAACCAAAGCCACACCGAGGTTGGGAGCTATGGATGCAATGTACGAGGAGCTCAGCGCTGTAAGCTATGTGGCTTGATAGCTACATGCTGATACTGCTGCTTTAAGTTAAACAAGCTCCATTCCCCTCTTCCCGTCCTCCATCCATGAGTCAACCCCCTTGTCTTCACCTCCAATTCCCAGCATCGATTCCAGTGTTCTTACATCCTTGCCAACATCCCCCCACTCCCCAAACATATGAACAGTTCATGCTGAAGACAAAGCAATGACTTGGAGAAGTAGGAGACTTGGCCAGTGAGTTTCCTGAAGGCGCTGCAGGAGGTGGGGGTTCTTTAGGGGGAAGAGAGGGGTGTTGTGCACAGGGGGAGGGGTTAGGATAAGGTTTCCACTAAGGAAAGTCTGTAACCTGTAGAGAGAAGGCGTTTATAAATGCTCAGGCAGGGAGGCAGCCTGGTAGGCAGGGAACACTTGTGTATATATGTTACGATCTGTCAGCTCTTGTGGGACAGGAAAGTGTAACAGATTGGCTTGAAAGCCTGAGAGTAACATCATCCAAAGTTTCCATAGAGGAAATCCAGAACCTTCCTTTCAGTTGTGAGATGTTTTATTTGCCACCTCAAATAATTCCTGGGTTTTGTTTGGCTCGGGCACCTGACCTTGGGTACCATCACAGGACTCACCATGGCCCACTGCTTTTAACTAGCTTTGATCTTGGAGGTTATGCACATTGCAACACAGCTGAATATGCTGTCAAAGTGTGCAGGCTCCCTTCCCTTATTTCTATACCCTGCTATCCGTACACACATCCCCGCTGTGCACGTGAACACAGAGCTATGGGTCCAGATTCTCTGCTGGGGTAAATCAAAGCTGTTCATAAGACCCTGAGAACGGCCATACTGGATCAGACCAGTGGTCCATCTGGCCCAGTTTCCTGTCTTCTGACTGTGGCCAATGCCAGGTGCTTCAGAGGGAATGAACAGTGATCCATCTTCTGTCGCCCATTCCCAGCATCTGGCAAACAGAGGCTAGGGACACTATCCTTGCCCATCCTGGCTAACAGCCATTGATGGACCTATCCTCCATGAACTTATCTTGTTCTTTTTTTTATAATCCTGGCCTTCACAACATCCTCAGGCAAAGAGTTTCACAGGTTGACTGTGTTGTGTGAAGAAATACTTTATTCTGTTTATTTTAAACCTGCTGCCTATTAATTTCATTTGGTGACCTCCTAGTTCTTGTGTTATGAGGGGTACATAAAACTTCCTTATTTACTTTCTCCACTCCAGTCATGATTTTATAGACCTCTATCATATCCCCCTTATCACATCCCCTCTCGTCTCTTTTTCAACCTGAAAAATCCCAGTCTCATTAATCTCTCCTCATATGGAAGCCATTCCATACCCCTAATCATTTTGTTGCCCTTTTCTGAACCTTTTCCAATGCCATTATATCTTTTTTGAGATGGGGCGACCACATCTGCATGCAGTATTCAAGATGTGGGTGTACCATGGATTTATATAGAGGCAGTATGATATTTTCTGTCTTCTTATCTATCCCTTTCCTAATGATTCACAACATTCTGTTCCCTGTCCTTCACTGCTGAAGCACCAATGAGCATCTGGCCCACACTACACATTTACACTCTGCAGTGTACTGTACTCACAAACATGCTCTGCCCGCACACCCAGATCTGACTATGTACACATGGGTTTCATATACACACTGGGCCTGAGTCTTAGTTACTCTGTTCTGACACTTGGGCTAAGGATAGCTGGGAGTTAAGGTGACTTTAGCCATCTTTGTGCTCCGTTTATTCTGCTTGCTGTGTAAGTCTGAGCAGCCTCAGTGCTGTTGTAACTCAAGATCGGCTTTCGATGGGCACCGTGCACTATACCTCCTGCCCTGACTTGAACCCTACACTGAAGGCAAGTGCAAATGGACACATGATGTGCAACATCAGAGGCAAAATGTGTGCAAACAGTTGTCATGACCAAATGTGCCCTGAATCACCCACTCATGCCAGCCCAGCTTTTGGAGTGAGTCTTAGATCCTAATTCATAGCACAGGCATAGCTAGAGAGAACCATCCACCTAGCAGTATCCCTATAATGCTGTCGCTAGCATCTAACAACTTTTCTAGGATTACAGACAAACCACTTGATTTGCCCACGGGGACAGCCAACACTGCCTCCTTCCCACCATTAAGCCACGAATTTCCTCTCCCCCTTGACACTTGCAGGTGGGTTTTAAGCCGGTGGGGGGGTTTTTTTAAGAAAAAATGACTCATCCTTGAAAAAACACGCAAAATTGTGTGTGTCAAATCTGGGGAAGGGACAGGAAAAGGTCCAAAAACCTGAGCACCTAAAAAAAAAAAAAAAAGGTAATGAAATTTGTAAAACCTCTAACGCCTCCCGGTTCACCCAACTCGAATGATGACGCCCAGGCACACCATGGCAGCTACACAACCCAGGTTACACACCTCCTGCACATACACTTGCTGGCCATGCACATGCCAGGCACCCCCCCAGGAGCTGTCACATGCTATCACATGTGAATCACCTGGTCCCCATTCACCTCTCGCTCACCCCCTTGTAAACCAGGCACAGTCAAGACAAGTTGCTGGGGTTACACAGGTGTAAGGATGAGAAGACTCAGGCCCAGCCAGCTGGGTGCTAGGGCTGCCAACGGGTTTTCCTCGCTGCCACGGCTGGTATTTTTCATGGCAGCAGATGCAATAGGAACACAGCACAGCAGTACGGTGCCAAAACACCAGCCAGGGCATCAAACAGGGCCTCGTTTGCACTTCAAAGTTTGCTTGTGTTACAATAGCAGATGGCACCAAATATTTCCTTAACCTTGTCGCCCACGTCCAGCATGAACACGTGATGCCAGGGGCAGCTGAGCCACATGCTGAGCTATAGGGTCGGAACAAGGGTTGTATGGATCTGTACAAAGGAGCTGTACGATCAGTTCAATCCCGGCTGCCAGCCCTGGCAGCCTCAGGAGCTGGAAAGGGTCCCAAGGGCATGCCTGCATGAGGAGACGCTGAGACTCAACCAGAATTCCTGCTGTGGCGCCTGGCCAGCACAAAGCAGTGTGCCCGCTGCAGCGTCACTGGCGATGTGCCCGGTCTGGGCTGTGTGGCTGGCCAGGACACCCTCGCAGCCCTCTACAGGTACGTGTATACTTTGATGTACCCATCATTAGCCCGCTAAAAATTGCAGCAGCATGGACTAGCTGCCCAAGTACAAGCCAGACCGAGCCCCTAGGTACGTACCTGGGTGACTAGGCAGTGCAGCTGCCAGCACTGTGGTGGCTCTGCTGTGCTTTTCAGGGTGCTACCTTGGTCAAAGCTAGCGGGGGTACGTGCTGGAAATCACCCCCCCCAGCTACAGTGTGGACGCACCCTTACCTCCTCAGCTTTAGCCCGATTTCAGGAGGTGCTGAGCCACCTATTGAAGTCAGTGGAAGCGTGCCCGGTCTCGGCATTTCTGAAAAACAGGCAGCTTCTGTCCATGGACGCACTAGGGCTGGACAGGGCCTGCATATTGTGGTTGGCCTCTATGCACGGGCGAGGAGAGGCTCTTTAGCCTTTCCACCTCGTCTTGCATTCGCTCAGTGTGGCCCCACCAATGGCAAAGGGAACGGTTGACTAATGGGGAACAGGCCTAATGGCATACAAAGCAGGAGCAAGGCCCAATGGAAGGGAGAAGGAAGATCACAATGTAGGGTGTTCTAGGTGCCAAGGGATTAACCCTTCATGGGCACAGCAGCAGGCAGGACCTCAGCTCCAAGATGCTACAGGTCTGTATCTAAGCAAATTTGGGTCTGGAATCGAGGGGCCGGGAGGGCTCCTGGGGGAGCTTACCACAGATGACTCTCTGAAGGTTATTGTTATTATTTATTGTTTGTATGGTGGTAGCACCTGGAGGCCCCTGGAGGGACTGGGCCACCTTGGTCCTAGGTGCTGTAGAAACACGTAGTATGTCACAGCCCCAGAAGAGCTGAAAAGAAGGGGTGTTCTTCCCTTGTGTCATCACTGATCCTTCCCCCACGCTATCCTTCTTTACGGCAAGAGGACTGGTCAGCCCCCATCTGCTCTGCGATGAGCCACGTGGGACCTTACAAATGAGAAATTCCAACCTCTGTCTCCATTCAGCCTTGGGCCTTCTTGAGTTGCTTCTTCAGCAGATACCAACTCTGGCCCGGACTGAACTCCCCTTCTGCACTGAAAGAGGAATTCACTGGCACCATTGAAGTCAATGGAAAGGCTCCCACTGACTTCAATGGGCTCTGGATCGGGTTCCTCTATCCTCAGCCTCCCACCTTGCTCCATCCCCAGCGTGTGCCAACCGTATCCACCTCAGATGCTAAAAGACGATAGAGTCTCCATGTCGATCTAGCCCTTGGCTGCCTTATAGGGTTTTCCCACGAGCACAGAACTCTTACGACAGGAGCTGAGAACAAAGAGCAATCTGGCTTTATAAAAGGAGTCTGCAGACAAAAAGAGGCACTCCCCGCCCCCTTTAAATTCTCAGCTCCTCTCACCCCTACCCCAATCCAGCATTGAGAAGTGTCTTATTGTTCCACATACTGGGATTCTTCTCTTAATCCTGTACCCGACACTCGCATTTCTTTTACCAGAGCTCTGAAGAGACTCGTTTCCTCCCCAGGTCATTCTGCAAAAAGGCCACGGCAGACACGTGTGTTGGCAAAAAATACCCAGCAGGCGGGGAAGGTGGACTTCATATGAATCTTTAATGCACAGAACAACCTGTAAGGAGCCCTGCAAACGAAGACTCCGCAAGCAGCAGTTCTGCAAACTCGGAGCGTTAAAAAAAAAACCCCGTTTGCCTGCAATGTCTTTGCACCTGCCCGGCTGGCGTTAATCTCCATGATCTTCGGTTTCAGGATGGTGCCTCCAGCTCCCGGGGTCGCCTCCCAGAACTGAGACGCTTCGCCTTGGCTCCTTGACGCGCTGAGGCAGCGGGCTCCCTTTCCCACCTCGTCCGCTTCCAAGGCTAGCAGGGGAGGGCACAGCTAGTTCCCCTGTGCCCTGACCTGGCTCGTTTGGATTTCTCCTCCTCTCAGATTTGGAGCGCGTAGTCCAGGGAATTCGGTAAGAAAAGATTAAAAAGGAGAGACGGTGCTACTGAGTCAAATTAGGTATTTTCATTTTAAAAAATAAAATAAAAAGGGAAATCAAAGTCCAACTGGCTGATTTCTCGTTTCTCCACCGCCCGTGTCAAAAAGTCCGGTTTGGCCTCGCTGTCCCCTCCATCTGAACATCACCCTTCCCCTAAGCCCACCAGCTACTCAGGTTGTCACATGTCCGTGACTCCTCAGAGTTCCCTTCCACAGCTCCAGGCCAACATCGTCCCTCACCGCCCCTTGGAGTCCCCGTACGTGTTGCGCAGCATGGAGACCATCTTCTCCTCGCACGTCACTTTGGTGTCCTTTAGGATGTTGTACCAGACCATGCCGGCTGGCCGGACCTCTTCGCTGCGGCAGAACAGGTAGGGCATGGTGTCGGTGCGGCTCTGGATATAGGCACTGCGGAGCAGGGTCGAACAGTGGCTGCTAACTTTCTCCAGCCTCCTTAAGATCAGGTGAGCTTTCCTGGAATGAAGAAGAGGAGACGGACATAGCAAGAAGGTGGAAGCAGTTAGACCAGGGAGCTAGGAGGCAGGACTAGAGGTGGGTGAAATTGTTTTGGCGAACACTAAATTTGCTGAAAATTCATTTTTCAGGTTGAATTTGGCTCAAAACAAAACCAACCAACCAACCAAACAAAAAAAATTATTTTTAAATGTGGAAATGGTTTGTTTTGACATTTTCAACACGAGCTGTTACAAAATGAGCTGTTACAATCCCTTCAAATTGACATTCTGTTTAGAAAATGTCAATTCCAACAGACAATTTGTTTCAAGATGTTGTTTTGAGTCAACCTCCAAAATAGTTTGTTCGACCAGACTGAATTTTTTTTTCAGTTTTTCATTTCGGCAAGAAAAAAAAAAGCAGTTTTGGTTCGGCCGCCACCAATAAATAAATAAATAAATACATTATTCGCTCAGCTCTAGCCAGGGTCTGTCCTGTCACATAGACAAAACAGTTCTGTTAACAGTTGCCAGTAGCTAGACAGATCGATAGATTCTGTCTTCTGACTGATTCCTAATTACAGTAAAAGGTTTTTTATCCGGCATGTTGGAGAAATGGGGATGCTGGTAAGTGAAAAATTCAGGTTAACTAAGAGGGAGGGAGTTTGGGTGTGGGAGGGGATGCGGGAAGGGGTTGGGGTGAGGGAGGGGTTTTGGGGTGCCGGATCCGGGCGACGCTCACCTCGGGCAGCTCCCTGCAAGTGGTGACCTATCCCTGCTGTTCCTAGGTGGAGGCATGGCTAGGTGGCTCTGCGCACTGCCCTCTCCCTGTCCCGAGCGCTGGCTCCGCAGCTCCCATTGGCCGGGAATCGCGGCCAATGGGAGCTGTAGGGGCAACGCCTGTGGGCAGAAGCAGCACACAGAGACGCCTAGCCGCACCTCCACCTAGGAACAGCAGCGATAGGTCGCCGCTTGTGGGGAGCCACCCGAGTTCAGCATCCCCCGGATCCGGCACCCCGAAACTCCTCCCGTGCCCCAGTCCCCAGCCCCGCATGCCCTCCCGCACTCTGAACCCCTCATGGCTGTTCATCTGCCTAGGAGCAGCAGGGACCGGTCGCCGCTTCTGGGGAGCCACGTGGAGCCAGGTAGGGAGCCTGCCGGCCCCATGCCAACTGGACTATAAACCGGACTTTCTATGAAGATTAGAAATGTCGGTTTGTAAAGCTTTCCGGTTGGTACAGGGCCGGATAACACCCCTTTGACTGTAATTAAATGTCTATAGCACCTGCTATGCAAGGATCTCCAAATGCTTTACAGACGATACAGAGGATAGGACAAGAAGCAATGGGCTTAAATTAGGTTGGACATTAGGGAAAACTTCCTAACTGTCAGGGTGGTTAAGCACTGGAATAAATTGCCTAGGGAGGTTGTGGAATCTCCATCATTGGAGATTTTTGAGAGCAGATTAGACAACAACCTGTCAGGGATGGTGTAGATCAGGGGTGGGCAAACTACGGCCGGCAGACCGTGTCTGGCCCATCAGACCTTTTAATCCGACCCTGGAGCTCCACTGCCCGCTCCGGCACTTCCAATCCGCCTGCCTGGTGCTCCAGCTGGGGAGTGGAGTCGGGGGCTTGCCCCATTCCAGCTGCCCGGCGCTCCTGCGGTATGGGTGTGAGGACACGCCGCACAACCCAAATGTGCCTCATGCACCATCAGAGCCTGGAACATGCAAGCCCAGGTGCCTGCTACTTGTTGGATTAGGTGACTTTCCTAGCGCCCAGAGGCAATTCGATTGTGGGCTGTTGGGCCCTACGTGGGAGGAGATTTCTGAGAACTCAATGTGTTCCAATGACTGGAAGCTAAGGCCCGACAAATCCAGGCTAGCATACAATTTGTGTTCAGACAGGAGCAAAATTGTGTGGTAAAATCAACAAACAGCTCAGTAATATAATTTCCTAACAGCGCATTGTTCAACAGAATTATTTTAATAGTGCTGATTTTGAAACACACTTGTGTTGTCCTTGTTTGAACATGAATTGTTAATGTTGTGAGCATTCATGGCCCACCATACAATTTCCATACACAGATGTGGCCCTCAGGCCAAAAAGTTTGCCCACCCCTGATCTAGATAATACTTAGTCCTGCCATGAGTGCCGGGGACTGGACTAGATGACCTCTCGAGGTCCCTTCCAGTCCTATGATTCTATGTTAATTAATTAAGGCTTATGGCATCTATACTATTATTCCCAGTGTACAGATGGGAAAACTGAGGCACAAGGAGGTTTAGTGACTTGCTCTATATAAAAAAGCTGGGAATACAACTCATCACGTCTCTCGACTCCATTGGGTCATCTAACCTAGGCTGCCCTCTTCAGTAATACTGACACAGCACAGAAAGTTTACAGAGCCCTGCCCTATGGCTTCAAAACTGGCAAACTCCCAAGTTGATCACGATTCTTAAGAATGGAACACGGACTATTGTGAACAAACCATCATCCACCTATCCATCCCTTTAGCCATCTATCTATCACCATGGCACAACCCTCAAACTCACTGCTGCAGGAAGCCACTGGAGAAGCGAAAAGCCAAATGGGGATACCTTGCCCTCTCCTTCCCTTACTTATCTGGAGTTCTCCAGAATACCTGCCTCCCGCCATGCTCATGCCTCACCCCAGGAAGGAGGAACCCAAGCACACAGCCTCCCTCTCTGCATTTCATCAAGTCTTCAGAGGGGGGGGTGGGCTAGGAAGAACCCAACTCTGTAACAGCAGAGAAGGAAACGTACAACAACCCCCAAAGACAAAACAAAATAAAGTAGTTAGAGGCCAACCCTCCCCTAGTGAGAGCCTGCAACGGGCTAAATCAAAAGTGGGGAAAGAGGGTTTATTTGAGTGGTTTGAAAGTCTCAAGATCACAGATTATTCCCTCTCCCGCTGGTGCTGCAGCAAAGCTCTGGAATTGGGTTTGGGGTTTGTTACAGTTACCGAAGGAATGTCAATTCCCAATAATGACATGTCAGGGGCAGCGCTCTCAGTCGGCTAGGTATAAACATGGGGATTATTTGATTATGAAAGCTTTCTGGTGCTTCAGCCCCGGATTCTTTGGGAGGGAGCACGGCTGTTTTCTGATGCGGCTGCTCTCTCCAAGGCGTCTCACTAATTGAGATCCCAAGTAAGAATTCACCGTGAGTCATAAAAGAGTGCGGTACAGACGGAAGTGCGTGGCAGAGCGACAAGCCAAAACAGCAGTGACTGGAGGCCAGTCAAACCTCTATAACCAGGTCTGACTCTCTGTTTTTGGGGAGGGATGATATGAAAGGCCAGCAAACCTCAGTCAAGTGGCTACCCTTCCTCTTCCAGACTGAGACAGGCTGAGAAAAATTCCTCCTGTGGTGGGGACACCAAGCGAGAGCACCTGTGTCCTGCAATGGTAACTTTCCGTGCAATGGCTATGTCTTCAGGTTTCAAGGATGAGGGACAAGCTGAGCTAGGAGAATCCAAGCCTACTATATAAGGCACATACATATACATTCGATGCGATGGCTGGAGCTTTGACCAACAGCTTCCAACTCCCGCTAACACAATTCTGTTAAGTAGTCACCACCCTACCAGAGAGGTACTCCCTCTCCCTGCAATCCAAGAGGCATAACTTCACCAGTGACATAGCCCCCCCCCCCCGCGTCTTTGCCAGAGATTGTTAAGCTGAAATACTTTGGAGGTTTCCCGTTATGGAAGCTGACGTTTTCAATGAGGATCCCATAGCTAAAGTAATGCACACCAAGGAGTCATATTCTGCCCTGACTTTCACTGCGTAGAGTTCATTAACTTCAATGTGGATGGAACTGGGTGTAAGCAAGCAGAGGATTTAGACTGGTGTCTGAAAGAGTCCAGTGCTTCTGAATACTGTGTCTGCAGCACAGCATCGGGACATGCCTGATATTATTAAATGTAGATGGGAGCGGGTAGATATAAAATGAGTTACACATTCTTGAATGACGAGTTTTCGTCAGAAAACCACCTTTTTTCTGGGGGGAAGGAACAAACATTTTCATGAACCCTTCTCAACACTGTCCAAATTTAGTCATTTTTCATTCTTTCTGGGGGCTAATTTCCCCCCAAAATATTTGTCAAAATATAGTGAAAATACTTTTTGAATTTTTTTATAACAGTAAAAAAACAGAATTTTAAAAAAGAAATGAAGAAAAATGGGCCTGGTTCAAACCTATCGGAATGAAAACAACGTTGAAATTTCAACGTTATTTGTGAAACTAGCTTTCCGTTTTTTCACCAGCTCCAGTTGGACAGCAATGGCCATTTCCAGTTCACACTAAAGACATTCCCATCGAGCTCCTGTCAAAGTCAAGCCAGCTGGGTTGTGAGCTGGGCCCCGAGTTGTGAGCTCTCCCTGTCCAGTTTAGGGAGACAAGATCTATTAACATTCATGAACCCTTTATAGTGTGTTGGGAGAGGGGACTGTGCGTCGGGCGTTTGCTTCAAAAGTCAAACCTTGCCAAAGAAATGGAAAGGCAGATATTGGTGGGAATTACCCAGTCTATCTGAATGAAAGGAAAGAAAACAGGAAGGTGGTTACAGAAAGAAAAGACCAACCTATTTGGAGCACACATCTGGAAACACTTTCTTGTTTGGAAGATTGAAGATATGTCTACACTGCAATCAGAAGTATGACCGAAGCTAGCTTTGATCTAGCTAGCTCAAACAACTATAGCAGTGAAGTCATGGCAGCATGGGCTAGCCACTGGATTACACAGATTCCAAGGCCACTTGATCATCTAGTTCAGGGGTAGGCAACCTATGGCACGAGTGCCGAGGGCGGCACGTGAGCTGATTTTCAGTGGCACTCACACTGCCAGGGTCCTGGCCACCGGTCCGGGGGGCTCTGCATTTTAATTTAATTTTACATGGAGCTTCTTAAACATTTTTAAAACCTTATTTACTTTACATACAACAATAGTTTAGTTATATGTTATAGACTTATAGAAAGAGACCTTCTAAAATGTTCAAACGTATGACTGGCACGCGAAACCTTAAATTAGAGTGAATAAATGAAGACTGGGCACACCACTTCTGAAAGGTTGCCGACCCCTGATCTAGTTTGACCTCCTGTACACCACAGGCCATAGAACTTCTCCAAATTAATTCCTAGAGCAGCTCTTGTAGAAAAACATCCAGTCTTGATTTTAAAATGGTTGTGATGGAGAATCCGCTGCAACCCTTGGTTAATTGCTCTCACACTTTTAAAAATGTATGCCTTATTTGCAGTCTAAATCTGTCCAGCTTCCAGAGATTTGTACAGCTGCTGGTGCTGCGGATTCATTGCTGGGCATTATTCATTATTACTCTGACTGCAGTGTAGACAGACCCTAAGAAGCAGGCCTGACTGGGTGAATCAACACTCAGATACCTACACTGGGCTTGCTCTGGAGACAGCTGGTGTTCGGCGTAAGCTAGGACGGAGTGTGTGAGGGAGGTGTCATAGCTATCTTGGTATCAGTAATATTGTGTTGTGTTCTTTGCCCGTTTGGGTGATTTGGGAAGAGGGAGTGGTCCAACTCTGAGCTGAAATTGTAAATGTAATGACCTGATGCCGTGTGTTATTCCGCTCGCCTTGGGCCTGCCTGCTGGGGTGGATGTAACAGGAGAGAATGGCGGGAGGTGACACTGACTGCAGGCTCTATTGCTGAGAAGCCAAACAGGAGATGGATGTAAGGATGGGCAGGAATAGCTGGGAGTTTGTCCCTTACGTGCTACAATAAAGGGAAGCTGCATTTACCCACTCGTGAGTCCCCTGCACTTGCTCTAGGGCAGTGCACAATGCAAGAATGGCATGCTCTGCATCAAAATGGGTGCAAATAAGGTCATGCCTTGAGCTTCAAAACCCCAGATTTCCAAGGATGGATTCAGACCAATAGTCCATCAAGTCCAATATCCTGCCCCTAGCGTACGCCAGATGCTTCAGATGAAGGTCTAGATCTTCAGGACATGCCTAAATGTGCCTCCTCCTGTCCCATCTCTCTTCCATTCCATCTCCTATATCCTGTGTTCACTTCCTTCACCTTTTCTCTCCCTCTTCCGTGCCATCTGCTTATCTCTCCCCCTCCGTTTCCTTCTGGTCTCCTCTACAGTTTCCCATGTCCCCTCTTCTCTCTTTCCCCCTCTCCCTTTACCTTTAGACACCCCTGAAAACTCTCTCACAGGGGCTTGCTTCCTCCAGCCTGTCCTGGGCCACTGTTGTTATGGCAGGACAGGGCAAACACACGCCACTCCCTCTATCTATCATCTGCCGGGGACAACTGGTGGGTTTGCTCTGTTCTCCAGCAGACTTGTGGTTGCATCTTTCCGTCTCACTACAGCTGCTTTGTTGGTGCCTGGCTCTGCTCAATGGCTGCTGAGCCGTAGGGAGTGGAGCAGGTGATGGAATGGTCCAGGGGATGCACCAACTGCAAAGTGCTCCGACCAATCAGAGGAGGCAGCAGCTCCGTGCAGGAGAAAACAAGGAGGGGGCAGAGGAACATGCTGGAGTGGAGGATCAGGAGGGAAATGGATACCTGGATTTTGCTATCCCTGGGTCGATGACAAACCCCCTCAGCTACAGCCAGGTTGCTTGGCTCTCTTGGGGGGAGCTGGTGTGGCTCACTTGTTTGAGAGGGTTAATGAAGTCATGCTTAAATGTTAAACTTTTGGCTGACATCTTTTCTTCATTAAAAAAAAGGGGGGGGGGGAAGGAGAGAAAGAGACCGGGGGAGAGGAGAGAAAGAGAGAGAAGCCTTCTGGTGAAGGCTGGGTAATAAATTACAGAAGCAGTTCTTGGGCTGCCAATTTAACGCCATCAATCAAATTCTGGCCACCATCCAAGTGCTCTCTGCGGGGGGATGTCAGGCCAGAGCGACCACCTTTTCAAATACTGGAAATGAAATCTTCCTAACGCCGAGCTACCCCGTCGCTGCCAGAAACAATAATTTATTCCCATATGAAAGGGCAGGATCAGGAGGGGACGGCTGTAGAAGTCAGACTCCCAGGCTGGCTACAGCCAGGGCGGACACTGCTCTGCACTAAGCCCCCGAGCCACCAAAGCTTAGCTGCTTCTTCCCCACCCCGTCCCCACATGGTGTCATCTCCACTCCTCCTCGCCTGCAACATTGCACTTTGTGGCCAGCTGTTTTAAACTTGGTGCCAGCCTGGCCCTGATCCTGTTTGCCATGAAAGTGAAGGATTTAGGAGGTCAAAACTGCAGTAAAAATGACGGAAGGGATGAAAAGTAATGGCCCTCTGCTGCCATTTTCTCCTCTTGTATCTTGTGTTACTGGGGCCCGAAGAGAGATGGGAAGGTGTGATTTCTAGGGCTGCTGGAAGGGCTCGCACATGGATAAAGGCACTGTCATAAGGGAGTGTGGTACAGTGGTTAGAGTAGCAGACTTGGACGCCTGGGTTCTATTCTCCATGCTGGCAGGGAGCGTGCGAGAGCTGGGTGTCTTGCATTGACTACTTCCAGCTCTGTCCCGGACCAGTTGTGCACCGTATGGTGCGTCACTTCACCCTTCCCTGTCTCAGTTCGCCCATCTACATTGGGAATACAATACTCACCTGGATCCCAGGGCTGCCGTGGGGCCTAGTTAACTGCTTGCAAAGCACTTTGACATGCTAGGATGAAAGGCACTAGAAAAGTACAACACAGGATTACAGAGCAGACAGGGAACAACAGCTGTGTTGGAGTGGAGCAGGGTCTCGCCCCAGGACTCTGACGGGAGGTGGGGGAGAGGTCAGTGCCTGGTTGTCTTGTTCTCTTGTGGGGTTTTTTTTTGCTATAAATTCAGATTTTCCACCCAAGTGATAATTGACCCAGGTCTGTCAGGCTCTCCGATGGGAGGATAGAGAGTCCAGCACTCCAAGCCCGGCTATCACAACCTCTCATCTGTACATCATATTCCCTCCTGTTACCGTAAGGCAGCTGCTGGTGGAGACGCCTGCATTTAAAAGGATCTTCTCCTGCTGCTGCTGTCAGCAGGGCCCCGTTACTTGCTTTAAGAAAAGGAGGGGCTTAAAGCCCCATGCTGATGTCACATCCTGACCTGATGAGCACGGGGGTGGGGACAATTTAACCATGTCTATTTCCTCCACCTCCCTCTGAGAGCCAGACACTGTCGCGATGGCCACAACAACCCCAAAAATCCAGGCAGCTGTTAAAAGAAGAGCCTGTGACATAAAGCATCATCACTGCAGAACACGAGCCCAGGAAGGATCGAACGAATGCATAGTAGCATCAGGCCTTTATTGGTCTAGACAGATCCTTCTCTTTAGTTGGAACAAATTGTTGCTGTAAATTTGGAGAAAGCATCTCTTTTTGCGTGTGTTGGGGTTATATGGGGTTTGTTAGAGGAGACTAGCAGGATGAAGCAAACCAGGAGCCAAGACCTGACCACAGCAAGTCCTGGTCTAGGGCCACCTATGAGCTAAGTTTTTTAATGTCTCCTTAATGTAAACCTTCTGTTTGAGACATCTGGTTGTCAGTGTGTCTTCTCGCGAGCAGCTGTTTGCAGTAACCTGTGGCTTTCATGGAAACTGGGCTCTCGAGGACTCCAGCATGATGTATTTATTACACAGAGGCAATAGACTCCCCTCTTGTCACTAAGTTTTATGAGTGAACATTTACGGTGGATCTGAGGCTCATCTGATAAACATTTCAAGGTACGAAAATGAATGACCTCCTGGGAACAAGAACAGCCTGTCAATTAAAATCTCATTACGAGATGTTCCCTTGGAAAATCCTCAGTCGCCTCTCCCGCTGTCGGGGGCTCCCTCGCTGTCAGAGCAACCTGAGAAATGAGGCTGGAGGACAGACCTTCGTTCTTGTCAAGAGACTAGAACTGCTTGCAAGCGGCAGGGGTATTTTTAGAAGCTTCCCCATGGCGAGGAGATGCTGGTTACTCGGATGCATGAGGGGCTGCTGAAAGTTCAACCAGAGATCCCTGCCTCTGTGTGGAAGGACAACTGCGGAATCCATGGATGTCTCTAGACATTGCTTTCTGTATAACGGTGCGTCAAGGACACATGGAGAGCACTTTCCAAATCTCCTTGCTGGACATGGAGAGACAAGTTTACCTGGCTTGTATTTTCCTGCTGGATAATGCCCTCAAATAGGTGCATCGTCACTCAGCTTCCAGAGATGCCCAAGAAACAGAGGGAGTTACCAGGGAAACATAAATAAAGCCGACGGCCCCATGGATTTGTACAGAGAGGGATGACTTGAAATGAGACACAACTTGCAGTGCCATCAAGGAGAGGGGAAGAGAGTGGCTGCACATCAGAGGTTAATGAGCTATCAAAAAAATTACGACCAAGGTCACCTCTGTAGGAGGGCCAGTCACAGGCTAACTTGGATTTATGTCTAGGAGGGTCGTAAATTGTTGCAAGAAATTGTGGCATGGAGTCAGGAATGGATCCCTGCTTTTGCCCAATATGCAGGGTGGGCAAAAAAAAAAAGTATAATCTATTGGTATTATGTGTTTATTGTGGTTAATTGCTCCCCCTACCATCGGTACCTCCCAGTTCTCTCTCTCTGTTTCTTTCTAGCACTCAGAGAAAAGGTCATTTCTGAAACAGACTGCTGACAACATGGCATTTGTAAAACATCTCTAAGCATGTTGGCCGAATCTAGAATCCTGAGGGAGCTTCATGACACTGGCTGAATGTTCTTTGTGAGGAGTTATGGTAGCAGCTCATGACCGGTGGCCAAAAGGTCATAATAAAACACCTTGTCCAGGAAACAACCCATTTTACTCTCCCAGTCCTCTGACATGGCATACTCCATGTATGCTCTATTCCACAGTTGTAGTCTCTCCGAACCTGCATGTTCACCAGTAATATACATTTGCAAATACCCCAAAATGATATTTGGGGGGGGCTGTTACTGCTGGAACCGTTGTTCTTCATAATCTCAGAGTTATCCAGCCGCTAATCCCCATTCTTAGCATGGAATTAAGGATAAGGGAACACGGGTTTGTAACATACATTTTCTTCCATAGCCTGGACATGCTTCAGTTTGCAGCATGGTTTTAGTGCGCACTGCATTTAGAATTTGGGCAGGCCACTGTAATGCCATTTTATTGTTTTAGGTGGGAGGGAGAGAAATCTAACCTCTTTAAGAGTATTTATAACTTGTAAAGTGCCCAGTAACCATGGTGAGGGGCAACGTATCAGTATGTCACATTAGGCTGATTAGACAGACAGACTATACATCTCATCTGTCTGTCTCTCCATCAATCAGATGAGAGAGAGAGAGAGAGTGAGGATTAATTCACCGGGGAGTTAGGAGATATTGTGCTGCAAAGTCACAGTCTATCACATGCTGATAATTCATTCACCAAACCCTAAGGAGATATCACCAGGGTAGAACAACAGATTTAAAAAAAAAAATCTGCTGGTTGTGTGACATGTAAACAAATGGAAGTTTTATCTCCACTCTCTCATGGTGTCAAGACAGTTTTTGCATGTGACCCTTCTCCCCTGCCCCTTAAATAAACAAAAGCTACATGAGGCCCTCATGTCTTTTGCCTCCAAAATAAGGGAGGGGGGGAGAGAGCCTTTAAAGGCCTTCACATCTGTAGCGGGCTGGTGGGCTATTGCTGGGTTAATGGTTTAGATCAGTGTTTCCCAGTATGTCCCTCGACCCGCACCGCTTCCTGCAGCTCCCACTGGCCTGGAGCAGCGAACCGCGGCCAGTGGGAGCCGCGATCGGCCGGACCCGTGGACGCGGCAGGTAAACAAAACTGGCCCGGTCCGCCAGGGACTTTCCCTACACAAGCGGCGTCCCTAGATTGGGAAACACTGGTTTAGATGAAGCTGAGCTGCAACTCCAGCATTCACTTTAGCCTCAGTTAATTTTACTGCTGTTAAAAACCAGAACCCAAGCAAAGATGATCACGGTGGGACAGCTACTTTCCCTCCGGAGATCTCAGAACAATAGGACAGGCTCTAAGTGGTATAACATCCACTGTAAACTTCTCAAGAACACACGCCATAGAGCTGGGTAGGGATTTTCCAACAAATGTGTTTGTTAGTCAAAAAATGCTGATTTGTCAAAATCCCAAAGAGGCTTCCTCTGACAGTGCCCCAGTATGGTGCTCTGCTGCTCGAGCTGCTCTCCTTCATCACCTGGACTTTTTCTACCTACCAACGCTACAGCTGTTAGAGGATGTGCTGATTGAGGCAGAGTCCTTTATCCCTCTGGATACATCCTTAGGGTAAATTGTCCCTTTATTATTCTAGTACCTAGCTCTCCAAACACCTGATACAATGCACCTCAGTCCTAATTCGCATCACTCTCTGTACTTCCACATTCATTCATTCATTCATTCATTCATCTAATCAGTGTATACTGTGATCATGCTGAAAATATCAGGGCACATCTGAATCCTGGAGGAGTCCCAGTCTCTGCCACGAAGACTCTCCAATGTAAAAAAGACTGGGGGTCAGTGCTAATTTATAACAGCTTTGACAGTTCACCTCAGTCCTAATTTATAGCACTGGGTCCACACAGCTTTACCAGTTCACTTAGGCCCAGATCCTAATTTGCAGCACTGCCTGTTATTCCCAGGACTGGTCTCCCAAACAACTGTTACAAATCACTTAAATCCTAAATTACAGCACCCCTTTATCCCAATCCAGGGCAGATGATGGGGTTGGTTGGTGAGGTTTACAAAGCGCTACCTCTCTGGTATTAGGGGATCATCAGGGTCATCTGAATGGCCACCTAAACAGGATGCACTCAGCAGTGTAGGCCACTAGGCCACTCTAATGGGGTGGGATGGACTAACCCCAAAGGATTATGGGAAAGCACAGCTACCTGGGCCCCAGCTCATCCTCACTGCGCCAGACAAAGTCTCCAAACTTCTCGTAGTGTGAGTTGTAGTGGTGCTGGACTCGGAAGAGCATGGACGCGGAGACCTCCATCAGCGTGTTGTAGGCAGTCTGCTGCTCCTTCCCACTGGTGTAGCCATTGTAGAGGTTGTAGATTTTGTCAGCTATCTCTGAAAAGGAGCAGGGGGAGGAGGAGTTTACAAGGGAATGGAAGGCACAGGGAGTGCGGGAAGGAAAAACCAGCCAGTGGGGCTGACGTTGGGGGACTGGGGTGGCCGCCTCACCCACAGTAGCTTGGAAGTTGGCTTTGGAGCACAGCCATCTATCTGGGCAGCTGTACCAGACTGAGGCCCTAATCCTGCTAGTGGCCCCACCTGGCTGGAACCCAGAGTCCCCACGGAGCCCCAGTGACTTCAACAACTCCATGTGGGTGCAGGGAGTCTGCCCCTGCAGAACCATTTGCAGGATCAGGGCTTGACACCTCAACTGTGCCAACCAATGCCTGCCACCTCCCATTCAATGGTGCACACTCTCAACCTCTGCGTCCAGTCCCAGTCGGCCAAGACGCCGCAGCTGCTGAGTGGGAGCTGGGGAATAGTAATGCACAGAGGGAAGGAGGTGCTAGAATACCAGGCACAAAAGCCTAAAGTACCTGTACTGCTAACCTATACCTCCAGAGCTGAGAAGCACCGCTGTAGAGGGAACTGCTTGCTCCAACATTAGGCACTATGGGCCTGATTTTCAAGAGCTCAGCTCTCCATGAGAGTACATCTTCACTGCAGAATTAACCCAGGCTCCTACTTGGGTGTTGCCCCTAACACCCCCATACAGAGCCCTCTCGCGCGAGTTGGCTGGTGTTTTCCAAGCAGGCTCTCTGGCTTGCCTGGGGTAGAGCTCAGGTGCTGTTTTCTGTCGGGCTCGTAATCTGCCCACTCTGCGGCAAGAACACTGGGTAAACACTCGAGGGCTGCCAGCCCTCCAGTGCTTTCCCACCAATGCCCCAAGTCCTCCCACAATTCGCTGGGAAAGCATCACAGAGCGGCTCAGCTTACGGCAGCACAAAAGAAGCCCCCAGAAGTCCGAAGCGACACACATATGGGGGCGTGCAGTGCCAGTGAGGGTGCAGGTGCCGACTTTCATTTTTCTGGGTGTGTGCTCCATCCCCCTTCCGCCCGCCCGCCCCCACTCCACCTCTTCCCCCAAGGCCACACCCTTGCTCCGCCTCTTCCCACCCCTGCTCCGCCTCCTCCTCCAGTGCCCTGCCCTTGCTCCACCTCTTTCCGCCCTCTCCCTCCCGTCTGCCGCCGAACAGCTGATTGGCAGGTGGCTGGTGGGTGCTGAACACCCACTATTTTTTTTCAGGGCTGGAGCACCCCCAGAGTCAGCGCCTATGACTCAGGGGTGGCTTTGCCATGTGGTGCTCTCACCAGGGTGGAAGCTAACTAGGTGCCGATCACCCACGTTAACTCCGAAGACACACCCTGAAGCACCTAAATAAGGGGTTGACTTGTCACAAGGGCTTACAATGTTGGGTGGATGCTGAGAGATGAGCTCTTTGGGAAATCGGGCCTCATGGGGGGGAGGGAATATGAGAGGGTTTGGGGTGTTTTTTTCCCCCCGTGAACATTATCAATAATAAGAAAAGCAAGTTAGGCAGAAATGCAGAGAGTCATCATTAAAAATAACATGAGCATAATCCCTGGCTCTTATCTCGCGTTTTTCATTAGTAGATCACAAAGTGCTTTCCAAAGGAGGTCGGTATCATTGTCTCCTTTTTACAGATGGGGTTTCTAGCAGAGCCCCTCAACCTTTTTTGAATAAAAAGGGTTTCTTTGTTTGGTGGTGGGGGAAAATGGCCTTTCCCCCCCTGGAAATGGGGGGGGGAGATGCAGAAAACCACCCCCCCACTTATATTGGATACATAATTTTATTGAAAGAAATTGTTAAACATATTTTGTTTTCTGAAAACTGGGGTTTTCATTAAAAGAAAAAATAATAATAACGTACATTGTGTTTCTGATAAAACAAGTGAACGATTTTGAGAATATCACTACCACAAAAAGGGACCTGTTTCAAACCCTGGAAACTGAAATCAACTTCCAAACTTTGGACATTTGTATTACTTCTCTCCCCCTCCCCGCCCCGCCCCCTCAGCTGTAGCTCCAAGCCAGGTCCCTTTGTACAGTAACACAGTGGTTTTCAACCTGGGGCCCGCAGACTATGTCTACGATTTCCAAAGGGATCCGCACCTCTAGTCAAAATTTTGTAGGGGTCCGTAAATGGACAAAGGTGGCAAATCCCTGCAGTAACAGATCACACACATGAGACAGACTGTGAGCTTTCTGATCATGCATGCACTCTGCATGTCCCTGTTTGGCTCTTCATTCTCTTACTGCTGTTCAGAACAGTCGGGCCATTCCAGCTTCACCCCTTGTTCTTTCTCTCTCAGCGCTTGTCTACACAGGGACACCCAAGAAAGCTAATCCAAAGTATTTTTTAAAGTGGATTAGTTAAACCAAATTAAATCCCCGTGTCGATGCTGTCATTCAAATTAATTAAGCAAAATCGAATGTAGGCCACTTTAATACTGAATTTCAATTAACTTTCGCAAGTGTCCTCATGTAGACAAGCCCTCACTCTCCTTTAACGTCTCCTTCAGTATCTCTCCCCCCTTCCCTTTCTGTTGTTCCTTTTCTTTTTTCTCTCCTCACCTCCGCTGCATCATTGGTAGCATGGCAATCAGCCGTGTCTCTGAGGACAGTGGACAAGGGAAGTGGGAAAAAGGAGGGTCAGAGGTGATTAACAGGGGAGCTCTCCCGGGTCTGGGAGCACGGGAATCAGGAGATTCAACTCTTACCTTCTGCCTTGCTGTCATCCACCAGCGGGCAGGCTGTTCTCAGGGTGACTGTGCTCAGCTCTGAATGCCTCCCTCGGGTGTCCACGGCATAGAGGGTAAATCTGGAAGGCAGAGAGAAGATCAGCTGTGTTAGCCACCACACCAGCTCCGCGACGGCACAAGGCTCCAAAAGAGCAATGAACTGTTCGGTCCAAGTTCGTTGCGTCCACTTCTGGCAGCTTGAGTGGGCGAGACGAAAACAGTAGAATTTATAATGAAGAGGACAAAGAAGGAAAGCTGTCGGGGCCTCACTGCATCTGTGCAAAGGCACTACTGTCTGTGGGGCTGCCTTGCCCTGCTCACTGCATCTACACAAGGGCACTGGTGTCTGGAGAGCTGTCCCACTGCACTGCAGCTGTGTAAAGCCACTGTCATCTAGGGGGGCTGCTTCCCCTGCCGTACTGCAACTGCGCCAGGACACTAGCTTCTGCAAGTACACTGCCTCTACCTCCATCCTTAAGTAACAGAGGTTTTAATTCCTCTCTTAAATGCCCAAACAGGTGGCAGCAGCAGCTTGCATGCATCCTTTGAATAGACCCGGAGGTCGTCTTTTCTCCATTCTCTAGCCAGAGAGGGGTTGGGCACAGCTGAGAGTGTTGATTTCACACTTGAAACTAATGGAGAGCATCTGACAGGAAAATACGGCGCTGGTGCTTGGAAGAATCTTTGATCAAACAGGCCGTGGGCCTTTTTTTTTTTTTTTTTTTGGCTTTGAGCAACGAGTGTCCTGATCAGAGGTTTACAGCGTAAAACACAGAGAGCTTCTTATCAGCTGGGGATTGGGTAAATCCCAGCATAATCCTCTGCGCGGCTCCCAGTGGGCATCTTTCCATATTTATCCACTCAGAGCCAGGCGGCGCAACGCACGTCTCCTGGGCTGGCTTTGACAAAGTGCAGGAGCTTACCTGGCCGCCGTGGAGGTCTGAGACACGCAGTGACGGGGCACCCACTGACTGAAGCCAGATCGGGCCACTAAATAGCCCAGCCCAGCTTATTATCTTAACGTCAAACCCAACGGCTCTCGGGAGAGACTGAAAATCGTTCTTTTAAAAGCTGTTGAAGCTTAAGTGGGATCCGGACTGTGCTGTATGTTCTCTTCGCTGTGGTCCAAGTCCATAGCATCCTTGGCTGTGTCAGAAGTAACCTCCCCAGGGACGTGTTCGCTGCCATACGGGCACATCTAGATTGCAGCCGAAGGGGCAATTTCCAGCCTGGGCGGATGTACAGGCACCAGCTGTGATTGAGCTAGTGTGCTGCAAATAGCAGGGTAGCTGCATTGCCACAGGCGGTGGGACAGGCTGGCGACCTGAGCAGGGCCGGCTCCAGGCACCAGCTGAACAAGCAGGTGCTTGGGGCGGCCACTCGGGAGAGGGGCGGCACGTCCAGCTATTTGGCGGCAATTCGGCGGAGGGTCCCTCACTCCCGCTCGGAGCGAAGGACCTCCCGCCGAATTGCCGCCGCAGATCGCAATCGCGGCTTTTTTTTTTTTTTTTTTTTTTTGCTGCCTGGGGCTGGACCTGAGTAAGTACCAGGAGTCTCAGATCGGTTTGTTCTCAGATGGCTAGGCATGCTGCTCTGGCCACGCTGCTCTGGCTAGCCACGCCGCCCTGGCCACGCTTCTCTAGCTAGCCATGCTGCCCTGGCCAGCCACCCCGCTCTAGCCACACTGCTCTGGCTAGCCCCGCCGCCCTGGCCACGCTCCTCTGGCTAGCCACGCCGCCCTGGCCACGCTTCTCTAGCTAGCCATGCTGCTCTGGCCACGCTGCTCTGACTAGCCATGCTGCTCTGGCCAGCCACGCCGCTCTAGCCACACTGCTCTGACTAGCCATGCCGCCCTGGCCACACTGCTCTGACTAGCCATGCCGCCCTGGCCACACTGCTCTGACTAGCCATGCTGCTCTGGCCACGCTGCTCTGACTAGCCATGCCGCTCTGGCCATGCTGCTCTGGCTAGCCACGTCGCCCTGGCCACGCTGCTCAGATGAGCCATGCTGCCCTGGCCACGCTTCTCTGGCTAGCCACGCCGCCCTGGCCACACTGCTCTGGCTAGCCACGCCACCCTGGCCACACTGCTCTGGCTAGCCACGCCGCCCTGGCCACACTGCTCTGGCTAGCCACACCACCAGGGCCACACTGCTCTGGCTAGCCACGCCGCCCTGGCCACGCTTCTGTGGTTAGCCACGCCGCCCTGGCCACACTGCTCTGGCTAGCCACGCCACCCTGGCCACACTGCTCTGGCTAGCCACGCCGCCCTGGCCACGCTTCTCTGGTTAGCCACGCCGCTCTGGCCACACTGCTCTGGCTAGCCACACCACCAGGGCCACACTGCTCTGACTAGCCACGCGGCCATGGCCACACTGCTCTGACTAGCCACGCCACCCTGGTCATGCTGCTACTTGTAGCGTCCAAGCTCGATCACGGCTAGCACATGTACATCTGCCTGCGCTGGGAATGTAAACCTCCAGCTAGAGCATGTACGTTCCCACGCACACAAACTGGCTTCTGCTCTTTTCCACACACTGGGCTTGTCTGGGATTAGCCCCAATTCAGCCATCGAGGGCCATCAAGCTAGTCCTGCCCACCTCCAGAGTAGACAAGGAAAGCTGCCATTTGCACCAAGGCAGCTAACAGCGTTTCCAAGCAAGGGATACGCTCCATCAGTGCAAGCTGTGTCCTTTCTTAACTAAATCTGGGGTCTGCACGGGCGCAGTTCTGTCTATACATTGCCAAGGAGTCTGCCTGCCCACAGGGACAGTTGCCATTTTGCGAAGCTCAGTTGATGCAGCATGTTACAGAGGAGAAGCCCACGCTGTGCTCTCTCACGGAGACACTGCTTTTACCCTTTTATTGTGGCCCCTTAATCTAAACCTGAAGTTGTTTAGACTGGGAGCGCCATAGCATATGAAGAACCATTGCCGCCCATAGGAATGATAAGGCCCATTTTATAGTGGGGTGAACTGTGACACTGGCAGGTTGAGCGACTTGCAGTGAGGCGGTGACAAAACCAGCAATGGAACCCAGGAGTCCTGACTCCCAGACCCCTGCTCTAATTGCTGGACAACACGCCTCCTTCTCCACAAACAGCTTCACACAAAGGTGACAAGCTGCAAAAAGAGCTAACGACACATTTCTCCCGCCAGCTGATTTTCAGGGCAATCCTGGCGTCGTTTGTTTCTGCGCGTGGTATTTTTTTTATTTTTGTAATGTGCGAACACAAGTTAATCCCTAACCTCTGCCCCAGCTGTAGCCATTCAGTCAGTCAAGCGCCAATCCGTGCCACAGCATTTTCCTTTAAAGCCGAGAGGTTTTATCAGCACGTAATTGCAGCACTTCGTAATTAGTGCCCACATAATCTCTTCGACCGCAAGGGGGGTCAGAAGGTGGCGTCTCTGCCTGGAAGAGTGTTTAAAATATTTCAGCAGCGTTGGATGATGTCAAAGGCCCAGACCAGCACCTTGCCTGACTCGTCACTGAGCTCACCCTGACACAACGGCAAAGTTATTCAGTCACCAGTTCCAGGAACGCTGGCAGGGCTGGGTTAATTAAGAAAAGGTACACAGCCTCCTGGACCATGGTTTATTAGAGCCGGGTTCCCTCAATACTATGCTGCAATGGGCAGCGGGCCTTATGTCCAGCACAGTCTAACCTGGCTCTGGTTAACTGTGTCAGAATAAAAAACCCCAAACTATTCACGTCCACTAAGCCACAACCCTCCTGTCCTTCAAGGAGGTTCTGAAATCCCACCTCTGGAATCGCAGGGAGCATCCTGGTCATAATGAGCCCAACCCATAAAGGACTTGATTCTTGCTCCCCTTGAAATCCCTCCCAGCCTCCGAGGGGGAAAGGTTGGAACCAGTCGTGCCGGTTTTTTTGCCCGGCTTTGTGTTCAACCACCTGTTTCTTACCCCTTGTACACATTAGTGCAGGGGTGGCCAACCTGTGTCTCTGGAGCCACATGCGGCTCTTCAGAAGTTAATAGGCGGCTCCTTGTATAGGCACCGACTCCAGGGCTGGAGCTACAGGCGCCAACTTTCCAATGTGCCGGGGGGTGCTCACTGCTCAACCCCTGGCTCTGCCACAGGCCCTGCCCCCACTCCACCCCTTCCCGCCCCCTCCCCTGAGCCTGCAGTGCCCTCGCTCCTCCCCCCTTGCCCCAGAGCCTCCTGCATGCCATGAAACAGCTGATCGGGAGGTGCGGGGAGGGAGGGGGAGGCGCTGATTGGCGGGGCTCCCAGTGGGTTGGAGGCGCTGGGAGCGGGTGGGGGAGCTGATGGGGGGCTGCTAATGTCTTACTGTAGCTCTTTGGCAATGTACATTGGTAAATTCGGGCTCCTTCTCAGGCTCAGGTTGGCCACCCCTGCATTAGGGCATAGCTACACTTGCAGATGGAGAGCGCTGGGAGTGAAACCAGCCTTCGGAGACTGCAGCAGGGAAAACGCTGCCGAGTGTTTACACTCTCAGCTGGAATCGCGCTGGCGTGGCCACATTAGCAGCTCTTGCAACGCCACAAAGAGCAGTGCATTGTGGTAGCTATCCCAGCGTGCAAGTGGCTGCAACATGCTTTTCAAATGTGGGGGGTGGGGGGTGACAGGGAGTGTGTTGTGTGTATGTGGGGGGAGAGGGAGTGGGTTTTTGGGGGGCTGAGAGTGTGTCAGCATGCTGTCTTGTAAGTTCAGACCCCCCCATCCTCCCGCCTCTCTCTCACACATTCACAGCAAGCAGCATTCCACACTAATGGTTGCTTTGTCCTGGAGAAGATAAGCAGCCGGCTGTCAGAAACGGAGCTTTGAAAGGGGATATCCGCATTCCCACAGCCGATTCCAAAACAATGACAAGAGTGGCCACTTGACTTAGGGGGATTATGGGACGTTTCCGGAGGCCGATCAAAGCGCAGTAATGCAACACCTCGTCCACACTGACGCTGGGGCGTTTCAGCCGAGGCGCAACGAGCGTTATGCTTCTGGTGGAGGTGGATTACCAGCAGCGCTCCAGCTGCAGAGTCCAGGCGCTCTACGTGCCTTGCCAGTGTGGACGGGTCGGGAGTTAGGGCACCTGGGGCTGCTTTAATGCGGCGAGTCTAATTGGTGCAACTTTGTGTGGTGGTGTGTAATTGATTTAAACTAAACCGAATTCAATCATTCCTTAATAGGTTTAAAAGTGTCCACACATGGGTGGTGGTGGTGACAATGTATCTCAATCTGTTTCTAAACTGATTTAATTAAATCAGTGCCCAAACTATGTAGACATGCTCAACACTCTCTCCCTTAGATACTGACATGTAAGTATGAGGGATTCTAATGGAGTGTAGAAAACTCTAAATAACACATCACCTTTGGATTTGGCCCAAATTGTGCAACAATTTGGTGCTGGTGAGTGGCTCAGCTTGGGAGCGCGACACTCTTTGTTTATTCACAGTCCAAGTACAACATGGGCAGCAGGAACATAAGCTTCTCTACGTGACCCCACCGACAGGCTCCACCTCTTCTTGCACTTCGAAGGCTGAGAGATTAGTTTGGTCTCCAGACTCATTCAGTCTTTGGCGTCTCTGCTAAGAGACTGCCAATAAGGGTGTGACGAATGCCAACTAGACTGAGATCCCAACAGTGCATCACATACACGTTACTGAATGGCCGTCAGGTGGGAACGACTCTGAATCATGATCAGCCTGGGGCCTGAGGAGATCTAGTGACCCGGAGGGGAACGGCTCTGCATCCCAGTGCAAATCGCCTGCCATTCATGCCACGATAGGTGCATACATGCAGCGTAGATTCAATTCTGTTTCCCAGGTTTTCCTTTGCTTTTTTGGCATGGCCAGTAACGCTCACACGTCCGCCAGTGATTACAGGGTAAAAAGACCTATGAATGAACATGCCTCATGCCGCCGAAGCGGGTTGCTTTCCCAGCTCCTCAGTAAGCAGCAGCTGCCAGTTAATCTCCTGTTCTCATGCTTTTGAGCTCTCCAGAACTGTCACTGTGTTGGATCCTGATTTGCAAGGTCCCAGGTGAAGCGTTGGAACTCGGCCTTTTGCCTCCACCTCCAGCTCTCGTTGCTCTGCATGGGGAGTAGCCATTTCCTTCCCTTGCTCACAGTTGGCTCTTACACTCACACTCATCAAGGGGGTTTATACACCTCGATATCCTCAGTAGCGCCTACATGCAGTGCTCGGAAGGGCTGCCCGGCTCAGCACACACCTCAGTGATGGAGAGAATCGCTCTGCAGGCATGCAGTGCTAGCAAAATAACCACATCTGGTTCTCCGTGGAGACCCCAGCAGGAAAGGGAGGGAAGAGATGAAAGGTGCTAAGGTGCACTGACCCATTTCCCTGACCTTTATTTTCCCCCTTGGTTCTCTCTCTCTTTCCCTTTCTGCTCTCTTTTTTCTGGTCCCTCTTTTAAAAGTCGGCAAATAAATTCAAAAGGCGCAGGACTGACAGGGCTGGAGAGTGAAACTCACTATCCCGAGAACAGGGGACAGCAGCAGAGAAAATGTTGCCGGCTGTCCCATGTCACAGACCTGCTAGGACCACTTCTAGGTGGTCGGTCTTGAGACAAGGGCCCCTTCCTGAGCTGGGCCGATGGGCGCTAACTGTGCTGGTGGTTTTTGTGACGCAGTGATTGGCCTGAACGTGTGTCACACAAGCCATCCCCATTCACCCTCTCTCCTTTTCCGGCCTACTCTACTTTCTGCACGGACACACCTATGATTGGAAGCAGGAAAACACCCCCTGACCTACAATTTCATTTTCTCCAAGACCGGGTGGCACACCAGAGCACCGGAGGCCCACTGGTAAATGCCACTACTGAGAGGACTGGGCAACTGGAGGACTGAATTTATTTCCGCTATTTAGTGCTGCAAACCCAAGAGACCCTCCGCCAAGCTCCTCTCTGCACTTGGCTCTGCGTGTGGGTGCCTTTACATCGGGAAGGCTCCGCTGCCATCAGTTAAACAGCCCTCCTGCTGCGGCAACCACTGAATTGACGCTTTGTGCATTTCTGGGGGAGCGACAAAGGAGCGTGAACTCGCTGGAAAGTAACCTGAAGCGGTGGGGATAAAAACCTGCCTTGTGGGGCGAGCTGCGAAATGGATTGAATCCCCTTTTCTTCCCTCCAGTCGCCCCCGCCCCCACCATCAGGCTCTATCACCGGGGAGCTGTGAACACCAAGGAGTGCATAGAACTGCTTAGGGGGGCAAGCGGGAGCTCCGACTAAACTAAAGCTGCCTGGATGAAGCTGGGCAAAGGAGAACGTAGGCTGGGTATCAGGAACATTCTGCTAGCCGTGAGGGTTGACTGTGTTGACAGGTGGGATTATATGATGGGGGTAGCAAGGGACTGGATTTGATAACTTGGGAGATCCTCCAGTCCTATGTTCTTGTGCAGTCTTCCAAACGGTGTAGAGCCCATTTCTAGATTGGAGATGGTGCTCACGAATAGAGTGTAGGAACCCATCCTGCCGGGGTAGAGGAGGGGTTAGATGTCACCTTGGGGATGGGGACAGGGAACGGGGGGGGTTGGGTAAGCGCCGCGTGGGAGTTCCGGGGGTCTGTCGGGGTGGTGGTGGATGGGGTTGGGGCAGTCAGGGGACAGGGAGCAGGGCGAGTTGGGCAGGGGGTGGGGTCCTGGGGGAGGTCTGGGGGGCAGTTAGGGTTGGGGGTTTCGGGAAGGAGTGGTCAGGGGACAAGGAGCGGGGGGGGTTATCGGTTGCGGTTTCTGAGGGGAGCAGTGGGGGGCAGGACATGGGTGGGGGGTGTACTCACCGGGCGGTTCCCTACCGGGTCTTCGGCTGCGGGTCCTTCACCTGCCAGAGCCGTGCAGCCGAAGACCCGGTAGGGAACCGGTTCCTAAGATTTTGGCAGCTCATCACTGCCTGGACCTGAGAAACCTTCCCAAAGAAATTTTTGTCCAAAACAATTTGATTCTGCAAAATATTTAGGTTGCGATGAAAAACATTTTGACGAAAAATGACTGACTGGCTTTTCTACCAACCTTACCCTGTCACACATATGACACTATTATTGTATGCCTGGAGTCCATCGCTGCCTGTAATACACTCTTATTTGAACCTTCTGACTATTGAGTTCTAACGCATTACAGTCTCCTAATTACACTCCTCGATTTTGGAGCAATAGATCATCAGATCCGCGCTCAGGATCTGGAAATGCTCTTCCACTGAAAGCTACTTGGCTGGCTAGAGGACTGTGCTTTGCTCTCAGGAGAACACTCAGCCACAGTGAGAAAGGTTTTTGTCTCACTCTCTCTGGGTCTGAACACAACCAACACAACATGCCTGAGGCCGGTGCAGAGTGCTGACGTGAACACATCCCACCTGTGCTCTGCCAGCTCCTCCCGGTGCCTTATTCACTTTAGAACAGAATTCAGAGCCCTGGTCCTAATCTACAAGCCCTCAATGGACAGGGATTCGGTTATCTCCATCTGCTTCACCCTTCGTGACCTTCCAAGACAATCCCCCCTGCCCTCAGATGAGGCAGCTGGACTGACCCCAAGAACTAGGAGCAGAGTGTTCTCAGCTGCAGGACATAGGCTATGGAACTTAATGCCAGAAGAGATCAGATTGTGCCCAAACTTGAGTGTGTTCAGAATGAAGTGTGAGACACACCCCAGGAACAATGCCCATAAATAAATACATATGTAAATAAAATCATTGTACATATCACTTCACACCCCATAAGAACATAAGAAGGGCCATATGAGGTCAGACCAAAGGTCCATCTAGTCGGTATCCTGTCTTCCGACAGGGGCCAGTGCCAGATGCTTCAGAGGGAATGAACAGAACGGGTAATTATTGCGTGACCCATCCCTTGTCGTCCAGTCCCAGCTGCTGGCAGTCAGAGGTTTAGGGATACCCAGAGCATGTGGTTGTGCCCTGACCATCTTGGCTAATAGCCACTGATAGACCTATCCTCCATGAACGTATCTAGTTCTTTTAAAAATACATTTATACTTTCGGCCTTCACAACATTCCCTGACAACGAGTTGCACAGGCGGACTGTGTGTTGTACTCAGGGAAACAGAGTGAGAAAACACCATTCTCTCCCCGTTCTTTTGCTTTTTCATGATTTTGTTAAGCACTTAGATTACCGAGGTGACAGGCACTTCTATAAATGACTATAATAGATAGAGAGACAGACAACCCAGTTTCTCACAATACAGTTTGTGTACGTACACAGGGTTGACTCCAAGTAAGTCTTGATGTACCTATAGGGGAAGGTGTTGAAATTTTACGGGATTTTGTGTGGGCGAGTGTGCATGGGTGCGTTTTTGTGTGAGCAGTGTTGTGTACTTGCCTGTACCTCAGGATGTCTGTGTGTGACTATTATTTAATGTCTTTGCAGTGCTTTGCACGTGAAAAGTGTTATATAATTGCTAAGTATTATTAGTATATCTCAAGATAAGGGTGTCTCTGTATTGGCATGGAGGGTGTTTGTGAGATTGTGTGTAAATGTGCTATGCATGAGTGTAAAAAGGAGACAGAGGCTGTGTGCAACTGGATCTAAAGTTTGTCTACATTGTGTCTTTTCAGGAAACCTCCTACCATTGCACTAGCAAGGAATCCCCTGTGGGGGCAAAACTGAGACTGCTAGTATGGACAGAGCTCTGGGAGCAGCCAGCACGTTTACCACTGTCCCTCTAGACCTGCTCTGAGCAAGGTTAGGTGCCATGGTGGCAAATATGCTGCTGTCCTGTCTACACTAGTGCTTCCACCGCTGCTATCACTGGCGGAGGTGCCCAATGCTAGTACACTGGTGGGGGATTTCCGGAGAAATGTGTCTGGTGTGTTTGGGTGAGCAAGTGTGTGGCTTCATGAGGGTGCTAATCTACTGTTTAAGTCAATGGAAAACTCCCACTGACTTCGGTGGAGCAGGAGCAGGAGCTATCTGCCAACCGTAGAGTCTGGAAGGGTGTCTCTGTGAGCGTTCCTATTCAGAAACCATTACAATAAAAAAATAAAAATTAGCCCCTCCACACAAGCCGGAAGAATGCATTTCAGCTTATTGCTTGATGGTGACTCTGCGATTAAGAAACTGGCATAACCCCCCACCCCCCCTTGTGGTGAATAACAAGCGGACAATAGGAAGGGAGCATTCCCTGGAAGGGAAGGAATTTTCGGTTGCTTTTGTCGGGCCCTGAATTCCTGCCTGATTGGTCATGCCATGCCCGTGTTTACAATGCCATTATCCAAGCAGGCGGAGTGCCTTGCAAAGAGATCACTGCACATTCCAACCCGGCCACGTGGCTGGAGTTGACATCCCTATGGCTGGCACCACAAAAACCGTGCAGCGAGAAGATGGTTCTGTTGGGACATCAACAAGGCTGGGCTGGGGGAGATGTGCTGTGCGTAGGGGCAACCTCTGTGCAGCTTTATCTATGAGTAGTGTGGCCTATGGTGCATAATGCGGTGACACAACTGACACATGCAACTCCCAGCTGCTATCGCCAGCCCAGTCAGGTCTGTTCCTTGCACTGTATGTACCAGCTGTGAAGGTGTTTGTTTAGCATTTCCATGGTCTGTTGTTTAGCGTTTCTACAGTGTACACGTTAAGGTGGATGGATGGATAAGTGGCTAGATATTGCTATTATGGAAAAATTCTACAGAATTTAATAAAGGGCAAAACCACTAGAAATGTACGACAGTTCTATATAAAATACTCCAAAAAACTATCAAATTGAATAGAGATTTATCTGCGTGCTTCAGGGTTTTTTTTAAATCATCTGTGACAACCATCTTGGATTTTATTCTATCAGCCATTCCCATCTGATACAGAAATGAATGATCGTTAACATGGAGGTACTGTGTCCGAATACTGGAGCCCTCTCTCTAAACTCAGATCCGAGGCAGCCAGCAAGTGGTTTTGCAGGATTACGCCTTCTCTCAGGGACGGTAAACATTTTAAAGCAGGCTAACCAGCATTCCCCAAAAAGTTCTTCCAAGAACAGACCACGAATTGGAGGGTGGGGGAAAACAAATCTGAGCTGAGAATCAACTCTTGTGTGTTGGGGGAGGGTGGGGGGTGGGTGTTGGACTGGCATAAAGTTATGCACATCGAATAATTGCTGGAAAGTACAATAGACGACGAGCGGGGAGAGTAGACAGCAGCTACCTGGATAGGAAAGGTTTCTTGCTAAAGGAAATGCAGGGAAAGGAGCAGCAGAGAAATAAGCTGCTGTGTTTGGCAGTGTAATGAGAAGAAGTTTAAAGCACGGGTGTGAGACTCTAAAAAGGTGGGTTCAATCCCCTGCTCTCCTGTGTGACTTAGGACAAGTCACTTGGGCCTTGTCTTTGCTGCAAAATGAACTCAAATTATAATTCAAGTCGGGCCTCTAGCTTGAGTCCCACCCCCACAAAAAGGCCCTTGAGTGTGGTGGTGCTTGTAAATCCAGCTGGCTGGCTCCTCACGTTCACACCGCTCCCCAGCTGCCAACACCACCACTCTGCAGTGAGGACACAGGTTAACTCCACTCCAAGGGCAGCTAGTCCTCCAGTGCCTTCCCACAATTCCCCCCACGTGCCCAGGAAGGACAAACAAGTTCTCTACAATTCACAGGGGAAGAAACATGGAGTGGCTCCGCTTACTGCAGCGCAAAGCACCATGGGATGTTCCCCCCTAGCACCACGCACCAGTGAGTGCGGCTCCAGTGCGGACGCAGCAGCTTGAGTGGTATTTTGCAGTGTGGCCGCTCTGCCTTGAACTAGGCTAACTCAAGTTCATTGCCGTGAAGACGCAATCCTCTGTTCTCTGTGCCGCAGTTCCCCCTCTGCGAAGGGGAGATAATAATCCTTTCGATTTTGTCTATCTAGCTTGTAAACTCTTTGGGTCAGGGGCAGTCTCTGACTATGTGTAAGTGCAGCGCTTAGCATAATGGGGCCCCGAGCTTGGTCAGCGCCTTTAAGCACCACTGTAATGATAAACAGATGGTAAAAACGTGCATCTCTCTCATGTAACTTGCTGAGAATGAGGCTAGTACATCTCACAGAGTGCTTCTCATGGGGTAATCTGATTCCCCCCCCACTCTATTCTTAATAAAATCTTGGCCTGAAATTCAGCCACTTGAGTCCGAGACCGTTATGAGATAGAGTCACTGGTGTTCGCCGTCAGAGGGAAGACGATGCGCTGGGCTCTTGTAAGAGGCGGTTGGGAAGAGAAGGGCACCGATCCTGCAGAACCAATCCCCGCAAGAAGAGCCACCTGGCTGTTGATCAGCAAGAGGCTGAGGGAAGGCAGCTGGCCATGAAGTACGACAGGGAGAAAGGAGGGCTACACTGATCCCATCCCATGGAAACCTATTGCAGGGGATGTTGTTTTCTGTTGGATTCTACAGGGTGATCCCAATAAAACAAAACACATTCTCCATTTCTGTGAAGGGTGGGGTTCCCACAAAGGCTGCACTATGCGTCCCACAATGCAAGAGACGCCAGAGATAAGGAAACCTCAGAATCCTGTAGTTCATAACCACTCCCACCCAGCACCTGGATTCCTTCCAGACAATGGCTGTCGACCCCCAACAGTTAACCAACGGGTCACGTGAGGGGATTTTCTGACTCTTGGCATGAGGGAGCTTTTTAATGCAAAAGGTAACGGCCCCACAAGGGCACAGCCCCCGGGCTACCTCTAGGGAAGGCTTTGGGATCTTTCCACGAGGCTGAGGTTCTATGGGAACCCAAGGGCAAAGCTATCAAATGGAGAGAACAGGATACAAGTGCTCTATAAACCTTCCTTCTTGGTCCCCTCCCTTGAATGCAACACATTTTAGCTCAGCTACGGGGCACACTCACTGTGCTTGGGCTTGTCACAGCGTATAGCAGTGCCGCCAACACACCGGCACGGCACCTCCTGCTGGTCAGTCCGGGAATTAGCTCATCCAGCTCAGGAGCACCCTCCTCTGGTCGGTTTCTCACCCTTGGTTACCTGCCCTGTTGTCTCCACCCAGGGCCGGCTCCAGGCACCAGCTTAACAAGCAGGTGCTTGGGGCGGCCACTCCGGAGAGGGGCGGCACGTCCAGGTATTCGGCGGCAATTCGGCGGAGGGTCCCTCACTCCTGCTCGGAGCGAAGGACCTCCCGCCGAATTGCCGCCGCAGATCGCGAGCGCGGCTTTTTTTGTTTTGGGCTGCCTGGGGCGGCAAAAACCTTGGAGCCGGCGCTGTCTCCACCACCTCTGGCCCCGTGTCCCTCCCGGACCACGGTGCCCCTTACCTTGGGGTGCTGCCCCACAGCAGAGCCCCCCACACTTTGGGTCTTCCCACCTCAGGGGAACCCCAACCCTCTATACCCACCTCGCCTCAGTGACTACTGCCAGTCGTCATCTAGCCCCTTCTCTCAGGGGCAAACTGCAGTCTGTCATGGCCACTCATCACTTGCCCTGGCTGCCTCCCTAGGACCTCCTCAGGCCTTTGCTGCAAGGCCTCAGCCTGGGAGGTCACCAGGCCAGAGCTCCCCAGCTCAGCCTGCCCTTTCCCAGTACTACTCTGTCCAAGATACCCCTGTCTCTACCAGGCAGCTAGGTCTCCACTGCTGGAGCAAGACTGACTCTCTTTGCCCCGGGAGCCCTTCTTATACAGGCCCAGCCGGGCCCTGATTGGCTGCCTCAAGCACGCTTGTGATTGGCTCCCCGGGGCAGCCCTTTCCCAGGGCTGTTTTTAACCCCTTCCAAACCGGAGCTTGGTGACTGCCCCGCTACACAGCACCTCATTGATCTCTTTAGGTTCCATATCTCTGTTGGCCAGGATCGAGAAAGGATGGAAGGGAGAGAAAGACATCGGCTCCTGCTGCTCCCTGAATCTGCCATCCCAGTGACGGTGGGGAGGCTGTGTCTGCACTTGGTGCTAGGGGTGTGACCGAGCTAACACGCTAAGAGCAGTAGTGTGGCCCAGGCAGCGCTGAGCCCCGGCATGGGTTAGCCGCCCCGAGTACGTCCCCATCGGGTCCAGGCGGGTGAGCGCTCAAGGTGGCTAGCCTGTGCTGCCACAGAGACACTTCAATNCTCTTTGCCCCGGGAGCCCTTCTTATACAGGCCCAGCCGGGCCCTGATTGGCTGCCTCAAGCACGCTTGTGATTGGCTCCCCGGGGCAGCCCTTTCCCAGGGCTGTTTTTAACCCCTTCCAAACCGGAGCTTGGTGACTGCCCCGCTACACAGCACCTCATTGATCTCTTTAGGTTCCATATCTCTGTTGGCCAGGATCGAGAAAGGATGGAAGGGAGAGAAAGACATCGGCTCCTGCTGCTCCCTGAATCTGCCATCCCAGTGACGGTGGGGAGGCTGTGTCTGCACTTGGTGCTAGGGGTGTGACCGAGCTAACACGCTAAGAGCAGTAGTGTGGCCCAGGCAGCGCTGAGCATGGGCTAGCCGCCCCGAGTACATCCCCACCGGGTCCAGGCGGGTGAGCGCTCAAGGTGGCTAGCCTGTGCTGCCACAGAGACACTTCAATGTTTAACACGCTAGCACAAGGAGAGCTACTCCCAGCATGTCCAGGCCTGCTGGGAATCACACCCACAGCCCCGAGTGTAGACGCACCCCTGGGAGACAGAGCTAATTCCCCGCTTCGTGCCCCTGATTCCGAGGAAAGAAATCAGCCGCCCTGCCCCCAGTTCCAAAGTCTGAGTGACCCAGGGCTGATCTCCCTGGAAACCACCTCTCTAATCCCCTCGGGAACTGCTTCCCCCAGTGTGGCAATGTCCAGGACCGAGCAGGAACCCCTAGGAACCCAGACCTTCCTGCTCCCTGGGCGCTGGAGGGTACCTGTGTCTGGGGGCTGTTTCTCCCCCAAAGAATCCCCCCAATTAGCTCATCTTGCTGCTGGCAGTGCCTTGTCATGTTACCTTGGCAACACACCCAGGGTGCTCTAGGTGGCCTCATTGAAATCAATGGCAAAACTCCCACTGATTGCAATGGGGCCAGGATTTCACCCTAGGGGAGTCTTGGCTAAGTCGTCTTTCCTTTTTCTCTCTGTCTTGCAGATTTTCTCCTTTCTGACCCCTGGTCCTCAGGGCCACTGGCAAGCAGCAGATAATTTGTCCCTCATCCCTCACACTCGATAAGGTTTCCATTTCCTGAGTGTGTGCGTTACATTCTGAATATGTCCTTTCAGAAAAGCTTTGCACCACTGATTAAGAAAGAGCAGAGCGAGCCTCCCCAGAGGGGGCCTGGCGTGTTACACAAAGCCCTCTGACGGAGAGCAAACGTGGCCCAGAGAACAGCTCCTTGGCATGGCAACAGGAGACCTCGTCCAAAAAGCAGCCCTGACACGAGATAACATGAATGCAGCTTATGCCGAGGGTCTAGAGCTTTTGGAGTTAAGCTTGCTCCCAGGAGCAAGAGTCTTGGTCTTTATCAATTGCAAGCAGCCCAGCATGTCACAAGGATGTTCCGAAGGGATGGGAATGGAGCTCTGGAGATAATGGGCACGGCTGGGAAAGCAGGGTCACAGTGGCGTTTGGGGATGCCCAAAGGGGAAGGCAGCCCCGCTCTTGCGAAAGGGTTTACTTCCCTCTCAGAGGGCGGGGAGGGGCAGGGAGGGATACAGGCGTACGGAGAGGGTGATCACTTTGTGGTCTATGCTCTGTGTTAATTTCGCTGCCCTTCCTGTGCTGCTGGGGCCTCCGAACAACACTGAAAAGCCAGGACTGGATGGGTGCTCACGCAGAGGCGAGGGACCTGCATGCAGCTATGCAGCTCTCTCCAGAGGAGGCCGCACCTCGTGCCACCTCCCCTCCCTGCCCTGGAAGGAGGTGGACGTGTCTGGTGCCACCTCCCCTCCCTGCCCTGGAAGGAGGTGGACGTGTCTGGTGCCACCTCCCCTCCCTGCCCTGGAAGGAGGTGGACGTGTCTGGTGCCACCTCCCCTCCCTGTCCTGGCCCGCCCCTTCAGAAAGGCTGCCCCGGAGCACAGACCCTAATGCCAGCAGTTGCACGGTAACAGCACACCGCCCCTACATGGTCAGGGCTGGGGCCGAGTGGCTACTCCCGAGATGAGAACTCAACACTAAGCCACCCCGTGGCAGTGACCAAGTGCTGAATACAGAAGGGGGCGGAGCACAGCAGGAGGGAGCGGTCCCTCAGAGGGTCTGCCAGCCCCAGCTGTGAACTGAGGACCCATAAAACCCCGCAGAGGAAAGACAGGAGGAGCATTAAAGGGTAGCCATGGAGGTACAGCGGGACGGTCCTTTGTCTCCCTCCTTACCTCTTGGCTGCTGCCTCCTCATTCCTTCCCCTGGCCGGGTCAATGGAAGTGAGGGTGGTCAGCAAACGTGCTGTTGCTGTGCAGCTACTGGCATTATACTGACCTCACGCGGAGCAGACGGGGCTGGGCTGAGTAGCTGCTCTCTGCATTGCCCTGGTCCGGTCCGGTGAGGTCCTAGCAGCAGCTCAGATGCCATTTGTTGTCCTTTTGGCAGAACACGGAGCTACCACTGGGTTACCACTGCCTGATCTTACAGATAATGGGGCACCGATCAGCACATTTGAGTACCAAAGCACCATTGCAACTCGGATTAAAACCCCAAATGAAGTACTTTGGCAGGAGCCAAATAGGGTAATGCCATGGTGGCATTACCGTCAATGCCACCATGATGCTCCGGGGATCAGCTGCACCACTAGAATCCGGGCTTGGCTCTGCACGCTGCCCCTAACACAGTCACCACCTTGGCTTCGAGCTATTTGCAACCGCCTTGGCAGAAAAACAAACAATCATAACTAGGCCCCAGCCTGATGGATATCCCCAAGCCTCCAGTCGTGGCGCCCTGAAGGTTACACGCTAACGGTTAAGCCGTTAGTCAAAGGTTACAGCCTATCTGCTTTTCTCAAGTCTAATGCCGGCATCACTTCGAGCCACATGCGAAAGGCATTAAAGTGCAAGACACTGTACTGCGCAGGTCTCCAGAGAGGTCACTTTTTGTGCCTTCCTCTATGCGGGGCGATTCATGGGGCACAGCAAGGCTGCGGGTGGCTGTGTGTGTACAGAGTAGAGACGGTTGTTCAGAGTGAAGGAGAGGGGGGGAAAAAAACCCCAACCTCTCTCTCCTGGAGCACTTGGGAAAGACGGGAGGCCAGAGAGACCTTTAAACCTTGCAGCTGGCTCCACAGCAGAAACGATTCCATATAACAACACTATCCATTTAACCCGTATACTCTTTGTGGAGACTGGGCTCTAGGGGGGTTTGCTGCCCTTGCTAAACTGGGAAACCTCTACCCCTTCCAACCCGACACTGGTGCCAAACAAGAAACAGACCCTCAACATGTTGCTGCCCTCGGAGATCAGCTTTCCTGTCTGCTTGGTAGGACTTGTTCTCATCCTACAGGGTGCTCGGTTTAAATCCAAGCTGTAGCCCAGATTGGGAACGACTAAAAAATGTTGCCATCTGAAGACTATAGAGTGGTTTATGTGCATGATCCAGTGGATAGGCACTGGACTGGAACTCAGGAGACCCAGCTTCTATCCCCAGCTCTGCTGCTTGGCGACCTTCGGCAAGTCACTACATCGCTCTGTGCCTCATTTTCCCCATCTGTAGAGGGGGATAATGATACTGACCTCCTTTGTAAAGCATTCGGAGAGCTGCAGATGAGAAGAGCTAGGTATTGTTATTCAATGAGTTAAGGGGTCTCGGTTCCAACCAGGCCCGATATATATACACCACACTATGGGCTCCTGGCTGGCAGTCTGAAGCACAGGGAGTGGGCTCTGCTTGTACCGCTCCCGAGGACACGAGCAAGGCGGTGTGTGGGAAGCTTGCACCTCTGCTACTCACACCCTTGACAAGCACTGATCAGGGGGCTTCAGTCCCCAGGTTTGTTACTCTGGCACCTTTTGCCAGCGCTAAATTCACCCCTGACAACGATAAGGAAACACGTGCTTTCCAGAGGCTCAGGGCTTGTCTATACGGCAACTTACGCCAGGGTGTGAATCTACAGCACTAGCTTGCTGCACAGTAACGTCCTGTGTGGACACTGTGTAAGCTGTACAGTAACTTCTCAAAGTCCCGGATAGGGAAAGTCTCAGTGTACATGCCAACCCATCCCGTGACAAGGGGCCTCAACACCCCACCCCCAGAGCTAGTATGCAACAGCTGCATAAGCTGGAAGGGCAAAACAATGTACAGCCCAACATCAGCCTTTGAACCAAACTCTGGATATTTCTACTGCTGAGCCCACAGACTGCAACATGGATGGCATAGAGATGGCAAGGGCAGAGGCTCACATCTGGATGGCACAGGGAGAGTTGGGGAGATGCCCATATCTGGATAGTACAGAGGCAGCGGGGGAGAGGCCCACATCTGGATGGCACCAGATATGGAGTGGAAGAGATACACATGTCGCTGGCACAGAGGCAGTGGGGAAGAAGTCCACATCTGAATGGCACAGAGATGGGACGTAAGAGGCCCGTGTCTGGATGGAGAAGATGGAGGAGAACAAGGTTGGCCAGTGGGAGCTCTTTTGGGTGGTGGCTGAAGGAGCGAAGCAAGTCCTGTATGTACCAGGCAGGCAAGAGAAATCCAGCCAGGCCTGCAGTCTCCTCCCACCAGCCTCTGCCCCCTAAGCCCTTCATCAGAGGAGGGAATGCACTGCAAGGTTAACAATTGGTGAAAAATTCTCACGAATCTGACAGGCGGGCAGGAGAGGGCGGGGAGTGAGAAACAAATAATAAAAACACAATCCCAGTAAGCATGTTAGAATTCGTTTGAAGTCCAGCAGAGCTTTCAGGAAGGGTTATGTACGGCTCCCAGCCTGCCGTGAATTACACATTCCTTGCAAGCAAAGGAATCTTCTCGGATTTGAAGTAAAACAGATGTTTTTATTCTTCTTGCTCTTCTTTTTTTTTTTAAATCCTTTCTTTATTGAAATGAGAAGTACCCAAGGAGCATCACTGAGAGCCCTACCACACCGAATGGGGCTGCAAGGCTCCCGTCCAGATGTTGCCACCCTTCTTCACAAAGCATAGTGTCTCACTAGTCACCACGAGTGAAATCTAGGGGCTAGGCTGTGGCTTTAGACACAGCCCTGAGCAGGGAGCAATGCATATGCTGCACCACTCCAAGAACAGCCCTAGGAGACACCTTCCCTCAAAGATGCCCCTGTGAGGCACCGTTCCTAGCCTTGCTTCCTCCTTGCTCCAGGCAGGGGAGTAGCGATGTGCTAATGCTCCATTCCATGCCCCTCCTCAATCACTCTGTGCCCACCCGCTCTGTGGGGGATGCAGGGCCTACCCCCTTCTGCTGCACATCCTGCTGCGAGGGAACCTGCACTGGGGTGTTTGTGCGTGGGGCTCTTCCCCCCGCCCCACCCCACCCTTATTCCCCCGCGTAGGTGAGCAGCCCAAATCGCAATCTAGCTCAATAGGAGTATTCGTGGAGCACACCTAAGTACCTGAGTATTCCTCAGCACACCTCGGGATGGCAGAATCTGGCCTGTGATGGGTACAAGCAACAGGAATGTCTCTCTTCTACCATTGTAAATTAAATAGATTGAGAGGCAGCGTGGTCTAGTGGACAGACATGGCATTCAGGACTCAGGAGTCTATTCCTGGCTCTTCCAGTGACCTGCGGTGTGACCGCGGGCAAGTCACTTTGCCTCTGGCTTCCCACTCAGTCTTTGTGTTGTCAGTTTAGACTACAAGCGCTCTGGGGCAGGGACTCTACAGCCGCCTAGCACAAGGGACTCCCAATCTTGAAGGGCCTCCAGGTGCTAAGTGATACGAACACACAATAGTTAGTAACCAAGACATCCAGATTTGTTTGAGGATTTAAAAAAAATTCTTGCTCAGTTCTTCATTGGTGGCACAGTGGGAAGCTTTATACAATGCGTTCACGTCTCCTCGGGACCCGCTCCGACTCCCGGCGCCATCTGGCACGTCACACAAGAGAAAGAAAGAAATGAGGATGAAGAAATTTCTGTCTGTCAGGAAGAACCCCCCCGGAGAAGCAGCCTTGGAGACAGCGGAGACATTTTATTCTCTTCCAGCCCCTCATTCATGACCTTCCTAGTGGTTCTGTCAGTGGACACAATTCCATAGCGTAGCTAGGAAGTCAGAGCTTTATTTGTTGTTCTCCACTATTTGTTTCAGGGGGGGTTTCTCTGGAGTCTGCTAACGCTCATGAATTCAGGAATAACAGTGTACTCTGCATCTTGACTGCTGTATTTTCTGCTACCGCAGAAGAATATTTCCTGATCCCCCCATATCTCTCCCACTTCTCTCACAAACCTCACCCCTTCACCTCTCCATGCATCTCTCATCATCCTTCTTCCCTCCCCTTGCCATACCCCTCTTCCCCCCTTGTCCTTAACAATGTTAAGGAGTCATTTTCTTTCCTATGTCCAGGCCTCCCCTTTGATTGCCCTGCAGTCAATTAAAGAGAGAGTGCAAACCTACCTCTATCACCATAATCCTCACCCTCCTGAGCCTATGGGAAACTCTCCATATAAGCCAAACCAAGCCACACTGCTGCCTGATCAGATAAGAGTCCCCAGTAAATAACCTTGACGCTAGAGGTCAGAAGAGTCAGGGATCCTGTATCAGAGCCCATTAATGATTTAGGCTTGTGCAAGAGCTGCAGATGACAGCTAGGGGGCCCAATCCCTCTCCACCCCCACAGTCATCTCCTTGGATTGCTCACGGCTGTTCTGCCTTAAACTGGTTTCACACTAGAATAACTTCCCTGGGGTTACTCCTGATTTCAGGTGAAAGAAACTCAGGTGCCACTTGCCTCATCTCCACACTCTCCTCACCCCACCCACTCACCGTGCTCTGCGTTTCCAGGCCCGGAGCTGGGGCAAAGCCCCATGGACAGGTGTGAGATAAGTAATACAACACTCCACTGTAACCCAAACTCCCTTTCCCCTTCCCCTCCTTGCCCTGCCCGCCCCCGCACACACCTCAATTTCATTATCTCCCATCTGGAGCTGTCTATCGCACGCGTTTTTGCCAACATAAATATTTAATCCCGGCGCATTGCACAGAAAGGCCCTAGTGGAGTTAACACGCCAACTCACGTTTCCAGTTTGAAAACAACTCCGCTGGTGGCACCGCAGCAGGCATAAACCAGGGGTAGGGTCAGAATCGCCTGCAATGGACCTGGTGGCATTGGCTGGTCAAGGCCGACTGGGGTTGTCTGGAGTGCTGCACAAAGCTGGGGGGGGAGCAGGGATTGGGGGGCACGCATGAGGGTCCGCTGCAAAGGGGTGTTCTGCAGGAGTCGCTCATGGGCAGGCTCTGAGCCCACGTGCAAGAAAAACATCAGCCACCAGGTACTCCCCTGGGCATGGCACGAAGTGCAGTAAATACGGGATGGCCATGGGGCATGAGCTAGGGGAACCAAAGGTACTACTCTTTGACGGCTTTCAATAGCATTCTGGCGACGTAGTCCTCTGCAGCACCCTTGAAAAGGGATGAGAGCAAAGAGCTCGGAGAACCCCAACACAGCTCATGCTCCCACACTATTCCCCATAGCGACTCCTGCTGGATGAGGCTGGACCTAGAGCAGCTGGGCGCTCCCGCCCCAGCCAGTGCTCCTCCATCGTTGCTCTCCGTGGCTGCTGCCGGGTGCAGGCAGGGTGCCTGGCACAAAGGTAAATGGTTCCTGACAAGACACAGGACAATCCTAAATCAACGGGTATAAAAGCGAACGCTGAACAGTGATACCCCAGCCCCGCCCGTGGCACTGGGTTTTAAATCTTGGCTTTCGATCCCAGCCCAAAGGGGCGCTCACATTAGCGCAGGAACTGTCTCTCCTCTTAGCTCCTCTGCTTTTTCCTAGGCACTGCATGGGCTGTTTAAAAAACAACAACAATAATAATAAACCTCAGGCCTCTCAGTCAGAGCGCAGGGCTGTGGTATGAGGACCAAACACAACAAAATAATAGCAACCAAATGTGCTGGGGAAGCTGACCAGATCGACAAATGAAAGACAGCTGCGGTGTCAGTGCTGCGAACACACCAGCCCCTCTCACATACGCACACACACACACCTTGCATACCCGTGCCAGCCCACACATATCCAGCATCAGCTACAGCTGCCCCATTCGGGTATGGCACATGGCAATAAAAACCGAGCGATACCAAGTCTCCGAGCCCGGGCCAGCTGGCTCGGGCTTGCAGGGCTTGGGCTGCAGGACTAAAAACGGCAGTGTAGATGCTCGGGTGCGGGCTGGAACCCAGGCGCTGAAACCCTCTCTCCTTGCGGGATCTCAGATCCCAGGTTCCAGCCCAAACCCAAACGTCTCTACTGCAATTTTATAGCTCTGGGGCCTGAGCCCGGAGAGCCCAAGTCAGGTGACCTGGGCTAGCCGCATCCATGGTGTAGTTTAGACATACCCTTTGACACTGATATGTCCCCATGCCCACCCACCTAATTCTGAGTGCTCCTATACTGCCCCAAGCATACACAAACGGGCTCTCAGACGCGCACACCTCTGCACAAAGGGCCAACCGATTACACACAAATGTACTCCTCGATCCACCCCTACAACCATGCACAAATGTACACACCCAGCCACACACCCAGTCCTTATTTATACACCCCAACATGTACACACCCCCATATTCAGTGTATCTGTGTACATACACATGGATGCATCGCCATAGATTAACATACCTATGTGCAAACCTGCGCGCGCGCACACACACACACACAGCATGCCCACTCCCACAACACACCAGCACTCACAGTTACATACAGCCTCCTCCCACATACACAAACTCCATTGTCCAGTCACCTATCCCTATCCACGCCCACACAATGCAGCCATCTGCGAGCTAACCCCCTATCTAGGGTGACCAGATGTCCCGATTTTATAGGGACAGTCCTGACATTTGGGGCTTTTTCTTATATAGGCTCCTATTACCCCCCCGCCCCGTCCCGATTTTTCACACTTGCTGTCTGGTCACCCTACCCCTATCTGCACACCCACCACCCACCTGCTCTTACACTTACATACATCCCCTCAAACACATGCACAGCCACCTGCCCTCTCTCGCAGGGCTGCAGGTGTCCATGCCAGCACAGGAGCAGCGCCCCAGGGGAACTGCATGCTCGTGCAAAAATAAATAAACCCCCAAACGAACCCCAGCTGAAAGCAGTAAGGACGAGAGAGGATGGCCGGGGTCACATTGATAGTGATTATGTGCCTCTGAGCCAGGCTGCGGCTCGGATAAACACATTACAGAGCGCAGGAGTGGACTTTATTAGATTACCCGGACTCTGTGTTCTCTGGTTTGTGAATGACTACAGAGAACAAAGATGTGCAAAAACAACACACAACCCCCACCACCCGCCCCCCTTCTGGGACTGGACTATGCTTCCAAATCGCTGCTACCCTCAGCAAGTGTGTGAGGAGGGGAAAGCGAGGAGGCTGGAGACGAGGAGCCAGAATCTCAGGGTGAGGGCAAGAGAGGGAGGATTGGGAAACCTCACCCCGATGACTGCAGGGTGCCTGTATTCTCCAGCCACACCGCCCACTGGAGAGGACCCTGAGACAAAAAATGCCTCCTCCTATCCCTGGAACGTTGCCAGCTGATGCTACCTTCCCAAAGGCAAACCCGGCCGCAGCACCCCAGAGCTCTGCCTCTAGCCCCCCCCCGCGTTCGTCTGCCAGTGCTACAGGGTACGCGTGGCTGACATTATAGCAAGGGCTTCACTCTGCATTGTCACTAGCCCGCATTTATTCTCCTGGTTCCATGTGGCCCCCTCGGGCTGCAAACCTTTCGGGGCACGTGCGGGAGTGTGGCCTGGGCAGAGGGTGGGGATAGAATAAAGACCAGGAGCCTGATTCTGACTGTAAATCTGAGGTATCGTCACTGATTTGACGCTGGTGGGGTTACTCCAGATTTACACCACTGCAGCTGAGATCAGCTGCAGGCCATAGGCAGTGGCTACCTTGCCCTGGGAGCAATGACTGGATTTTCCACTGTGATCCCAGCTCCCCGGATAGCGTTCCTTCCCTCTCCAGCCAGGGAGGGAGGGATATTCAGGGGGAGGAAGGCAGCGTAGTTAAGGGCCATGGGCAAAATTTGTGGTTTAGGAGTCTATGTCCAATTGACCCTGTCCCACCTTAGCCACGCAAACCCCTAGCCACCCTGCCAGCAGGCTTCGACAGGGATGTGGGAGGGGGTAGAGAGAGGAGAGCTCAGGCTCCAGAGCCCATTCGATCCTTGCCCTCTCTCGGCGAAGGCTGCTAACCAGGACACTCCTTTATTCGCAGTGCTGGCAAGTTTTCTGACCCGGGAGCCCAGCATCAGGGACTGCCAATCACTCTCCGCCCTGTGTCTAGCAATCCTCAGGGGAACTTCGCAGTAGCAACAACAGAGGCTTGACCCTGTATTCTTCACCCTGGAGACTGCGCTGCAAAGCACAGAAGCAAGTGCGCCCCCAGCTAAGCATCTCGATTGTGGGGGCTCTTCCAAGCGGGGTCTCCAGCCCTCCTGAGGTTGGCCCATCACCAGCAGTGACCCTTGGCATGGATGCCTCTCTTTGCATGGTAGGGTAGGGGTTATGGGGAGAGCGGAAGAGCTCAGCCCGGCTCTGCCTCCAGAGTATGCAAACGCCCTCAGTTACACAACAAAAACAACAACCCATTGATGATCATGTCTCTTGTTTGAGGAATTCCCCCCCCCCCCCAACCCCCAATCCTCCCTCCTCAATATGCCTCCTGGTTATACAAAGGAAATATTTGGAGGATTTTATTTTGCCAGTCCTGCAGCCCAGACAGACTGAGAAGAGAAACCCACAGAAGATGCAATCCCAGCAAGAATGCGCCCGGCCCGGCTGTGTACACATCTCTTTGTGGCAGCGCCGCAAAATGGAGAACTGAACCGATGTCAAAACCATGACAGTGACACGGTCAGAGGGGAGAAGAGAGTAACGCCAGATCTCATCTATGAGGAGCCAGCAACCTGGGTCATCCCTGGCCGTGCGATCGTCAGAGTGCTCCAGACATTTAGTGCTGGCAAGAGACACTGCACTGCCCAAGGGAAACCCAAGGTGGTACCGTACTGTAGGTTGCATTTCTCCCTGTGAGTCAATACTAAACTGATTCTCCAGGATCGTGCTGGTGGAGGGGCTGATTTCCAGCTGAGGCAGTGAGAGCTTCTGTTCATGAAAGAGCCCATCATAACACCTATCTCCGCTCATCCACAGCTCTCAAAGCACTTTACAAAGGGGGGAAACTGAGGCACAGAAAGGTGACGTGACTTGCACCAGGTCATTCCGTGGCAGAACTGGGAGTAGAACCCAACCCTCTTGAATTTCAGGTCAATGCTCTAGTCATTAACCCACACAACAAGAACAGAGGCTTAGCCACAGGGACCTGACACAGAGCATTACATTCCCCAACCCAGAGCTCCCCCTGCAGGGTCATTTCGATGCAGAATTATTTTGTGTGGTCCCACAGTGTATGTGCAGCCTTGCTGCGAGACCTCAATCGGCTGCTGAGGAGAGAGGGTTCGGACAGGTTGAATGTCCTGCGGTCGAGAGAGCAGAGGCCCCCGTCCCCCAGGGGTCATGGTTCTAATCCTGCTTGTTCTCCACTTGGTCAGAGCAAGCAAGATGTGCTGCCTCCTGCCTTGGGGAGCTGGGGAGAATCCCAAATGTCTGACGGTCCTGAGCTCAGCCAGTCAGGACCATCGGGCGCTGCCCAGTGGCCAGCGGTGACCACACTCCCTGCTGGGCTGCTCCTAGTCCCCCTGGTACATACTTGGGTTGTGAGTTTCTTCAGCTCCGGAGGGAGCAGGTTTGTTCCTCCAGCCCAGCAGAGTTAGAAGGAGCATCGGTGGGTTCTGGAGGGCATGTCCCATGCTGTGATGCCTGGCATGGGATGGAACAGGAAGGGGCAGATGGGGATCCACAGATAACAAGTGATGTGGTTTGGATCTTCACTCACCGTGCAGTAAAGCCAGGGCCAGGAAAGCTGAACACAGAGAAATGGGCACTGGTTCAGGGAATGAGTTTGGGAAGGGGCGGGGGGGGGGAATCCTGAGCCCGAGTCCAACTCTCCGGGATTGTAAGACTGAATTTGCCACCTCCTGCTCTTGAGGAGAAGGGGGCGTGTCAGGTCAGGCCGGGGCGGGGCGGGGCGGGGGCACTTAGCCGTGCTCTCAGGCGTGCAGAGAGGAGAGCATCTGAGGATTGACCAGCTACAGTTCCAATGCCGGAGGCAGCTGGGGACCCGGTTCTATTGACTCAGCAATGACCCCCTTGAATTTGGGCTTCCTTCCCCCCCACTCTCGCTCATCCCAGTTTGGAGGTTCAGGTATCAACAGCTGGTCCGCCACCTCCCCCCGGAGAGGGAAGCGAATACACTGGCTCACCCCTGGCTCCTTCCAAGTGTGCTCAATTCCCGCTCTGAGCAAGAACCGCCACTGCCCCCCTCCTTTTTTAAGAAGCATTTTAATTATGACATACGTTTTGGCTCTGTGGGTTTCCGGCAAATGCCAGGGTATTTTCTTTCCCCCTTTTCATAACAGAAACCATATTGCTGTGTAATCAATTCATCTGGCTCCTGAAGGCTGGAGGGGAGTGTGCGGGGGGAGATCAGAAGCAGAGGGGGAAAAAACCTAAAGGTACCTCGTCTCTTTCCTCAAAGAGAAACAACTGAGGCGAGCGTTCCTGACCTTGGCTGTGTAATGTGGCATCAGATCTCAGGCGTCTGGCAAGCTCAGAGACCATAGTCAGGAGCACAGTGTAAACGCATGACTAGAGAGAACTGAAAACTGGCCCCTCAGTTATCTACTGAAGACAGCACCTGTTGGGCTAGGTGGGATGTCCATCAACATCTACATGGGTGGAGCTCATCACACATGCCAACTGGGGTGCAATACACTCAGTCCACATTAAACTCCCAGGGCAGGGATTTGATCTTGCTCCAGCAGTGGTGAGGATGTGTCTCAGCAGAGAGGAGAAGCCAACACATCCAGTGCTGGGCAAACCTTTTCTAAGCAAATGGATTAAAGGACCATCAGATTCCAGTAAACCCCACTACAGTGTGAGGAATTCAGGATCTTGTCTCGGACACCATGGATGATAACTGTCCCCTACACACTTCCAGCTTTAAGACCATATATTGTGCTCTCTAAACCAGATTTTCAAACATTTTGCACCCATTTAAGCACCAAAAAAGTGGCCAGATTTTGCAAAGAGCTCAGCTCCCACCGTGGCACTTCGGAGCAGCTTTTGCAGAGAACTCGTCATTCAACATGCACTGGACAGGCTGAGCTGGGAGTTGAGCTGTTTGAAAAACTGGCAAAGGATCATGCAAAGGTCATGCAAAGGATCCTCATGCAAAGGATCCTCATGCAAAGGATCCTCACATTCCAACTGCCTTGCAAGGGCGATCCTGGCACATAGCAATGATGGATGGTGGAATGGCTTGGATACAATCAGGACTAAACAAAAGCTGTGCCTGAGTCTTTAATGAAGTTCAGAAAACGTCCAGATAATGTTACCTCCCTTTATTTTTCATTTGGTGCACATGTTCTTGTGCTTCCCTGCTGTGAAAGGACTGAAATACTAAAGTAGGAAGCACCATAAATCTTAGACAAGAGCCTGTTCTTGTGAGATTTCTTGCTAAGGAACCAAACTTTTGGGTACTTATCAACGGCGATCATTGCTGAGGGTACTCAGGGCATAGTTCGGGGCGATCACTGATGGAGCAATGTTGAGGAAGCTGAGAGGGTAAAGCACACGGAGACTGTGTTCCCATCTTGTCCAAGGAAAGGACAGATGCACCAGTAAATCTTACGTCGTCATGTTGCCTTCCAGTCATTCACTAATTAACCCTCACAACACTTGAATGTGAGGCAGGTAAGTTTTGTGATCTCCATTTTACAGATGGGCAAACTGAGGCACTGGGAGGTTTAAGGCAATATTTTCCAAAGTGTTCACTCCTGTGGGGTGCGCCTGGTTTTGGTTCGCCAAATTTGGCCTCCTTGGGCTTGATTTTTTTCAGAGGCCTTGAGTATACACAACTTCAGTGGAGGTCAATGGGAGCTGCAAGTGGCTGGCACCTCTGAAAATCAAATCCTAGGGAGGTCTCAAGTTAGGCACCCAGAAATGATTGGCTACTTTTGCCCATTTAAGCCCCACATTAGGCTGTTGAGTACCTACAACTACAACGGGAACTGTGGGAGCTCCGAACCCGTGAAAATCAGCCCTACTACAGGTGCCTAAAGTTGGGCACTGCAAATTAGTGAACACTTCTGATCATTTTGCCCTTCAATGACTTGCCTCAGCAGCCCCAGAGAATCTGTGGCACGGCTGAGTCTAGAACAGGAGAGTTTCAAACCCAATCCACCTGATCACACTTCCTCCAAAGCCTTGACCCAAACCTCATGGAAGTCGGTGGAAAGACTTGCATTGACTTCAGGGGGCTTTGGATCAGACCAAGAAGGTCAAGCAAAGGATCCAGTGATGGAACAGCTCAGAAAAGTCCAGGATTGATTAAACATGGGTTCTCAGTTCCCCTCTCAAACTTCCCAGAAAAGGATTAGAAAATGAAAAACAGGCAAACTATATGGAAAAAAAAATAAGAGAGTGAGCGTTCTGTTAAGGTATATTGGAAAGCAGCTGAGTCCAGCAACTCCCTCCCAACTCACCCCTCTGTGGAGGATTCCTGCATCCATCTCTCCCCTGCAGCCCCCAAGATAATCACATTGGCAGACTTGGAAACATTTTTTGTCTTGAAACCTTGAGTTGTAAGAATGGCTTGCACAGCTGGGATGGGTTGTTGGTGGAATCAAACTCTGATAAAAGGCAGCGGCAGGGCTTGGAAAGGGTGCCTACGACGTAATGCTTTGCGTAAATGAGAGATTAGGAGAGAAATATTTTTTTAAAAGAATAAATTAAAAGAAGAATATGAAGCACCCTCCTGGAGATAAGGCTGGCGAGGACTTTGTGTGCGCCTTTGTTTTGGGGTTTTTTGTGGTTGTTACAAGAAAGCGGGATGAGGGGGAGTTGTTGCAGGTGTCAGCTGGAGAAAGAAAAAAAAGTTTTACAGACGTACGGGCCAGTTTGACAGACACTACTAGTGTGACGAGCTTTCAGGTCTCAGGCAGGCACATCTCTAGAAGTTCTCACGGGGCACCTGTCACTGTAATGTCTGAGCTATGCACCACAGCGTGCGGAGGGGACTTACTCAGTGGACAACTGCAGGAGGATTAACTTGTGGCTTAAATCAGGACCACTTCTGGGGACTTTAGGGGCCAGTCCAAAGCCTATTTCAGTCAATGGGAGTCTTTTCATTGATTTCAATAGGCTTTGGATCAGGTGCTTAGGGTGGAATGTTAGAGGCCCAGACTGGAGCTGTGCTTTCTTCAACTCTAGCCCTAATGGTAAGTGCTGAGCATTTGGAAATCTTAATTCATACAGCTCCATCCTCATCAGCAGCACGTTTATGTACAGAGGCTGTTGCTGCAGAGACTAAGAGCCCTGGGTTTGACGTTCCCCATGGGTGGAACAATCCTATTAAAAACTGGAGTCACTTTTTACACATCCTAATGAACCGTTGGAAGGTTCAGGGGTGAGGACCAGCCTAGCATTTCCTGGAGAGCAGTAGCTAGCTGTAAACAACAGGCGGAACTTTTTCTAGAAACTTCCATCCTAAACCGTCCAAGCATGTTACCAACAGTGAATGACTCCACACTGCAGCCGGATCACCACCCATTTTACAGACAGGGAAATGAGGAGGTCAGGGGATGTAGTGAGTCAACAGCAGGCCTGGAAATAGAATACAGGACTCAGATGGCGACTCCCAGGCCCTCCGTTCCAACCACGAGACAGTACTACGTCTTTGTATTAAACACTTGATTTATCCCTTGCCAGCCTTTACCGAGCACCATTTAGGTCAGACACCCAAAGTGGCCTCAGGAAGAGTTTACAGCATCTAGAATTCCAGCTGGAAGGAACTGGCCTTACAATACATTCCTTTCCCTATAGGAATAGGTGGGGCACCAGAGGCGCTGCTGAAACAACTGGAGAGGGGCCCCTCTTACCTTTCCCTTCACCAAGGGACTGTCTGTGAGGAGGAAAGGAAAAAGGCTAACAGCAGGAGAGTGTTCCAGGCTGGAGGGTTTAGGGCATCGTAACCAGTCTGGATCTCCCCCACATAAGCCCCTTGGATACCCAGATGTTATCCCTACAAAGGAAATGGGAAAAAAGAAGCTGGGGAGACGATCTGCTAAAGAAAGGTGCTGGCAAAATGTGGCTGGGATTCTGTATACCATACAGCTCTCGGCCTCTCTCTCTTGCAGGGGGTTCAGTCCGACACCCGATCTAGCAAAGTGCATCATGTAAGTGCTTTACTGGAGTCGGGCGGCAGTGAGGAAAAAAGAATTGGTAGAAAAGGAGGAGTGTGGTCATGTGGCTAAACCAGAGCACTGTAAGGCAGGACTCCTGGGTTCTATTCTGAGCCCTGCTCTCAAATTGCTGGGTAACCTCGGGAAGTCACTGCCTTGCTCCCTGCCTCAGTTTCCCCAAATGTGACACGGCAAATAAAAATAACACTTCCCCTCCTTCTAGGGAGCCAGTTCTCCCTTGCAGTGTACTCCTGCTCAGATTAGTGAGAGTTACATGTGTCTGGCAGTGGCCAGGGGAAATAAAACCTCAGGGCTGCCCTGAGAGTTAACTTAACGTTTGTCTGGGCATTCAGAGAATCAATATAAAAGCAACGGTGTAGGACTTAGAAGCACAAAGAAGCTCTTGCTGGCTTAGAAACAGACCAAAGCCAATAACATCTCTGTTTGTGTTTATTTCTGTAGTTCCCTGGGTCTCTTGCACTGTCTCTTCCATTACAATCAGAGAGATAAGATTAGGGGAAAAAATGTTTACTGGTATTAGGTTACTACACACTCAGAAGTGAAAATAATCTTCAAGCACACAGATGAAAAGGGTTAATAAATCTGCAATGGGAAAGTGGTGGGACCAGTAAGGGCCAATTCCCCACCAGCCTATCAACAGACCAGGCTGATGGGGTCTTTTTCCCCCCTTCCCTGTTAACATTTCCTGGCAGAATCATCAATTTTTATGTTCCTGTCTGCAATACCTTACACAATGATCTAAGAATTCCACCTCCTCCTCGCTCCCTCTACAACTTTCCTATCTTGCCTTCCTCCTCCAGCCGACCCCAATGGACCCATGCAAATACGCTCAGAGACGGCTGGGGGTCTACAGATCAGATGCCAGGAGCTTTATAGCAAAAATGCAAAGAATGTTATTTCATTCCTGACATCCTGAGGAAAGGTTGGGAAGAGGCTGGGCGTGGGGGGAATCTATAATGCTTGCTCTATTTCTGTTTACAGTGTGGGGTGTAGCCAGAAATGGGGGAGGGAGTGAGGGAGGGAAATTTTGCCTTTCTCAAAAAAAAAGAGGAGAGAAAAGACCAGCTTTTCAGCTAGTGTAAGTTATCAGGACTCCACTGAAAGCACTGGAATTACTCCAGTTTACACCACGTGAGAACCCAGCCCACGTGTCCAAGTTGAGGACAGTCAGGGACAACCTCTGCCCTGAGCCGCTTACAAGCTAAAAAGAAAAGACAGACACAGGATGGGGAAAGAGATAGGAAGCACTTGTCTTAAGGTCACACGGCAGTCTTGGGATCAGAACCCACGTCTCCTGAGCCAGCACCCTAGCCACTACGCTACGTTGACTCTCCTGTAGCATGTTGGGCTTGGCACTCCATAGAGCTGCTGGGAAATTAAGCATGGAAGCTGAATTTCATTCAAGTCCAGATAATTTTGGAAAAGGGGTTTTGCTTTGGGCCCATCTCTCGTGGGTAAGAGAAGTCTGCCCAGGGAGGGACAGAAGGAGGCCCCCTGTCACAAAACAAGAACAAGGAGTAATGGTCTCAAGTTGCAGTGGAGGAGGTTGAGGTTGGATATTAGGAAAAACTTTTTCACTAGGAGGGTGGTGAAGCACTGGAATGGGTTACCTGGGGAGGTGGTGGAATCTCCTTCCTTAGAAGTTTTTAAGGTCAGGCTTGACAAAGCCCTGGCTGGGATGATTTAGTTGGGAATTGGTCCTGCTTTGAGCAGCGGGTTGGACTAGATACCTCCTGAGGTCCCTTCCAACCCTGATAGTCTATGATTCTATGAAAACCCAGCTGTGGCTGGACAGGACAGTTCTGCCCACAAGAGGCAGGGTGATGAGTGGGGAGAGGAGACGGAAGTGGCCTATCCTGTTGGTTGCTTGGGTAGGGAGAGAAGCACCTTGCTTTCTGTCACATGGTCTCCACTGGTGAATCCTTTCCCAAAAGTGTATGCATGATTTTAATGCTGGTGGAAGAAGCCATGCTTGGAAGCTGCCTCTGATACAGACAGTCCAGGAAGGAGCAGCCCAACCTTCTCCCCAGCCTGGGGGTATCACCTGTACTAGTGAAAGGGGAGGCCAGGCCAGGCCCCATGGTCCAGTCAGTCCTGGGCCCATCTGCAGTGACCCCCTTTCCCAGGGGTCCATTCATGCCCGCTGCAGTAATGTTTTGGTAGGCAATGTGGACACCTGGGAACTGGACTTAGCCCCTACAAACTCATGTCACCTAGGCCTACGTTTGGTTAGCCTGATTTTGCTGCAACTCTAAGATCTTGAAAGAAGGAGGGTCTTGCGGTTCAAGCCCAAGTCTGGGACATAGGAAACCTGGGCTCAATTCTTGGCTCTGCCACAGACTCCCTGGTGAACTTGAGCAAGTCCCCTCATCGTTCAGTGCCTCAGTTCCCCATCTGTAAAATGGGGATGATAATACTTCCTTCTTGCTTTGTCTATTTAAACTGCAAGCTCTTTGGGGCAGGGTCTGTCTCTTACTAGGTGTTTGTAGCGCACCTAGCACAATGGGGCCCTGATCGTGGCTGGTGCCGCTGTAATGCAAATATTAAAAATATGTAACAGGAATTTGTAAGCATTTGGGGATGGGGGATGTTTGTACAGCCTCTAGCAAAAGGAGATTCTGATCCACGTTGGTGGCTCCTAGGTCCTATGGTAACGTAATAAAATAAAAATAAAATTCAGGTATTAGCTAGCCAGGCTGTACAATCTATTGGAACTGCCCTGCTATGAGATGACATTGCCGAGAATCCTGTATTTGCTTCTATGGTAGAGTGAAAGTAGAACGAATGGGCATTTTTATTGTTCAATGGGAAAAAAAAAATCACATGCACACACACAAACACTCAATCTCTGCTTAGCTCTCCAGGACATCTGTCCCCCTTTTGTGTCGCACGTGCTGCCAGCCCTTGATGCCCTGATAAGCAGGCAAACATGGCAATCCATGCAAGACAGATGTTTGGTACCATGAAGAAAATGTGGGATATGTTTACTATTCCTTGATGAATATCGTAAAACCTCTATTACTATTGTGATGTCTGCTACATGGGTGCAAAGAGTTAACTTCATGCTGGGGTGGGCGGGGGAGTTACTGTCAGGAAGGCAGACAATGGTTGTAGATTAGCTCAATCAGGGATACTTAACAGACAACACAGGTGTCTACAGCTGCGGAAGGTGTCCTTGTCCAATGGAAGCACCATTGAGCCATTTCTGTCTTATCCAAGTCCAAGGGGGGACAACTGGCCAAAGACAATGGACTTGCGAATGACTCTGGTCTGCAGTGAGATTGGAGAATGGGGGAGGGTAAGGGCAGGAAGAGACAAAGGTGTTAGAAACTGCTGTTAAAAGAGAAGGCTCTAGCAAGGGAGAGCAGAGCAAAGCCAAAAGACAAGAGTGGGTGGGAGATGCGGGAGGGCAGAAGATTCCTGACCTCCATAGAGGACACTAAGACCCTATCAGCTCTCAGTAAGGGTGAAGAACCTGAGGCAGGGTCTTGTGCGCAGGCGTTTATTATTTCTCCATAGCTCTGCCGATCTCTTGTGCTGTGTCTGTGGTTACGTCTGCACTTGGAGCTAGAGGTGTGATTCCCAGCTCAAATAGACATACTCCTGCGAGGGCTCATCAAACTAGCCCTCCAAAATGAGTACTGTAGCCATCAGGGCCGGCGCTCCCATTAGGCGACCTAGGCGGTCGCCTAGGGCGCTGCTATTTTGGGGGCGCCTGCGCCCCCGCCGCCCGTAGAAATTTGGGGGCGGGACCTTCCGCCGCCGCTGTTGGGGGCGGGATTTTGGGGGCGGGACTACTGGTAGCCATGGTAGCATGGGCAGCATCAGCAGCGGCATGGGCTAGCTGCCCTGAGTATGTACCCACAGGGCTCAGGCAGGTCTGTATTCAGGGCAGCTAGCCTGTGCCACTGCTGCCCAGGCTACCAGAGCTTCACTACTATTGGCAGTGAGCGCCCTTGACGTGAGCTAGTGTACGAGCCGGGAATCACAACCCTAGCTCCAGCTGCCGATAGAGCCTAGGAGTAACGTTGCACTCGGAGGATGGCATGCAGAAGCTACCGGGGAGACTTGGGAAGTCAGCACTGATCTTGGGGCACAGGGCAGTGGACCAGAGGGTCCTACTATCCCGAGAAGGGTGCCAAAGAGGGAGCCTGTGCCCCAGGAGTATGTTTGAAAGGCCTGATATAGGGACAGTAGCTGGATGCTGCTCAGACCCAAACGGCTTAAAAGCACATGGGATGCAATGGAAGGGTCCAGTTCAGGAGCTCAGCCAGGACTGAGTTTCAACCTGTTCCGCTACGTCTTCAGCTACGTCTACACTATGAGCCGGGGGTGAGTCCCGGCTCGTGTAGACGTACTTGGCGAGAGCTAGTGCGAGTATCAGTAGAAGCACAGGCAGTGGCGGCCCAGCTTAGCACAAACTTGCCTGAACCTCCTGAGTGTGGACGCGGCACAGCTTGCCACTGCCGGCGCTATCCCGGCTAAACCGCTATTTATACCCGCACTAGCTCTTACCCAGGACGACTCAAACCCCTCGCTCGAAGGGTAGCTGTGGCTCACTCACGTTTCTTCCTGATAGACGAACAATAACAATCCCTTCCAGCTCAAGAGCAGCAGGCGTTTGCCTGCATTAGCAGGCTCTTGTATGCACAGAAATAGCCAGACATGCAGTCACAAAGCCATATGCACTTTGCACAGGCTAAGCCTAGCTGCACTGGAGCCAGCTGCTGAGCCAGCTAGCGGATTAAGCTGGCTAGGCAGGATTTGCTGGCTGTGGGCCTCACCCCACGTAGTAGAGTTTATTGCTGTTCTGGGGTCGGATTGTAGTCACATGGCTATAATGCACTTCCATCCAAGGGAACTGACCTTTCTTCCGCAGCGCCCCATCAAGAGCTAGAGACACAATGAGCCATTTCCTCTGGCTTCCAAGTTCCTGTCTCCTTGAGGTGATGATGCCCGGCGACCTCTTTCCCCGTGACCCCGCTCGGGATGGTGAGAAGCCTTGGGTCAGGTCAGCAACGCACCAAGGTAACCTATCTGGCGTGGCGAGGGGGAAAGCAAACTCAGCGGGAGGCTGGAGGCTCCTTCTCGGCAGAAGGACCCGCTCCAAGGAAGAGGCTCTGGAGGGGTTCCTGATGACTTCCATATTGTTTCCAGTAAGTTTTGTGCTGATTCTTGGCACAAACACCGGAAATGAATAGGCTCGGTCAGGAATGTAAATAAAGTGAAACATTGGGATTTAATCTAATCTATAATTATAATATCTCTGGTGGAGGGGAGAGCGGCTGGTGCTGCTCCTGCTTTCGCAGAGCCGATCTATGGAAGAGCCAGAAGGGGTTTCATCTCCTTTTCCAAAATCTCCCTCTTTGGCCCCCAGCTAGTGGCTTCTCCCCAAGTGCTTTGAAATAAACACACTGGGCTGGCAACCCCGCTCTCCAGCAGCTGATCAGGTACAGCACTTGGATGCGGACGGCTTTTACAGCTCAGTAAACTGGCGTCCTAAGTGCTCGGAGAGCAGCTAGGTAAGGAGATGAGACGGGGGAGGTTGGTTGCAGGGGTAGGGAGGTTGCGGTGTGCAAAAGGAGAGAACCCAACAAGTCCCATTTAGGAGGAGAGGGGAATAAAGGAAGCTAGTGGACCTCTGGGGTTGGGTTATGGATGATGGACCCTTTCATCTTTAGGCTGATCTTTGCCTTTGGTCAGATGCAATGGACAGCCCTTCCCATTTAATGGCTGGTGTGCAACGAGCTACGGGTCTCAGCCACTATCACAAAACCATCAGTACAATTGGCACTAATTGCCCCCCTTGCTGGTTGTCTCAGGAGCAGCCAAGCACTGAACAGACATGGAGCTCCGGACCAGGCTTGGAGGAGTGAATGGGTTGCCTAAGTTCTGTCTTCTATGGGGAGAGGAATTCTTGCTCATGGCACATTTTGCCAGCAGGATATTTAGTTCATCTCTCTCTCTTTTTTTTTTAAAGGGCATACACCAAATACTGTATTCTCCAAAAACACCCACAGTCAATACCACTGTGTATTTTGAAGTGGGCGTTCACGTGTTTTCAGTATGGATTTGTGTGTACATGCATGTATCTGTGTGTGGCACACTTGCATGTGTACATGTGTTTACAGGCAGGCACGTGTGTATTGTATCTGCTCTTCCCTGAGACGCTCTCGGGCTGTAGGATTGGTGTAACAATCCTAATGTTTTACAGGCAGAACAGCCCAGGCTGGAAGGCAACTTGTTCTCATCAAACTGAAAATGAAGAAAAACGTAAAAATTAGTTCTGCTTTTGTTAGTTTATTTGTTTAAATTACAGAAACCTCAAAAACAGAAAAATCAATTAGCTTGTTTGTTTGAAGATTTTTGTTTTTCTTAAAAAACTGAATCCTGGCTTTGATCTAAGGACGGAAATGCGCTGAGCGATTGGTCAATAGTGTTGCCTAATTGCTTTAGGTGATTCGAAAGGAAAAGCCAAATGGACAGAACGTCAGATCCACATTTACGGATTTGATCAGCCTTGCGTGATCGCACAGGCCCATCGCACTTTTTAGATGATGCCCTCCAACTGTCCAGAGGGCAAAAGGGTTTGCCTTTTAAAAGCACCGATGCAGCACAGGACAGGCTGAAATAAATCTCAGCTCCCGACTGAACTGCTGCAAACTGGATTTTGCCCATTTTAGAGTTTTCCAAGAAAGAGAATTTTCCGCAAAAACCAAAACAAGCGAAACAAAGAGAAGAAATTCAATTTAAAACCCAACCTTGCGCCCGGGGTTTTGTTGTCGTTTTGTCTGCGTGGGTTCAGAACGGAGCATTTGCCTCACAGGTCACTGCCCTGACTTTCTGCGTTTTGTGTCACAACTGTATGCATGTTTGCAGAGAACAGTCCTTAGGATTACAGTGTGTGTGTGTGTGTGAGTGTGTGTGAACATGTATGTTTACGGACAGCTCTGTGTGTGTGTGTGTGTGTGTGTGTGTGAACATGTATGTTTACGGACAGGTGTGTGTGCGTACTGATGTATGCATGTACCAGTGTGTGAATGTGTATGTTTAAATGTATACATGTATCAGCCTCTGTATACGTGTGTATGGACCAGTGTGTGTGCACAGACGCTAGCATCTGTGTGTATGTGCTGGTGGACACGTAGCATTCCGGGATCCCCTGGGGAATGGATGCCAAGCCCCACAGATCCTTAGCCAGATGCATGGGGCTGACCATTCTCTGTGTGCCTCCCAAATCCCACCTATGCTCCCAGAACATCTGCTAGCTCTCCCAGTTCAGCTGCCTTCCAACTTGCCTTTGACAGGCATGAAGAGAGGCGATAGAGGGCTGGATCCAAAGCCCAGGTTGTCAGTGACTGCAATGGGAGGTGGCTCAGGCTTTTAGTACAGAAGGCTGCTGCATCATTGTCTACAACAAGCTGTCACGTAGGTTTAACCTACTTCCCCTGGAGGCAGACTGCACAGAGCAGCAGCTCCCCAAATCCACCCAGCCGCACACTCCCTAAGGCACACTACTTGAGAGTAGTTAGCAGGGATGCTGGGGGCTGCTTGCTAATTGAGGACCACCTCTCCCCACCTCCATTGCTATGGGACACAGTGCTGTGCAGCAGACAGGAGCCTTTGGCCCGAGGAGAGGATAACACTTTGCCTACATGCCCTTGGACATATGGTAAAGCTTTGCACCTTTGACCTGAGAATCCCCAAGCCCTTTACAAACACTGGTGAATTAAGCCACACAGCCCTCTGGAAGGCAGGCAAGGATCATTTTGCAAATGGGGAAACTGAGTCACAGAGGTGTCTTGGCAGGTCGTACAGGGAGCCTGTGACAGAGCTGGACCCAGTACCCAGTTCTCCTGACTCCCAGCCCAATGTTTAACCTCAAGACTAGCCTCCCCAGAGACTGGAAGGCCAATAGAATTGCTCATCCCTTCTGACAACCAAGGACCAAGCTGTCAATAGCTTGCAAGTGACGGGATTTTACTGGAGGCAAATCATTAGCCAGCTCCGTTCCAGACTCTTCCTGGCATCAGCTCAGAGCAGCCCGATTCCCAGCTATATTAATAATTATATTACATACCTATCTATATCTTAACAAGGAAACATTCACAGTTATTCAGTGGCAAGCACCATTTGGAGCCTGCTCCCAGATGCGGCCCAGCACCAGCGTTGTGCAACAAAAGCTCTTCCCTCTTTGGAGGTTCTCAACGTACTTAATGGGGTGGGGGAGAGAGGGCGGAGGGGGAGGTGAAGGGAAAGTATTAATCAAGATCTTGAAAAGTTCTCGCTGACAGTCCATTTGCCAGCTCTGAATTTAACTGCCTTTGTGGTCCCATAAAAAGTTTCATTACTCACTACAAAATGTGTTTTAATTATTACAGCCGCTCTGACGTTAAGGCCTGGGTGTTTTTTCTCTCTCTCTCTCTCAAATCTTTTTCTGTCTCTCTCTCTCTTTTTACGTTTACTCTCCTGCCTCTCCCTGTCCCCCGTCCGCCGACTGAGCCACGTGGGGGATGCAGCGCATGGAAAGCACAGACGTGAGGAAGGGTGGTCTTGCAGGTAAAGCACGGGCATGGGAATTGGGCCTCTGTGACCTTGGACAGGTCACTGCATCCTTCAGCGCCTCATTCCCCCCTCTGTAAAAATGCGGACAATGACACTTCCTTTGTCTACTTGGATTGGAAACTCTTCAAGGCAGAGTGTGTCCCTCATGGCATGTTTGCACAGTGCCTACCATACTGAGGACTCTGCGCTATGCTGTAACGTTCAGAATACCGCCTCTGGTTGCTCTGCCTGCTAAGTGGGGAACTGGAGAGGGGAGAATCTGGCAAGGACTCAAACCCATCTGCTGCCTCTGAGGAACTCCCATTAGGGTCAGATTCCAATCTCCCTGATGCTGGCTCAGTTTATCAGAGTGAGGCAGATCATATCCCGTCATGCACATGATATCGGAGAGCTGCAATTACCTCAGTGGGATCTCTTTTATCCCACTTACCCATTGATGGAACTGAACCAAACCCCCAGATCCAAACAGCCCCAGCCTCTCCAATGCTGGACAACTGGATCTCAGTTTCATGATCTGGGCCTGTCTCGGCTCCTAACGCACAGTCCAAGACACATGCACCAAACAATCCTGTTTGTACAGCACCAACCACAATGGAGCCCTGTCTCGGTACAGCCCTCTAGGCACTACTGCAATAAAAATGTTAAACAATAACTGCATTATATGCTATCTCTCAACCCTCCTCCCCATCCCATCCTACATCCATCACTTTCTTACTTGTACAGGCCATCTGGTTCCAGGCACTTGAAAATGACCGAATAAAGGCTGGTTTCTGGGACCTCTCCATGGCTCCTGCCAGCTGCCACGCAGGAAGTTCCGAGTCCGGAGAGCAAATCATCAGCAAAGCTCAAGGATTCTCCTGAAGACCAAAGAGAAGAAGGGCAAGATTAATAAAGCTACGCAACCCCATGCTCAATCTCCAGCCCTGGCATTCATTGTTTGCTGAGCCTTTCCCTTTCCATATACAGCACAGGCCTGCAGGCTGCACCATGGGCTCCTATAGGGTTGCCCATACACAGCGCAGGGCCATCAGCAGTATACAAGCCCATTACAGGGCCCATACACAGCAAGGCAAATCCAGACCGAGTTGACTCACAGCTTGGACTGGGCAATATGAGCGCAGAGCATATAGGCAACACGCAGATTCATTCCAGGGATGACCCTGCAAATGTTGAACCCTGAATCTACATCCTCTAATGGGGCAATACATTCTTCTTTGGAAGCAAACGGACTCCGCGGTTTGGTCGGTCTTTTCCACCTCAAAAATCTCTGATTTCCGATTCTGTTTTTAAAGTGACACTACCACTTTTTTTAAAAAAGCACCTGTCAAGGTCAAGCAGGTTTCTTCACCTTGGCTACTACTAACACCTTAGATGACCAGCATTGAAGGAAATTTTAGAAATGCAATTTCCTTGTCATGGTTATGCTCTTTATTTGTTGCTTTTTCTCTCAGGCTGGCTGGACAACAAAAAGCAATGACTTCCCATTCACAGACCGTCTCCCCGTCAGGTTCTAAACGCTGCAGCTCTTGCAGTTCAAACACGGCAGGGAGATGATTGTTTCTTTTAAAGCAATCATTTTAATTATCATTTAAAATAATAATAAATAATAACAATGCAGGAACATTTTGGTAAGTCTTAGGTTTTAGACAAGCTTATTTTTACTACTACACCACTCAGCTTTTACAACATGACCCAATTTAAGTTGACAGCATCCCTTTAATTACACTTCTAGGGCCTGTCTCCCCACTGCTTTCCCCTACGTACGGTTATTTATACCAGTGCAAAGTGAGTTACTATTTGGATTTTGCTGCATTTTGTACACATTTTGCACTGGTGTAACTGACAGCCCACAGGTCAAGCAGTGGAAAATCAGACCCAACTGGCCTGATGCTATTGGTGTACACCGGGAGTAATTCCATTGAAATTAGTTGAGTTATAGTGGTGTGAGTGAGCTCAGAATCAGACCCTTCATTCCCGCTTGTGCCAGGGAACCTTGTATGGAGGTGCCACGGTTTGATGGCATATATCAGTGGAGAATTCTGTTCTTACCATATTTCTTTCTTTGCATTTTTAACTGAAAGTAAATCTGATTGAGGACCACAGAAATGGAACATAAATTTCAAACTCTTGGTATGAAATGTGAAAAGCAACACATTGGTGTAATCAGCACGGAATGCGTAATTCCCGCAGGCTGATGACCCAGATAGCACACACAAAAATTGTATCTTGTCACAAATTACACAGTTCAATAACAAATGTCCCCCTTGACTAGAGAGAATAGCAGCAATAAATTCCTTCCTTTCCTAAAGGAATCCAACTCTTAATTATTCATCTTAATGCACCACTCAGGCCCAGGCTCTCGGTATGATTTGTTCTTTCCAAACCATTTTTCAGGCAGAGCCATTACTGCGCTCCATATTTTAACATCGCTATTAGAGATGGGCCTGAACCAAATTTTGAGGAAGTTTGATTGAGAAGAAAGTTTTGGGTAAAGCACAGGACTGGGACTCAGAAGATCTGGGTTCAATTGCTGGCTCTGCCATGGACTTCCTGTGTGACCTTGGGCAAGTCACTTAAACTCTCTGGGTTTATGGGCAGATTTAAAAACAAAAAACAAACCCAGCTTTGACTTGATTGGCCCTTGGTTCCAACCTTAACTTCCTGCTCTTTTCACACAATACATAACCAGGCTGTAGAATTCATTGCAATAGGATGGTATTAAGGCCAAGAATTTACCAAGATTCAAAAAGGGGTCAGTCATTTATATGGATAACAAGAAAATCTAGAGAAAGAATAGTTAATTCTATGCAATTTTGGGAGGGATATTAAACCGCATCCTTCAGGGCTTAAATCAATCTTTAACTATTAGAGATCAGGAAGAGACTTAATGTGGGGGGCAGATTAGCCCACATCTGTCTTCTGTGGGGTTCTTTTGACTTCCTCTGAAGCATCTGGCATGAGGTGATTTCAAAGGCAGGATACAGGAGTAGAAGGACCACAGGTCTGGTTCTGTCTGGCAATTCCTATGTTATTGCTCATGATCTTTGTGCCCACATCACTCAATTGTGTTTCCGTTACTGCTTAACTTAGACCTTGTTCTTTGAGACCGGATGCCTTGTACCTTTGAACAGACACAATGCACCCAAGCGTATAGGCACGGCTACCATTATAGTTCGGATACAAACTGACCTTTCACTGTTACCGCTTTATTGTCTGGAATTGCTGCTGACGTCTTGAAGGTTCCTATTCTGAATACAGGGTCGCAGGTTACTTGAGGATAACCAGAAGGTGTTTGGGGTTGAGGTGACACAGCACGTTACAGTGAGTCTAGTGCAAATGCCTTTTGTACCAGAATACAAAATGTTTGGGCACAAGAGAGATTATCACTGCTTGCTGCACAGCCAACGCTCTCCTGCCTTAAAACAATAGTCACTCATTATCTGGCTAGATGTTCTTTTGCAGTTGCAGAGTTTTAGGAAAATACAGCTGTCTAGCCAGCGATTTTTGGAAGCACCAGCATTCGAAATGAGAGTTAACAAATGCATGTGATGGGCCGAGCATACAAGTGCTTTAGTGCGCCAAAGGCTGGTGGGCTCTTTCACCAGCCAGGGAAAGGAAGCAAACTCCATGCCCGAGTCCTTTTTAAGGACTTTTGAACAATGGGCACAAACAGAACATGTCAGTTGAAAATGCTGGTTACAATCCCCCCAAAGGCTTTTTCCCGACTTCAAGCCACAAGAGAGAAAGAGAACACACCCTTCCTCCTTCAACCCAGCTGCCTCTTCCTTATATACCCCGCCCAGCCATGCGATAGGCAGGGAACTCTTATCCCTTTCCAGGCCGCTGCTTTCACTTTGTTACATGCCCCCTGCAGGGGATACCGAAGCCCTGGCACTTCCACTGCCAGCCCTAAAAGGTGGCCCGGGCAAGCCAGAGGATGGCCTGGGTTCTGATGAAGTTAGAGCCAGGAGTCTAACACAGCTCCAACAGGAACTGTGGGGAGGATTTGAGACCAGCACAGCACCATCACAGTCACCAAAATACACATCTGGGTATTTCTAAAGAGCCCAGAACATCAGGCGCTGAGCACTTTTGAAAATCGGACCCATCTGTCTAGTTACTTCTCTGGACCCCAGCACTGCAGTATCTGAGTTCCTTGAAAACATTAATGAATTTACCACCACAACACCCCTCTGGGGCAGGGGAGCATTAATGGTCCCCAGATACACTGGGGGAACTGAGGGACGGAGAGATGCATTTGTGGCAAAGCCACATATTGAACCAAGGTCTCCTGAGACCCAATCTAGCGCATGAACATGAAAAACTTCCTCAAGTTGGCAGATAAATTGTTATATAAGAACTCTGCTGATCAGAAGCCAGGATGCTCTGGGAAAAGTTACCCTAGACAAAAGTCCTGCATATTCCATAGCCACAGAATTTGCCATGGAATATCCCTTTGCTGGAGAATTGTGCTTCGGAGTCTCTGCTTTCATTTAAAAGAAAACGTTTCTCTAATGTAACCTGCGGGCGAGCGTGTGCAGGCCCCATCTCTGGCAATCCACCAAAGAGGAATAATTAGCAGAACTACCTATAGAGCTTTAGCTCAAGCTATAGCAACGTACAGTTGTAGCTCTGGCAGTGGCGGATTAACAAATGTGCCGCCTCTAGGCCCTGAAAAAATTGCCGCCCCGCGCCCCCCAAGCTCACCTCCGCTCCCCCGTGGCAAGCCTGGGAGGGAGGAAATGCAGCTAGAGACTTTTGCCAAGTTGGTGTCAATTTAGGTTAAGCCCAAACCCTTGCAATAGACCCCCTAATGTGAGAAGGTGCTTTGTGGTCAAACCTGAGCTTCTGGTGAACTTTTCTCCCTCGTTGTTCTGCCCTGAACATTGCTACAATGTAACAGAAGCAAAAAGCTTGTTATTGAAATATCTAGGTAGATGCTAGTGGAGGAGCTAAAATCTCAGGTCAGGAGCCTTTATGTGTAGGTAGTATCTGGGAGGCAATGCCTATGGTTCCTGAGGGCAGCAGGTGTGGGGCAAGTATGGCCTCAGTGCAATACAGCTCAAGGGAAAATTGGCTATCCCATAGGCTACCTAAAGGTCAACCTATCTACCAATTTTCAGCTTAAAGGTACAGTTGTATTTTGAACGCTCCCATGATTAAAACACAAAACATGATTTTTTTTTTTTAACCTTAGCGGGGGGCGGAGGGGGGGGGAGTCTTTTTATTCACCCTCTCATAAACCAAGAGCAGCTGAAAGGAATTTGCTCAAACTTTCCGTAATATCCTCACAAGACAGAGTTCAAGTGTGGGGGAGAAAACGAACAAAAAACCCCAGCCCCCCAAAATAGAAGTTTGGGAAAGTTATGAGCCTCTGAAAGCAGCATATTTGGGCCAGATTTTCAAACATGGCTAGTGATTTTGAGTGCCTCCATTTTTGGGTGCTTCCAACTTGAATCCTCAGAAACATGAGGCCCCTTTAAGATATCTCAAGTTGGAAGCACGCAAAATCATTAGTCGTTTTTTAAAATCTTGGCCATCACAGTGTCTTTAATATACTCATTCACGCAAGGGCCACAGCCATTGGATATGGGAAATATCATCTCCCTCCAACAGCAGGATACAGTCGCCCCCAGTTGGCTAATAACACCAGCTGATGCCACAAATGATAGGCCCTGTCCCTCTCCTACCTCCATGCTTCTAGGGAATGGCCTATCCATAAACATCCAGTTCCCTGGGGTGGTTTTGGCACGATGGCTCGTGCACGAGCACACCTCTGCCTTGTAGTACATTTCAAAGCTCCTTTACAGGATCCTTTATTATTGTACCACTGCTAGGTCTTCATATGTGAAACTTGGCCATTCAAGCTTGATTAGGATTTGACAAACCTATTTAGGTTCTGTTCATAGACCGCCCTCCGTGACCCCCAGGTGTCAGTTTGAACTAACTCGTAAAGCTCAAAGCAAAATAGATGGCGTATGTAGGGGGGGGGGAGTGGGCCGTAGGGGATTCAGCTCAGGTTTGTGAGCCTCCACAAGCCTTTCTTATTCCCTGGTCCAAGATCTGTGGTGGTAACAAAAGGTTCCCCAGTGGCTTTGCTCCTAGTACTGCCTAGGACAAGGCTCCTCATTAGAACCTCCTCTCTCAAGAATGGCTTGTGAACACAGCAGCAAAGCACCAGGTCAGCAATAACTTACTTGCCCGCCCACCCTGAGATTACAGGGTCTGTTTAGTGCAAGAGGGAAGGCTGCGTAGGCCACCAGAGTTATCTTTCTGAAAGTGCCCCAGGCTGTCTAACGCCCACCTGGCCAGTCCTTAGAGGGGAACTCAGTTTAATGCCTCATCTGCAGGCCATCACCCCACCCTGTACCAGACTCAGCATCCCGTTTGGAGACTCGAACCCATGGTCTCCTGGCCTAGCAGCGAGCAGGCTACAAGTCACACGTCCTGGTATGAACTATAACCAGCACTGATGGCCTAATTCTCCTCTCACTGACAGCTGTGTAAATCACAAGGAGATTCACTGACGTCAACGGGACTTCCTTGGCTGTGCAGAGCCAAATGAAGAAAGAGGAGAATCAAGCCATGAGACTCCTTGGGGGGAAGAATGTGGAAGCCTTTTTGCCATAGGGAACTCCTGCCCGTTTAGCCAGATTGCCCTCCGTGCTCAGAACCACGTCAAGAGAACTGCAGTACATAAAGCATGGGGAGGGGATGACTCAGCCCGGCTCCTTTGCGGGTGCACAAAGGTTCAGCCCTGGGCGCTGTGGTTCTTCTTTCTGGAGCAGACAGACCCGACGTGGTGTGGCGGCAAAGGAGGGAGATGAACAAGAGGGAGTGGAGGCACTATAAGAACTGTCTGCTGCAATTCCTAGAAAGAAGAGGAGGAGGAGAACTCTCAGATGTCCATTTGTCACTCAGGCCTGACAGCTGTTTATTGGCCTAGACTAAACCAACCCCTTCCCAGTCACTCTCCTCTGAGTGTGGTTTTCTTTTTCTCTTTCTTTCTTACTTTTTCTTTCAACCTGTTTTTAATTTATTCTTGTGCCATCTCTGATTGTGACCTCAACTCAATCTGGTGCTTGGGGGGGTGGAGGGAGGGGGGAAGACAAGAAAAAAAAGTCCTTAAAAATCATCTTTTATTTAGTTTGGTTAGTTTTGAAGCTTCAGCAGAAGGAAGATTAACCTTTTCTGCCTAACTTAATGAAAACAAGGGGAAAGTCTGTATGGATAAATAAATAACCGTGTGGGTATGGCGCAGAGGCTCTCACGTTACAGCCTCGGTGGAGCTGTAATGGGGAACAGGCACATGCCTGTACAGCAGCTCCCAGTTCCCTCTCCGTTTTCAAGGGAAGAAAAACAGAATAGAATGTCAGAAGCCCAAACGGGCACCAATGATGGTGCCCAGAGGTGGCAGGTGGGGCCCTGCTGGGACTTCCGTCCCCGGCGGTGCCCTCCGGAGCGGTGCCAATGGGAGCAGGGGGGAAGGGAGGCCGCACCTGCATTGCTTCTGCCTGGTTTTGTTTTCTGATGGCAAGAAACACCTGATGCAGTGAGGCCTCTAAATGCATCACGTTTTTATGGGTCCTCCTCGCACCCTCCCCTCCTGCCAGGGTCCGTCCTCAAGGCGCTGGGGCAAAGAGAGGACGGCAAGTTTGGGAGCATGGGATTTGCTCTGGTCTGTTTGGAGCGATAGATGCCGAGCTCAGGCCCAGGGCTGTCCTTTGGGAGCCAGGCTGGACCTCAGTTCAATGGGCTTTCAGCTCAGACCCCCCATGTGAGGGGAGGTATCTCTTGAAGAGGCTCGGCTAGATCCCTCAGCGGGGTAAATCAATGTGCTGACACTTCAGACAATGGAGCTACTCTGATGTACAGGGTCCAACCCATTGATCATGCCAATCAAATGGGGTCCTCACTCATTGAGACTGGAGGTCAGAACCCTCCTTCCACCTCACCTCCCTTGCCATGGTGCACAAAGGGAATTCACAAAAAATGATTAACTCTTCTTTATATTCCAGCAGTGCCCACAATGTGATATTCTATGATTCTATGAATGTGCTAGTCCCCATTGCCAAAAACAGGAAGACTGGGCCCCTGCCCCGAAGAGCCTGTAATCTACGAAAAGGTCCTTATGTCCTGGAATATCTCCAAGTGCTTTGCACACTATATACACTAGAATCACCTTACCTACACCTGTGATGCAGCCACTTCTAGGGTGGAACATGGAAGCTAATTAAGACCATGCCTTTGGACAAGTCACTTAATCTCTCTATGCCTAAAATGGGGAGGATAGCACTTCCTTTCTCCCGTTCTTTGTCTTGTCTAGTTAGACCATAAGCTCTTTGGGGGAGGGACTGTCTCTTACTGTGTGTGTATCATTATATTAATGATTATTTCTGTAGTACCTAGGAGCTGCAGAAAGAGAGGAAGACCCCAATGCAACAGGTGCTGCACAAACACAGAACAATACAGAGCCTAGGTGCCTCTGTTACACCAATACATGAATAATAACAAAAGGCTCCATGTTTTTTCCAGTCCCTTGAGTCTTCCAGTCCCTCAAGCGACTGCACTTGGCAGTTGTGAATGGCTAAAATGACAAGAACAACATTTCCCAATGTCTAGAGTAGTAAAAAACCCTAGGATGGCTCTGTCAGAGCCTTCCAAGCCTAAGGGGCAGTGGATACAGACCCCACACCAGATTGCAGGGTGGAGTGCTGACTGGAATCAATAGCAGCTTTCTCAGCTGAAGGAAATGGTCTTATTTTGAAGGTGCTGCAATGCCCAGCACATACTGCCCCTCCTCAGGAACACAGGGTGCGTGACTAATGAATCCCTTTGATTTAAATGGCACACTTCCAAAGGCGTGTATCTGTCTGTCTTAGGATTCCCTACAGCACCCAGCACCATAGGATCTATGCCCTCTGGACACTCTGCTCTTCACCGCAGAACCTGATAGCTGTAGCAAAGACCTTCTGGAAAACAGCCCTAAGTTGGACATTGGCAGTTGTGACCCCAGCCCACCCTGCAGCCAGTGTTATTATCCCTGTCCTCCAAGAAACCAGCATCCAGACAAAACGTGCACCCAGCCCGCTTGGCCTGTGCAAACTGCGAAAGACACCATTTACCGTCTGGGGTGGGGTGAGATGGGAGATAATGCATTTAGCCCTGTCACCCTAGCCTGGGAATGCCTCCCCAGGCTCATCCGCAGCATGCAGAGGCTGTCAGAGCTGGTTCTTCTGATCACTTGGCTCAGATCCTCAAAAAGGTATTTAGGCACCTAATTCCCATTGATTTCAACAGGAGTTGGGCACCTCAATACTTGTGAGGATCTGGGCCCTAGCTGTCATTAGGGGTTGGTTGGGGTTTCCAAATAGGTTGTTCTTCAAGGCTCATTCACAGAATCATAGAAGATTAGAGTTGGAAGAGACCTCAGGAGGTCATCTAGTCCAACCCCCTGCTCAAAGCAGGACCAATCCCCAACTAAATCATCCCAGCCAGGGCTTTGTCAAGCCGGGCCTTAAAAACCTCTAAGGATGGAGATTCCACCACCTCCCTAGGTAACCAATTCCAGTGCTTCACCACCCTCCTAGTGAAATAGTGTTTCCTAATATCCAGCCTAGACCTCCCCCACTGCAACTTGAGACCATTGCTCCTTGTTCTGTCATCTGCCACCACTGAGAACACCTATCTCCCCACTCTTTGGAACCCCCCTTAAGGTAGCTGAAGGCCGCTATCAAATCCCCCCTCACTCTTCTTTTCTGCAGACTAAATAAGCCCAGTTCCCTCAGCCTCTCCTTGTAAGTCATGTGCCCCAGCCCCCTAATCATTTTTGTTGCCCTCCGCGGGACTCTCTCCAATTTGTCCACATCCTTTCTGTAGTGGGGGACCCAAACTGGACACAATACTCCAGATCTGGCCTCACCAGTGCCAAATAGAGGGGAATAATCACTTCCCTCGATCTGCTGGCAATGCTCCTACTAATGCAGCCCAATATGCCGTTGGCCTTCTTGGCAACAAGGGCACACTGTTGACTCATATCCAGCTTCTCATTCACTGTAATCCCCAGGTCCTTTTCTGCAGAACTGCCGCTTAGCCAGTCGGTCCCCAGCCTGTAGCAGTGCATGGGATTCTTCCGTCCTAAGTGCAGGACTCTGCATTTGTCCTTGTTGAACCTCATCAGATTTCTTTTGGCCCAATCCTCCAATTTGTCTAGGTCTCTCTGGACCCTATTCCTACCCTCTAGCATAACTACCTCTCCCCCCATTTCAGTGTCATCTGCAAACTTCCCTCCTTCTCCTTCTTTAATGAAATGATCCCTAGTGATCCTCATGAAGCCAGTTGCTATGTGGGTAGCACAAGAGGTCCTATTGCTCCCGGACTGGAAGAGTTCTGGCCTTGACAGTCTGCTACTAAGAGAAGCATCCACCTCATTATTATTTTTCGTGAAGTGACACCTAGAGACCTCTGCCCCATGCAGTAAGGCTCTGTACAAACCTATAACAAAGAGACAGTCCCTACCTCCAGGAGCTTAAAGTCTTTTGAGACGTTCACGATCAAATTGCTCACAAAGAATCACAAATCTGCTCAGGTGGGTTTGTCCCCATGCTTGGTTCAGACCCTTGGACCCAAGCATAGCCCCATACAGCTTAGCTCTGTCTATCCAGGGTGTTGGGCGGTTCCGGTTGGTTGGTGGGTGCCCAAATGCAGAGCGGACCAGCTTTCACCTAGGGGCACCAGGGATCCTTCTTGAACTAGGAGGAAGACTAGTGGATGGAAGCCAGCCCTGGTTGAATTCCACCACTGGGTCTAACATACCATCTGGTCTACTGCAGAATGAAAGTGGGGCTTTTGATCCAACGAGGGAGCAAGAGAGAGCCTGCCAAACGTTGTGCTGCCAATCCCTCATTTTCAACTCTACTGATCACACCCCCTTATGCCCAGCTCTTAAAGGCCAAATTCTCCATTGACTTAACACCCTGTGGGAACCCACTGATTGGGTGCAAGTCAGTGTAGTATCGAATCCTTAGCTTTTAAAAAAATCCTCCCCTCTACACATGCACCCTGTCCTCAAATCCCAAGATAGAAGAGGGTTGGAGGGAAGCATTTCCTAGAATGAAACACAGAGTGTATAATTCATCTCTAAAAACACGATTGCCTTGGGTAATTTGTCATATCAAATCACTGTAAACTGATGCCAAAAACCAATCCCCTGCTCTCTGCTTCACTTCTCTTTGCACTTTTTGGTAAATGGACCTTTTGTAGCTCTGCAAGATCAGAAAATTAGTTCTATAGCATCATAGTTGCCTTCCCCTCCTCCTGGCCCCTTCCTACACTTCATGGCTCAGTGCCGGAGAGTGGCTTGGACTAATCATGCACCCAAGTTCACTCCTGTCAGTAGCGACCAATTGAAAGCAGCAACTCTTTGTCCAGCACAATTTTATTCTGAATACAGCCAGGTGATATTGTCAGACGCTGATTTCTGCAGTGTGCTAGTGATAATGTCATAGACCAGAATTTTCAGAAGGACTCAGCCCTCACAACTAGGGCTGGATTATCAGCACTTTTGAAAATCTGGCCCTTATTCAGTTACCTCAATGGGAACAGAGCTCTTTGGAACATCTGGCCTCCCACTGGGGTCTTGAACACCTGAAAATCCGGGGGGAAAGATCTTCTGCTGGTATGAACTGTCCTAGCTCTACTGAAGTCAATGGAGCTATATCAATTTACAACCTCCGATGATCTGCACCCTGGCTGTGAGTGATTTGGAATAAGGGCCATACTGGTTATTACAGACCGATGAGTGATTTTGAAAAAAAATGAGGAATTTAGTGAACACTGTCATAAATAAAAGTGTGGAGTTGCTTCACAATTATTGATCCTGATCTTGCAAACCTTTACATATGTTTAATTTACTCATGTGAGCCATTCCATTAAACTCAATGGAACTACTCAGATGCATACAGTTACTCAGGTGAGTATGTGTTTGCAGAACCAAGATAACAATTAGTGAGTATCCTGACAACTGGAGAATTTGAGAAAATATTGTTGAATCCTGAACATTTTATCACAGATGTTTTTCATCTGAAAATTCATACCAGGAAGTATATCATTTGTTATTCTCCTGTTTACAAATTTTCAGTCATCCAATCAGGGAGAAGAAGCCATGCCATGTGACTTAGCAGTCCAACTACATATGCCATGACAACACATATTGCATAGCAGAAGCAGAGAGATCACATAGAACTCACAGGCTGGAAATCACCCATTCAAGCCCTTTGTGAATACAACCGCAAGGATGGAGATCAGTTCTTGAATGAGGGCGCTGTTTGTAATTAGGGTCAGTTCATAACCAAGATTTCAAATCAGCTCTAATGGTGATCAAAGCGATTCGTTCTTTTATAATTTTGATTCATTTTAATGAATTACTGGGTCGAATGAAGGCTGGAGCTGGAACTCTCTGTATGATGGTGTCCCTAGCCTCTGTTCGTCAGAGGATGGAGATGGATGGCAGGAGAGAGATCACTTGATCATTGCCTGTTAGGTTCACTCCCTCTGGGGCACCTGGCATTGGCCACTGTCGGTAGACAGATACTGGGCTAGATGGACCTTTGGTCTGACCCGGTACGGCCGTTCTTATGTTCTTATGAGGATGAGTTTATTTCATCACTAGTGTAATGGCCAACTGCCCCACTTCCATTTCTGGTATGACGAGTGTAGTTCTCCATTCCAGCAATGTCTGTCCTGCATCCCATACCGAAACTGGCAGGTTCCTTTAGACCTTTCCGAGTACACATGCCATATGCTTCTCCTCCACGAAACCCAGCTGTAATGTACAGGGATTGAATAATATCCTTTGAAATAGTTTGTGAGCGCTCTAGTGGCCCTCACTGTCTTCTGTGTTTCACAAGCCACCAGAAGGCTGCCAGAGCTGCAATGTTGTATGTCCATGCAGCTAGGCCCTGCATGTTGTATGTAGTTCATAAACACGACTACCGTAACCCCATCATGCTCATGTGGTTCCTTCGTACTATATATGTTGTATAAAGAGCAGAAGACAACATCAGAAGAATAAGCACCTCTGATGACCTGCACCATAGAGAATTATAGATTGGCTCTTCAGAGACAGTTGTGTCTGCCATTGTACTAGCAGAAAGGTTTGTCTAAAGTCTTCATGGCAACAGCCTCAAGCAAATTAACTAATTGAGCTGGTCAAGAGTTTCCCAGCAAAACATTTTTTTTGTCTGCTCCGAATCAGGCAAAAAAGGAATGTGAATCTGAGTCTTCCACATTGCAGGTGAGTGCTATAGCCAATGGGCTATTATGGGATGGGGCTCCACTCTCTATTTTTCAGAAATTTTTTTTGAAAGGTCTCAGTTTCGGGGTGATGCGGAACGAACCCAAACGCCAGAACCACAGCGTTTTTTGCAAAAAGGAATTCTTGATGTCCAGTCAGCCCTTTTTGCCAAGACTCTGGGCTCTCTGAGGCTTTCAGAGTTTTGCATTAAACAATGTGTTAACCAGGGCATCATTTCCCCTTTGTTTCTCCTAAGAGAGGTGGCTAGAAAAACGTTTTGTATAATAGGGATTGATTCTGCAAGGTGCTGCGTACTCTGGCTCTGATCCACCAATGCACTTAAGCACGTGCGCAACTTTAACTCAAGCAAAGAGTTTCACAGGCTAATTGTGCAGTGTTTGGAAAAGGATTTCCCCATATCAGGTCTCAATTTGTTGCCTTACAATCATTGACTGTCTCCTAGTTCTTGTGCCATGACAAAGGATTAATTGAAGAGTCTGATCTATCTTCTCTAGATCATTCATTGTTTTGTCCATATCTTCCATCTCCTCTCTCATTTGGCTCCTTTCTATGGAGAACAATTTCAACATTTCCAATCTCTCTTCAGATTGAAGTTCTTCCATGTCTTGTCCTCTCCTTGCCATTGACTGTATCAGGACGTTCTCTGTTCCATTACTATTTCCACTGGAATAGACTCTGACATATTGAATCTTGAGCACTTACTCACTTAGAGGTAATACTTGGCATTGATATGGCATTTGTCATCCAAAGATTTCAAAGCACTTCACAAAGATCATTATTATTTATATTGTGATAGCGTGTAGAGGCCCCAGGCAAGACCTGAGTCCCGTTGTGCTACATACACATGGTTGTTGGGTTTAGTGTGTGGGTGTTGGGTGATGTTGGGTGGCCTGGGATATGCAGGAGGTCAGACTAGATGATCTGGTGATCTCTTCTGGCCTTAAACTCTATGTCTATGAGTGTAAGAGACAGCCCCCGTTCTTTGAGCCTTTAATCTAAATAGAGAAGACAGACAAAGGGTGAGAGGGGAACAGAAAAAATGACTTGTCCGACACTACATAGCAGGCCAGCTATACAGCTGGGATTAGAACCCATATCTCCTGGTTCCAAGTCCAGTCCATGTTATCTGCCATCATGCCCTGCTCATAAGTAGCATTAACCCCATTTTACAGATGCGGGGATTGAGGCACTGGATGGTTAAGCAACATTATCACATGGCAGGACATTGGCAGAGGCAGGAATGTTCCCGGCTCTGAATCTCAGACCACGCAGCCTCGGCCACCAAGGCAAATCGATGGCATCCTGAGTGACTGCAGCAGGAGAGTCTATTTTCAGAGGGGACAGCTCTGAGGATGGCGGTCCCTCTATGTAATACTTCCTGGGAGTCTGTTTCACCTGAGAGAGGAAGTGCTGATGACATTCACATGATGATATGTCTGAGTTGTTTGACTCCTAGATTTCTCATAGAATCACAGACTTCAAGGCCAGAAGGGACCATAATGATCACCTAGTCTAGTGTTTTTCAACCTTTTTTCATTTGTGGACCGCTAAAAAATTTCAAATGGAGGTGTGGGCCCCTTTGAAAAGTTTACACATAGTCTGTGGACCCCCATAGGTTGAAAACCACTGTTCTATGGTAATGACAACCTTTTGAGGACCCCTTAGACATAGTCTGAGGAACCCTAGGGGTTTGCAGACCACCGTTTGAAAACCACTGATCTTGTCTGACCGCCTGCACATTGCAGGCCACAGAACCTCTCCCAGCCACTCCTGTAATAGACCCCTAACCTCTGGCCGAGTCACTGAAGTCCTCCGTGCGTGCTCAGAATCCCCAGTAACACCAGCCACACTCTTAGATGGCTGCACTGTCATACGGAGATGGGTCATAGCCAGCAGTCAAGTAATATCTCACCACTTAGAGAAGGGAGGAGAGGGGAGAGAGATTCCCGGAGCAAGCAGACGGGGGTTAAGCCAAGTGGGGAATGAATTCCACAGCTGCTCCGAGACCCATGATGACGCGGGACCATGTGCCTGGCGGTGAAAGCCTCTGAGCTGGAACAGTGATGTCATCACTTCCTTCCCCTCTATGGAATCCAACCACTGCTTGATGGCTGGGGCTTTGTCAAAACCATAGGGAGAGTCTCCCCCGGCCCAAATCCCTTGGCTCCCAGCAAAGCCTGAAATAAAACCCCTGGCAGTCCTGTAAACCTCCCCCCACCCCAGACACCAAGCGTAGGATGCTGACATTTAGCAGGCGGGAAAATTACCCAAACGAGCCCACTCTCTCTCTCCCCCAGTCCTATCCCCCGGAAAAAGCTGGTAAAGCAGAGCGAAAAAATTAAAAAGGCAAAAAAGAAAAAACCCTCCGAGGTCTGTGGAAATAACGTGTGGAGGGGAAGGGTGAGTCAAGCTTACTAATAGTGCGAGGATCACCATTCCACAGAGCGGGGGTGATTCACGGACAAGGGAGAGGGAGTTGGAAGGTGGCAGAGCCCCAGAGAGCAGGAAAGAAAGTTGTGTTCAAGCAGAGGAGAAAATGAGAGCTGGGACGGGACCAGGTTACATGCACCTTGCTCCTTGTCAGGTTGCCACTCAACACTGCATGGGAACTGACCACCTTGTCCATCCCCCTTGACAGTTCCAGTTATTCCCCAGTGCTTTGGCTTTAAACGAACGTAGGCTATAATACCACAACTACCTAGACCCATGTCCTTCGCTCCCCCCGCACCCTCACCCCTTCCACGGGACGCTCAGCACGGCCGCGTCTTCCCTCGCTCCCTCACTCCCCCACCTCTCCCCTTGAGCTGCCACCGATCTACATGATTCTGTTTTCCCCATAAAAGATGCCTTCAAGGAGATGAGAAAAGCAGGCCCTGTTTAGGAGCTTTGCGCACTGCGGGTGAAAAGGCCCCTTTGGAAGCCATCGGTGGGGAGAGGGGACCGTTGGGGGTTTAGACCGTGTGAGCTAATTTCGCTACCCATGAGTCTATTTCTTCATCCATCTGTTATCTCCCCCTCGCCCATCCCCATCCTCTTCGTTTTATCTGAAATAAATAAATAAATTCCTCTCTCTCCAGTCCACAATGAAAGCTGTAAAACTTCTTCAGTTTGGAAAATTCTCCCGCTCAGTTTTTCCTACCGTTTAATCCCCGCTTTGAGTTACAGAATGAGTAAACACGTTTTATAAGGCTCTAATTCATACCTAACCCATACAGTTTATAGCTTTACATAGTAAAAAAGAAAAGAAAAGAAGAAAAAGAAAACAGCCATGACTCCACAGCAGCACTTCTGATCGCTCTGACATGTGCTCAGCTACCAAAGGCAGCCTGGCTCAGTTAGGTGGGAGCTAACCAGGCTGGGGAATTGTTTCCTTTCCAGATTCCTGCAATCTCCTTTGTAATAAATAGTCAGTCTCATTAAGGGGCTTGGAACATCCACTGCTTACCCTTTGGAGAGAGGAGGAATGCCACTGAACGGTATCGGAGGAGCTGCTTTGGCCACTTGCTGCCCAGCAAGCTGTCCAGAGCAAGGGTCTGTGCCTGGGACACAGATGGGGGCAGAGCCACAGAGGCGCGATGGAAGTGGGGATGGGCTTAGCTACACTTAGCTGACACCTGTCAGGGATGGTCTAGATAATACTTAGTCCCGCCATGAGTGCAGGGGACTGGACTAGACGACCTCTCGAGGACCCTTCCAGTCCCATGATTCCATTGTGTACCAGAGGTAGTAATCCAGGCATACATGCCACATGCCTGCCAGGCATTTAGCTGGCATTGGTCGTTACAGAGAATCCAAGGGCAGGCATGTTAGTGTGAGGGAAAGGTATCCAAACGGACAGCCATGGGTTCTGAAGTCCTCTGCATATCCACAGAACAGGATCAGCATGGGCAGAGACACTGCACGCTTCTCGACAACCCCCCCCGCAGCCTATGCACTGGCTTGGAGGCACCATCTATATGGGTCACAGAGCCTATTTCTTCTTTGGTCTTTCTGCCAAGTCCAATTTTGTCATGTGGACACTATCATGGTTACAGGGCTAGCGGCAGCTCTGGCCCTTCTCTGGTGAGTGCACCCCTGGAGGTGTTAGGCTATAAACTGCATGGCTTAGGCCTGGTCCACACTGGGGGGGGGGTCGATCTAAGATATGCAACTTCAGCTACGAGAATAGCAGAGCTGAAGTCGACGTAACTTAGATCGAATTAAAATTACTTACTTCACGTCCTCGCGGTGCTGGATCGACGGCCGCGGCTCCCCCGTCGACTTTGCTTCCGCCTTTCGCACTGCTGGAGTTCAGCAGCCGATGGGAGAGCAATCGGGGATCGATTTATCGCGTCTACACTACACGCGATAAATCGATCCCCGATAATTCGATCGCTACCCGCCGATCCGGCGGGTAGTGTAGACGTACCCTTAGACATGACCTCTCCTGGGGTAGAAGCAGTGATTTCTCCCACTCTTAGATGGACCCTGGGCTACAGTACCCTGGGTATCCACCGTGTTTACGCAGCAGGCCCAGCTGTCCAGTACCTGCAGTTCATTCCTTCCGAAGTCGGTGACTAGAGTGACCCAAACAACCTTCTAAATGTCTAAACAGTAGACATAAAACAAGGCATAAGAGAAACAGGATTTCAAAACAAGAAGCAGCCTATATGCACGTCTCTCTTATCTAGAGGCTTACCATTAGGGCAGGGCTGGCCAGAAAACAAGAATTCTCTTTCACAAAAGATGTTGAGGTTTCAACATTTGTTTTTGTTCTACGTTGGAATAAAAACGAGAGCTTTCAAATTTTTTTGGGGAAAAAAAAAGTAGGGAGAGAACATCGTCCCAGAATAGCCACTAGTCAGCTGGATTCAGAGCAGGTACTTTACCCCGGGTCCCCCGCACTGCAGGGGAGGGCCCAACCACCAGGCTGTCAAATCATTCTCTTGCTCTCCAGCCCAGTGACTATTTGAATATTTATACAAAGCAGAACTACTCCAAAAGCAGCAATTGCTCAGTCAACTCAATAGACTGGTGGCTCAGGCACTCACGTGGCATGTGCACAGTCCACGGGCTCTGAATAAGGGATAGTGGCTTTCCTGGGGCCTCTCTCTCTGTTTTCACCACAAATTCCATCCGGGACCTGAGAACCTTCCCTGACAAGAGTGTCGTTGGAACCGAGGCGTTTCTGTGAAAAGGTTCAGTTCTGAAGAGCTGGCATTTGCCAACCAACAACGTTTTGATGAAAAATTCCCGACCAGCTCTACTGACTACCCCCTGAAGGAAGCCTAAGCTTTTCAGATATCCCCATGGGTGCCACAGCTCCTCAGCCACAAGTGCCCTGACTTCTGGACAGAGAGTGTCTTTTTTAGCTCTTTATAGTCCTTCTGGGCGGATGGCCCCCAGCACTGGCCGGACAAGTTTTGTAAGCTGGCTGGAGCCTGGGAGGTCAGATCTTCACAGTGAATGGGGTCAGGCATTGTCTCTTAATGGCCATGAAGTGGTTTACTGGGAGCTGGCTTATCTCGAACTATTGTTTCCTTTCCTGCTTGTCTTTCCAACAGCCTGCTATTAAACTGAACCAATTTATTCATACAGCAAACATCCCCATAACCATGTACAGTACTCAGACTATTACACAGCAGGCCCACTTCCACCATAGACACCTCACACTCTGTGGCCAACAGCTCATTTCACACAGCCCACTTGCGATCAGAGGAGGGAGAGGTAGCAGCAGATAGAGGAAGGGACAATGTCATGCTGGGGGCCAGAGTCCCAGCTTATGCAAATCACTACAGAGCCATTGGCTTCGGTGGAACTCCCGTGATTTTCACGCCAGCTGAGCGTCTGGCTCTGGGTTTGGGTTCCCGGAGCAGCTTTCCAAGGGAGCTCTGTAAGAAAAAGGGGAACATGCCCAGCTTCTGAATTGTGTCGCTCTCCAGGAAACCCCTCCAGCGGCAGATGTTTGAATGATACTAGTGAGGAAGAGCTCCTGCTCGTCAACTTTCCGACCAGCCAGCCATCCCACGGAGCCCTCCAGATTTCAGTGATGTGTTTTCACCTCCGGGAGGGGTTGAGATTTATCAGCACAGAGACAGGCCAGTGGTAGTTAGCCTGCAGTCGATGTTATTTAACCAGTCCAACAGCTCTGGGCTCCTGACTCCTCCTCAGTCCCTGCCACCGTCTCATTGTCCCGCTTCTCCTCCCTGCTCCGATCCCCCAATCACTTCCCTTCTGCTCACATACAAAGGATAAATCAGCAACAGCAACAACCATCACCAAACGCCATCAAGTGGCGTACAATGAAATCTAACACAATTGCATGGGCATATTTTCTCCTTTGTCATCTCTCTGTCTGACCCATCCTTCATTTGTTATTGCTATTGGGCCAGATTTTGTATATTAGTGTAGGTCCATTGACTTCAGTAGAGTTATGCTGATTTACAAGAAGCTGAGGATCTGGTCTACTATTTCCAAGTTAAGGCCCTGATCCTGAAAACACACCTGCTTTACTCTCCTACCACCAGTAGTCCCATTGCAATCACTGGGAGTAGACCTGGTACTCACATGTGAGTGGTTGCAGGATTGAAGCCTTAGATGGTAATACTGCTGGTGGAAATTTGTTGTTTGAAACTGTTTCAATATTTTTTAAAATGGCCTTTTTTCCCCAATAGCAACATTTGTGGTGAGATGTGTCCATGTTTGCTTTTTTTTTTGATTAAAAAGAATCTGAAATTGAAAAATTGAAAACGTTTCAGTTCTCGAAACCAAAAACTTTTAGTTTAGTTATTCTCCCCTTTCTCGGCTTTCCTTTTTATTTGTTTGTTTGTTTGTTTTTTGTTGTTGTTTTGGTTGAAACTTGCGAAAATTTAAAATAAAAGGTAATGAAAAATTTTTTTTAAAGACACAAAACATTTTTGTGAAACATACCATTTCCTGACAGCTCTTTGAGGAGGGACCACGTCATTCTTACGTACTCTGGAAGATGCTCAGAAACTACAGTGATGAGCAGTGTATAAATGGGTAGACTCCAAATAAGCAGACAGACCGAAGTATTTACATCAGTGACTTGGCAACTCCACTTGTCCAATACGTGAACATTCAGAGACACGCAGACTTGTGTCTATTAGAAGAGGTTTTAAATGATTACAGAGGGAAGGTCAGAGTGCAACAGATGGCAAATGTGGCCTGCAGATATTGACATTAAAGGACTGGGGGTCATCTTTATCAATAACACAGAAGACAGCGAATGAAGCTCTATGCAAAGATGCAATTTGCTTTGGGCATTCGGGCTAGTAGATACAGCAGGGGTCGGCAACCTTTTAGAAGCGGTGTGCCGAGTCTTCATTTATTCACTTTAATTGAAGGTTTCGCGTGCCGGTAATACATTTTAATATTTTTTAGAAGGTCTCTCTCTATACGTCTATATATTATATAACTAAACTATGATTGTATTGTAAAATAAACAAGGTTTTCAAAATGTTTAAGAAGCTTCATTTAAAATTAAATTAATATGTTGATCTTACGCCGTCAGCCCGCTCAGCCCGCTGCTGGTCTGGGGTTCTGTTCACTTAGGGCGGCAGCGGGCTGAGTGGGTGTGAGGGGGTGCTCAGGGGATGGGTCTGGGGTGTGTGCGGGGCGCAGGGCGGAGGGCTGAGTGTGTGTGGGGGGGTGGCAGGGCAGAGGGGGGGTGAGGGGGGGGGCAGGGCAGAGGAGGTGTGAGGGGGGGGGCAGGGCAGGGGGTGTGCGGGGCCTGGGTATGTGTGGCGGTACCAGAGGCAGGGGTGGGGTCGTGGGGGGGGGGGGGGAGGGTGAGGGCGGGGGGCGGGGTGGGGGGGAGGGGGGGGGGGTGGGGGGGGGTGTGGGGTGGGGGGGGCCTGGGTATGTGTGGCGGTACCAGAGTCAGGGTTGGGGTCATGGGGGTGGTGGTGAAGAAGTCAAGCAGAGGGCTGGGTGTGTGTGAGGGGGTGCTCAGGGGATGGGTCTGGGGTGTGTGCGGGGCTCAGGGCAGAGGGCTGAGTGTGTGTGAGGGGGTGTCAGGGCAGAGGGGG